>QLOH01000307.1:600000-1173555 GCA_026901365.1 Sesbania bispinosa
TTCCATACCCTGGTCAACAAGTGCTATATTGCTGAGAAAAACCAGAAGAATGTTGCACCACCCCCACAGTCAGATGACAAAGGGAAGAGAAAACTTTAGGAGCCCAACCAGGACACGGACCCACGGTCAGAGGAACAGGACAACGCCATTTTGGACGTCAGTACAACCCAGAGGCAAGAGGAGGTGCCCCAATACCCCAAGTGTGGGAAAATCCATGGGGGAGAGTGTGTGTGGGGACCCGGGGTATGTTTTAAGTGCGGCCAACCTGGACACATTATGCGGGATTGCCCAGAATCAACAAATTGGAAGAGATGTTTCAATTGCCAAAAGTTGGGTCACATAGCACGTAGGTGCCCAGAGTTAACGAAGGATGAAGGTAAGATCAAAGTTAAATTTTTCCTTGACCTAGTTTTCATGTAAGAAAGTTGGATTCAACCTTTTCAGCCGTTTTTCTTCTAATTCGTTTTCCCTGCATATTTTGTTGGTATGATTTAGAACATGTGTGATTGTGCCTTGTTTTCTTGTGCTGCTTTTGGTTGCTTGCTTTCTTTATTATTCGGTATACTTAAAATGCTTGAATATGGTGAGGGGTAGCTAGAAAAGATATATGCTTCCAACTAGCCGTTTGAGAGAGTGAGAGACGAGGAGAGAGGGAAGCTTAACACGCGCACAACAATTTAGGAATTCAGTTTATGCTTCCAACAGTCGGAAATTTATTTCTATTTTTGTGCAAATACTAGGCTTTCTTTTTCCTTGGGACAAAAGGTTACTTTTATCTTATTACTCTTGGTAGACTAGCTGAATGAGACAAGTCCCTTTCAAGGTTGACTTCCCATTAACAAATAATTTCCTGGATAAATGTCTTCTAGGATTTCGTGAAAGAGAAAGAGGCATTTCCTAGGATTTTGGAAGAAGAGAATGATTTTAATCAATCAGAAGAAGTATTTTGGTTACCTAAGATTCCAGAAGATGCAGTTTCCTTCTCGTAAGAAGGGAACTCCGGGATTTTTTCAGAAGAAGGATTATTGCATCCATTCTTCTTGATCAGCTAAATAGTTAATTAACTCCTCACAGAAATTCATAAGTATTGCTATTTTAGTCTGCACATATGCAATTTTTCCCTAATGAAATCGTATCTATCTTCTACAAGAGGCTTAGTGAAGATGTCAGCAATTTGCATTCTTGTTTCAATGAATTTCAGTTCAATTTTATTTTTATGAACATGATCTCTTATAAAATGATGTTTTATATCAATATGTTTTGATCTAGAATGTTGAATGGGATTCTTGGATAGGTTAATGGCACTTGTATTAACATAACATAGGGATTTTAGAGTACCTCAAATTGTAATCTTCCATTTGATGTTTTATCCAAAGAATTTGAGAGCAGCAACTTGCTGCTGATACATATTTAGCTTATGCAGTTGATAAGGCAATTGTTGGTTTCTTCTTACAAGACCATGAGATGGGTGTTTCTCCTAGAAACTGACATCCATCACTTGTGCTTTTTCTTTCCATTCTGTCTCCAGCATAATCATCATCACAGTAACCTATAAGGTCAAAGTTAGTACCCTTCTTGAACCAAAGACCAATATCAGTAGTTCCAACAAGATATCTAAAAATTCTTTTTACAACAGTTACATGTGATTCTTTTGGAGAGGATTGAAATCTAGCACATAATCCTACAAAGAATAAAATATCTGGTCTGCTAGCTGTCAAATATAGCAAGGATCCTATCATTCCTCTATATTGCTTTTCAGATACTGACTTTCCATTTTCATCTGGATCTAAAATGATAGAAGCATGCATAGGAGTGGACATAGGTTTGGCACTTTCCATTTTAAATCTTTTTAGAAGATCATTTGTATATTTTTCTTGATAAATAAAGATTCCAATATCTTCTTGTTTAATTTGTAGTCCTAAGAAGAACTTAATTTCTCCCATTAAGCTCATTTCAAACTCTCCTTTCATTAGCTCAGAGAACTCTTGACACATCTTCTCATTTGAAGATCCAAAGATGATGTAATCAACATAAATTTGAACAATTAGAAGATCTTTATTAAATGATTTTCTAAATAATGTTGTATCAATTTTCCCTCTTGAAAAAATCATTTTTGAGTAAAAAATTACTTAATCTTTCATACCAAGATCTAGGTGCTTGCTTAAGCCCATACAAGGCCTTGGTTAGTTTGAAAACATGATTTGGATGTTTTTGATTTGCAAAACCTGGAGGTTGGTGTACATACACTTCCTCATTTATGTAACCATTTAGAAATGCACTTTTAACATCCATTTGGTGTAGTTTAAATTTTTATATGCCAGCAAATGCAAGAAGGATTCTAATAGCTTCTAATCTAGCTACTGATGCAAAAGTTTCATCAAAATCAATACCTTCCTGTTGGTTGTAACCTTGAGCTACTAATCTTGCTTTTTTTCTTGTCATGTTTCCTTCTTCATTCATTTTGTTTCTGAATACCCATTTAGTTCTTATGATTGTATGATCTTCTGGAGGAGGAACAAGGGTCCATACCTTGTTTTTCTCAAATTGGTCTAACTCTTCTTTCACAGCCTCTACCCATGAGTCATCTTCAAGAGCTTCATTGACATTTTTGGGTTCGATTTGAGATAGTAGTGCTTCACTACTTTCATTTCTTCTAGACTGAGACCTAGTTCTTACACCTTCTGAGGTATTTCCAATAATCTGCTCACGAGGATGTGCTGAGACTAGTTTCCAACTCTTTGGAAGATCTTCTCTGTCATGATTCTATTTATGAACTTGAGTTTCTGAATCATGTAAGGGATTTTCCTTTAATGATGGATCTTCTGCAGGTTCTTCTTTATCAGAAGATATCATCTGATATTTATCAAATTCATCATCTGATTCATCTTTATTTTTTCCTTGAGAAGATAGGTTAGCATCATTGAAAACAACATGCATGCTTTCTTCTATGGTTTGGTTCTTGATGTTATATACTCTATAAGCTTTTGATGTGGATGGATATCCAAGAAAAATACCCTTTTCAGATTTAGCATCAAGATTTTCTTTGTTGTTTAAAATATAGCAATCACATCCAAATATATGAAAAACTGGAAATGCTGGATACAAAAATTTCACGTTTCCAGCATTTCCAGTCCTTTGTAAAATTTCAGAAAATAGGAAACAAAGTGAAAACAGAAAATGGAAATAGGAAATGGAAATGTAAACCAAACAGGCCCTTAGGTTTTCTTCCTTTCCACAATTCATATGGTGTCTTATTCAATATGCTTCTGATAGTGACTCTGTTAAGAATGTAACAAGAGGTGGCAACTGCCTCAACCCAAAAATATTTTTGAATTCCACTATCACTTAAAAGAGTTCTAGTCATTTCTTGAAGGGTTCTATTTTTTCTTTCCACAACTCCATTTTGTAGAGGAGTTCTGGGACATGAAAAATTATGGGAGATTCCATTTTCATCAAAAAATATTTTGAAAGAAAAGTTTTCAAATTCTCCTCCATGGTCACTTCTAACAGAAGCAATGTGTTGACCATTTTCATTTTGTATCTTCTTAGAGAAGGTTTTGAAAGCTTCAAAAGACTCTTCCTTGGTGGTGAGGAATAACACCCATGTGAATCTTAAGTAGTCATCCACAATGACAAGTCCATACCTTTTCCCACCTATGCTAGGATTTTTGGTAGGACTAAACAGATCAATATGAAACAGTTCCAATATTCTTTTGGTGGATACCACATTTTTGGGATGAAAACTTGAGTGTGTTCGCTTACCTTTTAAACATGCATCACATACTTTGTCTTTATCATATTTGATTTTAGGCAGACCTCTAATTAATTCTAATTTTGATAGTTTTGAAATAGTTTTCATATTCAAGTGTCTTACTTTTCTATGCCAAATCCACTTATCATTTTCAAATGAAGCAAAGCATGTAAGATCAGATAGTTCTTCTAAGCATATACTACAGAGATTTTTGCTTCTTGTTCTAGAAAATAGTACTTTCTTGGTGGATGACTCTCTTATCTCACATAATGTTGGTTGAAACATAACTTCATAGCCACTGTCACATAATTGACTTATGCTAAGAAGATTATTTTTTAAACCTTTCACATAATAAACATTATTAATCTGAGCATAATTGGTCTTACCTACCTTGCCAATTCCTTTGATGTGAGCTTTGTTGTTGTCTCCAAAGGTGACTGTTCCACCTTCTATTTTGTGTAACTGGATAAATTTGTTGTTGTCCCCAGTCATATGTCTTGAGCAGCCACTGTCCAAGAACCATTGCCCTTTCTTCTTGAAGGTTTTTACTTGATCTTGCATAAGTAAATAAGGATTTAGGTTCCCAATTTCTGTTGGGCCCTGTTTGGTTAGATACCTTTCTTCTGATGCTTCCTTTCTTCTTGTAACAATTTTGAACTATATGTCCAATTTTGTTGCACCAAGAACATTTAGGAAGTTGCCTTTTAGATGGTACAAAGAAGTTTTTGTGTAATTCTTGTTTTTGAGGTTGATTGTGTCCTGGTCCAACTTTATCAAACATTCCTTTCTGATTTCCTATAAGCTTTTCTAAATTATTAGTTCCTTTTACAAAGTTACTTAGATCTTGATGCGGTTCATTCACTTTAATTTTTAGGAGATAATTTTCTTTCTGCAGTGAGTCATTTTTACTGCTAGCTTCTTCAGAGGATTCTAATTTGTGTGATTTCAGTTGCTCAGAGAGCTTGAAGTGAGATTGTTGTAGACAATGGTTTGTCTTGAACAATCTCTCATTATCACTTTTTAATTTTTCATTTTTTTTTCTTGAGTTTTTGTTAGTTGAGCTTTAAGCAAAGAACATTTTTGAGCTAGTGTATGCGAGTCAGATAATAAATTTTCAAAAGCATCTTCTAATTCTCTATAGGTAGGAGAGTTAGAGTCAAATACCTCTTCTTCTTCCTTTCTTGCCATTAAGCACAAATTTGTTGTTTCTTCTTCTAGATCATCTTCTGATGAACTTTATGAGTTATCCCATGTAGCTATAATTGCTTTTTTCTTCTTCAGAAAATTTCTGGGATCCTTTTTTCATTGAGGACAGTTAGCTTTCATGTGACCTGGCTTGTTGCATTCAAAACAGATGAATTATCCCATGTATCTTTTTCCTTTACATTTTCTTCTTAGAATTCTTTGAATTCTTTTGGAAATGAAGGCAAGTTCATCATTATTTCCAGAGGTGGATTCTTCATCTTCATGTTCTTTTTCTTCTGAAGAATTTATACTTGTGCTAGTCCTTTTTTATGTACTGCTTTTAGTGCTATTGTTTTGCTTCTTCTTGGAGGTAATTCATCCATGAGTTCTTGCTCATGGACTTTTAATGACCCAAGAAGCTCATCTAATTTCAAGACAGCAAGATCTTTTGCGTCTTGAATGGTCGTCACCTTAGGTCTCCAAATCTTTTGAAGACTTCTAAGTATTTTTCCAACTTGCTTTTGGTTAGTATAGCTCTTACCTAGAGATTTTAAGTCATTTATGATGACTGTGAATCTGCTGAACATTTCATCAATTGACTCATGTTCAGGCATATTGAACATTTCATATTGATGAATTAAAATGTTTATTTTTCATTCCTTTACTTGATTCGTTCCTTCATGTGCTATTTTGAGAGTATCCCAAATTTCTTTTGTAGTAGCACATTCAACCACCTTGTCATAGTCTCCTCTGCTGAGAGCACACAAAAGGTAGAAGTTGGCTTTGGAATTTAGAAGATATTTTTGCTTATCTTCTGAGGTCCGCTCTTCCTTTGTTTTGGTTTGTGCAGGCTCATCTTCAATTACAGATTCTCCTTTCTTTGGTTGAGCCAGTATTCTGATTCTTTTTGAAACAGGGATGAAGTTTCCTTTTTCAACAATATCCCAAAGATCAATATCTTGAGATTCTAAGAATAGCTTCATCCTATCGTTCCAATAGTAATAATCTTTTCCATCAAATACAGGTGGTTTATTTATGGAGGATCCTTCTGGGATGAACATTTCAGCTCCATGGTTCACCATCTTCCTTTGTTGATCTTTTTCCTCTCACACTGTTAAGCGTGTTTAACCCTAGAGGCAAGCTCTGGTACCAATTGAAGTAAATGTTGCAATCACAAGAAGGGGGTTGAATTGTGATGTCTTTTAAATTTCTGCAACTTCTTCTAATATTTTTTTGCTCAAGTATTACTTTGCTTAATATTAGAAGATTAAAATCAAGTGAAAGATAGTTATCTTATTAGAGTGTATAATATGCAGAAAATATAACTCATTCTTTAGTGTAGCTTTCTTTGAAGTATCACTTGCTTAGGTATTAGGTAGTTTTCAAGAAAACTTTTGTGCAAATGAAGTGATAATCAGAACCAATATAAAGCATAAATTATAAGAAGGATAAGGAAAGAAGAAATGCACACAGTTTTATACTGGTTCACCTCTTAACCTTGAGGCTACATCTAGCCCTACTTCCAGTAGGATTTTCACTAAATCAACCTTGTTACAAAAGTTCCATGGGTACTCCTTACCACTAGTATTCTTCTGCGGCCTCTTCAGGCTCACCTTAATATTCTTCTGCAGCCTCTGCAGGCTCAGAACACACACATACTTCTTCTGCAGCTTCTACAGGAATTACACAGGGTATCTGCAGCCAAATCTAGGCTCACAGCAATTTGCAGATACAACTTGATATTTTCTCAAGAAGAACAAATACTCTTATGTTGTTCTTAAGAGTTACAGAAGATGAAAATAGGAAATTACAATTAAATAAGGCTAAAAACTTGACAGAGTTAGCACAACAGAAAATAATTGAGCCAACACTCTCTCTTTCACTCTTTCTTAACTGTTTGATACAAAATCTAAGAGATTTGTAGAGAGAGAAATTCTTCCAGAAGGTAGAGATGGTAATTTTGATGCATTGTTTGTTTCTTCTGGTGTTGTGTGTCTTACAATGAAGAGAAAGCTTATTTTTATAGGCAAGACCAGGCTGCTAGCCGTTGGAGTGCCTTGGAGAAGAGGTTGAACCTCCAGTTGTTAAAGCAAGAGCTGTCACCTTCATGTACAACTGTTTCTCTTTCTTCAGTTTGACTGGTCATATCTTCTGGAGAGCACATCTTCTGCAGCTGGGATTCCTTCTTAAATTAAATTTCCTTCTTCTGGAAAAGTTTTTGAGACTTGCAGAGGTGCAGGGCATATATGTAAATTTAACATTTGCAGGTTGTATCCTCAAAAGATTCATATAATGATGAATCAAGACAATTTGCTTCTTATGTAGGAATACTGTCAGCGGAATTTACTTCTGAAGCTTTGACAGCAACTTCACATTCTTCTTCTTGACAGTTTTCTTATATTCTTTTATGTTGAGAGGGATTCTATTCTTCTCTGAATATGAGTCACATGGTAGAATCTTAAAGAATGAGCTTTTTCTGTCCAGAATGCTTCTATTGACCGAATGTATTTTCTTAGGAATTGACAACAACTTATCATAAGACTTCTCAACAGCTTTCTTGCTTTCCTTTTATGATTATTTCCTTGATTGAAATATACATACAAGTTCTGATATAGTAGTATTTGATATTGTAGATGTATCCTTAGGAAGCTTAGGTAATGATGAAATTGTTTCTTCAACAACAACCACTTGTTTCTTCTGAATAGGATCTTCTAGAGCCTTTTATCTGTTTCTTCTTAAGACAATGTTAATTGAAACCATTAGTACTATTATTCAGAATTATATTAAGTGTATTTTGAGAGTTTGTCATTCTGAAAACATCATAAGAGGATTCTTGGATCTTACACTTTCTTCATTTCTTTCTACGTTTCCTCAAGGCTAAAGAGGAACCCAATGGATGATATTTCATTCTCTTTCTCTCCTTCCATGATTGCTTTGTTTCATAACTTTACAGATGGGGAATATGATTAGTGAAAACCTTGAGAGGAAAGGAAAAGAAACATAAGCCATCAATAATAGATTTCCTGACTTCCTAGAAGGTGATTAAGAGCCCTTTCTCTCTTAACTAAAAACATTTCGCTCTAATGTGTGGAGGAGAAAACTTAGGGAAGAAGAAAGGTTTAATTCTCCATCTCTTGGTCAGAAATATAACTAATTGTAATGACTTTTGTCCTTTCTTTCTATCTATGCTTCCTCAAGGATAAAGAGGAACCTAATGGATGATATTTCATCCTCTTTCTCCTTCCACGATTGCTTTATTTCGTAAAATAGGACGAGAATAGGATTGATGAAAACCTTGAGGAAAGGAAAAGAAATTCAAGCCATTCAAAAGATAACCCCTGACTTTCCATAAGGTAATTGAAAATATTTGGCTCTTATATGTGGAGGATAAAACTTAAGGAAGAAGGAAGGACCAATTGTCCATCTCTTGGCTAAATATAGAGCTCATTGCATTGAATTTCGTTCTTCATTTCTTTTTATGCTTTCTCAAGGCTAAGGAGGAACCTAATGGATGATATTCCATACTCTTTCTCCTTCCATGATTGCTTTGTTTCGTAGCTTTATAGAATAAGAATAAGATTGATGAAAACCTTGAGAGGAAAGGAAAGGAAAACAAGCACAAGCCATCAAGAAGATAATGCCCGACTTTCCACAAGGTGATTAAGATCTCTTTCTCTCTTAACTAACAACATTTGGCTCTTATATGTGGAAAAACTTAAGGAAGAAGGAAAGTCCAACTCCCCATCTCTTGGCTAGAAATATGAACCATTGAGAGGGGTTTCATCCTTCCTTTCTTTCTATGCTTCCTTAAGGCTAAAGAGGAACCAATGAATGATATTTCATTCTTTCTCTCATTCAATGATCACTTTGTTTTGTAGCTAAGGAAGATGAATAAGATTGGTGAAAATTTTGAAAGGAAATGGGAAGAAATAACCATCTAGAAGAGAATCATTGACTTTCCATAGGATAATTGAGAGCTCTTTCTCTCTTAACTAAAAATATTTGACTTTCCACTATGATTAATTGTTCACCAATCGATTCCTATTATATTTAATATATAAAGTTTATACCCATTTTTCGCTATATTTATGTAAGTGTAACATTATGGCTCTAGGATCCCTCAACTTTTGTAAAGAATTATATAATTTGCTAAAATGTATCCGAGATGAAAGCTTAAACCTTACATTTGTTGCTAGTAACAAGTTAGCAAAATTGAAAATCCTGTTTGGTTTGCATTTTCATTTCCCTCCGTTTCCGTTTCCTGTTTTCATTTTGTTTCCTGTTTTCTGAAATTTTACAAAGGAAAAACTGGAAATCCTGAAAACGGAAATTTGTTATTTCCAACATTTCCAGTTTTTCCTTTGTAAAATTTCATAAAACAAGAAACAGAATGAAAACAGGAAATGAAAATGCAAATCAAACATACCCTTATTCTTTCATGGCTCTATATTTAAAACCACAGTAACAACAGTGAGAACAAGGCAGGAGTTTCAAAACACACCTAATCAGAGAAGTATGATGTAAAACTCTCCAAAAGGGTTATGTGCTCTGACATTTAGAAAGTAGGTCTTCTGTTCTTTTAATGCTATGTTGAATGCTGATGATTGATAGAGTGCCTGTTTGGTTATCGGTTGCGCACAATAAAGAATCAATTCTACAAAATTAATTTTAAATCACTTTTATTCAATGTATTTCGTAAAATGTGTATCACTAATTTTCAACCTTTAATTTTAAAATCAATTCTACTCAACCCTAAATTAAACACAGAGTAATTCCAAAGTAGTTGCCTAGATTAAGGGTTTTTAATTTAGTGATCCATGGTATCCTCCGACTCAAAAAGTGAAACATTAATCTCCTAAGACAATATCAGGCCTTAAAAATGGAGACCCTTATATATAAATTTGTAAGGTATCATTCCCATATACCCAGCATCATTCGTCTAAAGAAGGACTTCGTTTGAATCAGGATTGGTCATGATCTTTATATGTATGCTTCATTAACTCATTATAGAGAGGTTATGGTTTTTAAACTAGCAAATATAAAATATTTAGCTTATACATTGGAAGAAACAAATATTCCAGTGGCTTAAATTACACGCCCTGGACAGTTTCCCCTCGCCAACATCTTTCCCATACATGAGAAGAGAAATTTTAATAATCAAACATGCAAAATGAATGCCATTACTAAAATTAAAACCAAAGGAATTCAAGCATAACTTGGTGTCTCCCTCTGCAATTCTTCACGCTTTGAATCCTCTATTTCACATCTTCTGAATTTCCACCACACTCCACACTTCCAAAGGAACAGAATTACTCATATTTTAAGCAATGAATCCTCCTAGTTTCTTTGTTTTGCTTTTCATATAATGAAATAATGGCCAGCAACCATGTGAGAATGAAAAGCTGCGATCAACATACCTGGTGAATCAAAAATCAAAATATCCATCAGTGATCATTGGATGATAATACTACTACATATTGATGGACCCGGTTTGGTGCAGTCATTTTTTAGATGCAGCGTAGGTTAGGGTTAGCGTTGAAATTTGATTTTTCAATGTAATTATTTTTGGAAACGTGAGTTTATTATATTTCAACGCTAAACCAAATATGCTTGCAGTCGGTGCTGTCACAAAATCCAGGCCGTAAAGCATCTCAATATCTGAGTCATTTGATCAAAGATCGGACGATCAAGATTTTATGACTGCACTGACTGTATCAAAAAATGATCGCATAAAATCCAAATCCCAAATTTGATGGATACATTGAACTGCAATTAAAAAACCCTCGTCTGAAAGGACCAATATGATAAATATTTGAAAGTTCAGGGATAAGTCCTCAAACTACACTAATTGCATAAGTGGCTCTCTAACTTTCATAGCATCTATCAAATTAGTAAGGACTAATATGACGGATATTTGAAAGTTCATGGATCATTTATACAATATATCAATTTAGTTTGAGGACTAATGAAAAAAAGAGATGACAAATTCAATGACTAAATTCAGGGTTTATTCTTAAAAAATTGAATACATCCAATTCCTTAATAATCAATATCATCATCATTATCTAATACAGACTTTCGGAAGAAAATTCCATATGTACCTGCTTTTGTCACTGCTGCTGCTAACTTGAGGATCGCCTCTGTTGTCTCCTGATATGAAAATTCTTTTGATTCTCCATTCTTTATCTACTTGTTTTATGGGTTCCTGCAATGATGGTCTTGGAGAAACCTTGGACTTAGAAACATTCTGCACTTTAGTTTTCTTCATCCAATCAAAAGAAGTTGGAAAGAACATCTTCAGGAGGAAGGTTTCACGGTCCATGCTTTCAACCCGTAATATCTGACCAGGTCTATTGCTTTTGTTTTTCTTCTTTTTCTTCTTCTTTGGCTTTTTGAGTTGAGCTTTACTACTACTACTTTGCATGAGTGTATTGTCTATGGAAGCTTCATTTTGATCTGGTTGTGGTTGCTGCAACACCTGTTCAACCACCATGTCCTGGAAAGAGAGTTCATAGCTGGATTCAGACATGTCTTGCATCATCTCCATTAGCTCCTTCCTTCCTTCTGCAATAGCTTTGCTCCGTGAAGAAGGGTCTGATGAAACTCTGCCATTGAGAAAAGGTGAATGCTCAAATTTAAAATTTTTTCTTTTGTATGTTTCTCCAAACTCTGCTTCAACATTGAGCCTTGCTTCATTGCCTCCAAGTTGATCATAATCATTTTGGAAAAGTGTGGTATTTGATGATGAACCCCAGAAACTGAATTCTCTGTCTCCTTCACTCTCGTGGTGAGTGTGTGCTTGGTTGGTTGAGCTCATGGTTTGAGAGATGAGTGAGAGGAGAAAGGTGATTGTGATTTTGAGTAGGAGAGAAAAGGAAGCGAGGTTGCACTGCATTATCATAGGAAAACCAAGTCAATGTCGTTTACTTGTTGGAATTTGTAAGGCACAAGTCGTTGCCGTCTGAGGTGGGAGTAAAAGTAAATGGTCAAATTCTTCATTTTCCACATCCATAGCTTTCAAATAGTCTCTAAGAAAAACTGGGGTGGATTATTTTTCACGTTAATTTTTTAGGTCCATTTTCTAGTTTTTAATGTGAACATTTTCAGTTGTCATTCTGGAAATGAGAACATTAACCTCTGAACCAATGGGCTAATAGTGTGTTTGGTTTACTCGAAAACCACGTTTTATACCTGGATCCACGTATGAAACATGGTTTTGGGGTAAACCAAACACACACTAAGTAGAAGACCACAATAAAAAAGCTGATATCTTATCTTATTTCAAAACCTCATAACCTTAAGGTGAGGTTTCCTCACTCACACTTGTATTTCTAATTATAACCATAGGTTTTCAATTATTATTGTCTATGATGCCTAAACTGACTTTGGATGAGGATAAATTAAGTGACAACAGAGTGTTCATCAAAGCTTACATTAGGGAGACTCAGGCATCTAGAACCACCTTTTCACAGGAAGTTTCTTAGAAAATCAGTTAATCTTTGATCCAAGACCGCAAGAGTTTCAAAGTATTGTGGTCCTCAATGACCATAAGCTTGTTATCATATAGAACAACCTTGACTGTAGTCCGTTTAAACTTAAAAAAAAAAAAAAAATTGAAAGGAGGTCTATTGTGTCCAAGAGTCAACTCAGGACCAGAAACAAGTATAATTTTATTTTGGTGACGCCATTCCATGCAATAGCCGGCAATTAATCTGTCAGGGCCTATTAAACAGGAGACAGAACAGACATGTACCAAATAATTCATTAAACTTTTTCATTTGCTTAATTGAGTAGTATTTGTTTGTTTTAGACGTTCGTTTAACACCTAACAAATGCTTTTTCATTAAAGATGGATCGTAACTTTTAACAGCTGTTGGAATATTAGGAAGCTATTCATTCTGGTTTTGTTTTGTTTTGTTCTGTTTTGTTCTGTTTTTTTTTTTTTGCCAAAGATTATATTTGTTTTTGGTGGAAAAAAATTTAGGGTAGGTGAATGTTGTGCTAGTTCAAGACAGGGAATACCAGAGGACTTAAAATACTTACAAATAATGTTTATCTCATCCCAAGGATCCTTTTTGGGTTTCTGCCAAAGTTATACTGTTTAAGCATGCTCTTATGGGTCTGAGGGTTTAACATTACAAAAACTACTGATGTATACTGATTGAATACTTTGCAGTGATCATTCATGATTCTGATGTATGCAAATCAGTGACTACGGTACAGTTCATTAAATGATTTGTTAATACAAAATTGAAAAGGAGATGCTAGTTAATGCCAAAGCGAATCTCAGAGATGAGGAGACAACAGCAGTAGGCAAGTACATAGAAGAAACCTATGAATTATCCAATCCAAACATAACCACATTCAGTTATTAATTTGTCTCACAAAGTTAGTGGATTATGAAGAGTATCCTTGGTAGTCACAATGGCATATTACATTCTTAGGGAGATTACTCATCAATGCCTGTAAAGGCTGATCTATCTAAACTAGAAATCATCATCCTCATCAGGAAGAAAAGGATAATCAACATAAGGCTGATATCCAGCATCCTTCAAATGATGAACTAATTTACTGTTTATTTCACATATCTCTCCAATCTGTGGATGGAACTTCTCCTTGGCCACAAACTCATGTCTTGCATTCCTTAACTCAATCCAACTACAAGCTGGTTCTTTCATCAAACCTCTCTCCTTCATTACTGTTCTAATTCTATTGGCATCACCCCATCTTCCAGATGCAGCATAAATGTTTGATAGCATAACATATCTAGCCGTATTTTCTGGTTCTAACTCAAACAAAGCTTCTGCAGCCCTCCTAGCAAGTTCCAAGTTCCCATGAACTCGACAAGCACCCAAAACTGCCCCCCACATACCAATGTGATTCCTAATTTCATTAGGTACTTTCTCAATTAAAGAAATGACTTCCTTGAGTCTGTTTTTCCTCCCAAGCAAATCAATTAACAAAGCATAGTGATCAGCTTTAGTCTTGACTCCATATTGCCTTTCTATCAAATCAAGCAATTCTAACCCTTCATTATCTAAACCTGCATGGCTACAAGCAGATAGCACACCAAGAAAAGTGACATGATTGGGCTCTACATTGGCTTCTATCATCCTTCTAAAAACAGCCAGAGAGTCCATCCCTTGACCATTCCTTGCAAACCCAGTTATTAATGTATTCCAAGATACTACATCCCTCACAGGAGTAATCTCAAACAAATTTTCAGCTGATTTCATATCTCCACACTTACCATACATGTCAATCAAAGCATTACATATATACACATTAAACATGTCCCCACTATTGCTACCTCTGATAATTTGACAGTGGACTTGTTTACCTCTTCCTATAAGAGCCTCACTTGCACAAGCATCTAGCACACTTACAAAAGTTGGAGCACTAGGCCTTACCCCTTCATCCAACATTTGTTGAAAAATACCCAAAGCTTGATAGCAACGCCCATTTCTTGCAAAACCAGAAATCAAAGCAGTCCATGAAACAACATTCTTAAACGGCATATCATTAAATACCCTGCATGCCTCATCCAATCTAGATGCTCTAGTGTAAGCCATAACCATTGATGTCCAAGACACAACATCTCTCTCTGGCATCCAACAAAACACAGAACACGACAAATTGGGTTCCCCACATTTCCCATAAGCATCAATTAAAGCATTGTTGAGAATCAAATTCCACTCCATGCCAACTATAACTGCCACCCCATGAACCTGCCGCAACCATTTAAGGTTAGCCAAAGAAGCACAGCTTCCAACTACACTAACAAGCGTGAACTCATCTAACATCAAACCATCACGACCGTTTTGTATCATCACCCGAAACAACTTAACTGACTCTTCGTGAAACCCATGGCACGTGGAACCGGAGATAAGTGAGTTATAGCTAACGAGGTTTCGTTGAGGCATTTTATCGAACAGGTTATAAGCCTTATCAAAAACGCCCATTTTCGAGTAAAACGAGAGCAGCGTGTTCCAGGAACGTGTGGTCTTGTTGGGAAGATCATCAAAGGCCTTGTGTGCACTTTCTACACAACCGCACTTGGAATACGCGTCGATGAGACCATTGGCAAGGAAAGGGTCGAAGAAAAGCGCGGTTTTGATAAGGTGAGAGTGCACGACCTTGCCAAGCTTCAAGCTTTTCAATGTGACACACTTGGAAATCAGAGATGAGTACTTTTCAATGCAGGAACCGATATCGTTGAGAAGCATGGCCTTGTTGGTGCTTTCTCTGAGACAAAACGCCAATCAACACTAGTATGAGGTTTCGTTAATGGGACCCACTTTCACGTAAATATGAGGTTTCGTTAAATTAAGGTCTTTTTTCAAAGGTTATGGAATGGGTAGACATGGTTTGGTCAAAAGAGTGGTGGGTGACCTTTCTTTCATCGACTCGTCACCCTTCGCGAAGCTTTTGGACTCTTGCGTTAGGTCAAAGTCTGGTTTTGAGGCGCGTCGTGTTCATGCTAGAATCATTAAGACCCAATTTGCCTCTGAAATCTTCATTCAGAACAGGCTCATTGATGCTTATGGAAAATGCGGTTGTTTGGAGGACGCACGCAAGGTGTTTGATCATATGCCCGAAAGGAACACTTTCAGTTGGAACGCGATTTTAAGCACGTTGACAAAGTGTGGTGCCCTTGATGAGGCTTTGGGTATCTTTAAGTCCATGCCTGAGCCTGACCAGTGCTCCTGGAATGCTATGGTGTCTGGTTTAGCACAAAATGATCGTTTTGAGGAAGCTTTGAAATTCTTTGTTGATATGCACGGTGAGGATTTTGTGCTTAATGAGTATTCATTTGGCAGTGCTCTTAGTGCTTGTGCAGGGTTGACAGATTTGAATATGGGTGTTCAAATCCATGGTTTGATATCAAAGTCTCGTTACTCATCAGATGTTTACATGGGTTCTGCTCTTGTTGATATGTACTCCAAGTGTGGGGTGGTGGCCTGTGCTCAAAGGGCTTTTGATGACATGTGTGTGAGGAATATAGTTTCTTGGAACAGTTTGATTACTTGCTATGAGCAAAATGGTCCTGCGGGAAAAGCTCTGGAGGTTTTTGTGAGGATGATGAATTGTGGGATTGAACCTGATGAGATTACTCTAGCCAGTGTGGTCAGTGCTTGTGCAAGCTTGTCAGCAATTAGGGAAGGTTTGCAAATTCATGCTCGTGTTATGAAATGGGATAAATTCCGGAATGATCTTGTGTTAGGCAATGCATTGGTTGATATGTATGCAAAATGCAGTAGAATTAATGAAGCTCGATTGGTTTTTGATAGGATGCCACTTAGGAATATGGTGTCTGAAACCTCCATGATTAGTGGATATGCAAAGGCAGCAAGTGTGAAAGCTGCAAGATTGATGTTTTCAAACATGATGGAGAGGAATGTGGTGTCTTGGAATGCGCTTATTGCAGGCTATACACAAAATGGAGAGAATGAAGAGGCGGTTAGACTTTTCCTCCTACTAAAGAGGGAATCCATCTCACCAACCCATTACACCTTTGGCAATCTACTTAATGCGTGTGCAAATCTTGCTGATCTGAAGCTTGGTAGACAGGCTCATACTCACATTTTGAAGCATGGGTTTTGGTTCCAGTCTGGAGAAAAATCTGATATCTTTGTGGGGAATTCTCTTATTGACATGTACATGAAATGTGGATTGGTTGAAGATGGATGCCTGGTTTTTGAGCACATGGTAGAAAGGGATAATGTCTCATGGAATGCCATGATAGTGGGATATGCACAAAATGGTTATGGTACAGAGGCCTTTGAAATTTTCAGGAAAATGCTGATATCTGGTGAAAAACCAGATCATGTTACTATGATAGGAGTTTTATCTGCATGTAGCCATGCAGGACTTGTTGAAGAAGGACGCCATTACTTCCAGTCAATGAGGACTGAGCATGGTTTAACACCAATAAAGGACCATTATACATGCATGGTTGATTTACTTGGCCGGGCTGGTTGCCTTGATGAAGCAAACAACTTGATACAGGCAATGCCAATGGAGCCTGATGCTGTTGTCTGGGGATCTTTACTTGCTGCTTGTAAGGTTCATGGAAACATTACATTAGGGAAGTATGTGGCGGAAAAGCTCTTAGAGATTGATCCCTTGAACTCTGGACCTTATGTTCTTCTTTCAAATATGTATGCTGAGCTTGGAAGATGGAAAGATGTGATGAGAGTCCGGAAACAGATGAGGCAGCAGGGAGTAATTAAGCAACCTGGTTGCAGTTGGATTGAAATTCAGAGTCATTTGCATGTTTTCATGGTGAAAGATAAAAGGCATCCTTGTAAGAAGGACATCTATTTAATTTTGAAAATTCTCACAGAACAGATGAAGCGAGCTGGTTATGTGCCAGAAGTTGATGATGATGAGATTTGTGAGGAGGAAAGTGACTCTGAACTCATCTTGCATTGTGAAATGGAAATGGCGGAAGATGCTGCTGTTGGATAAAATAAAATTCTTTTGGCTAATAGCTTTGGGAATCTTCCAATGGAAGTAGAAAGATCTGATATCAAACTTTCTTTTCTTACGATTAGAGTGAAGGCTAGATATTTGAGATGAGGTGGATTCGTCCAAAATTTTTCAAAGCGGTTTAAGATGCATAGCCTTGAACATACTCTTCAGTTTGTTGGTACCACTGGCTTCAATGCAATAGAGGTAGATACTTGCAATCTGCAAACTTTCTTGCAGTTAACACATTAATCATTGATTTTAGAAAGATGAGCTCAAAAAGGTTAACTGCCAGGTCTATAGAATGGATGCATCCTGTATATCACATAGGCTCTTGGCCATTAGCATTCAGGGATTTTAAACCTACAATGAAAAGGGATAGCAGGATATGTGGGTAAAGACTATTCTCAGAATGTTTCTCTATTGTTTCATTACGATGTTAATGTTTAGTTTGATATATTTCACACCAGGAATGTAGAGTTGTAATTGAAATTAGGCTTACTAAGCAAGCCTGGTGAAAAGCTCTTAATTGTGACCATATATATAACCCTATTTTCATTATGAGAGATGCTAAAAAATGCTTAAGCTTTCCAAAGCTCAAGTTTTTCTGTTTCGTGACTACCCAAATTACACACTTTATGATACATTACATATGCTGAAAAAATATAAATTTCCTGATCTGAAAAGAAAATCATCATACTGCACAATTAGGGTATTGGGCAACAAGCTTGTGCTGAAAAAGAAAATTACAAGAAAAGAAGAATCTGAATGAGGGAGAGAGAGGCAAGGATGTGAATTAAGTAATCACAGAAAACACAAAACCAACATAATATCATGTTAGTACAATTTGTTGGAACTCACAAACTTATAGTTTATATATATATTTTTTGGTTGATATAATTATATATCTTCTTTGGTTGCTATCCGCAGAAAAATCCAAGACATGTGAACCCTCTTGAGAGAGAGAGAAAGTCACCATAGTTTTCAGAGGGTGAGACTCTGGGAGCATCTGTATCTAAGAACTACATAAGCAATGAGCCTGTAAAGCAAGATGAAGCACACCATCACCCCAACATTCTTCCATCTACTACTCTCCCCTCCAAACCCTGCTTCTTTAAGTACATCCTCTCCAGTCACCACACATGCCCCAAACATGTACTCCAAGCACTTCTTTGAGTTGGAGAACTCATTTATTAGAAACCCTTCGAAGGGATACTTAAATAGAGACACATAATGCATGAAAATCCAGTATTTTGGAATTTCATGCTTTGTTATGAAGTAGCCAGAGAACAAGAAAAATGAACCAATTACACCGGCGATCATTGAATTCCCAACAATGAAATTAGGCACCAGAGCACTAAAACATACCACAACAGAATTTGCAGTATAAAGAATTAGCCAAATTAGCAACAAGAAGTTCAGAAATGCTGTGAAATTCCTGTTGAGACCAATAAGCCAGTATAGTGGCATTGTGAATAAAATGGCTAGTATGAGTAGAAATGGCAAGTAAACTAGGCCATTGGCAATAGCATAGGATGAAACTCTGTAGCTTCCATTAGAGGTCTCCCTCATTAGAATTTCCCTCTCTTGCAGAAAAATTGGTAGAGCTTCTGTGGTGCTTGATAACAAAAATGATAAAATGAAAGCAAATAGACCCACCCTTTCTTCTGCTCCCTCTACACCATCCTTGAGATGACAAAAGACAGTGCCCAAAACCAGCCCAGAAATCAGCATCTGAATTGTCCTACATGCAAAGAGCTCCTTTGTACGAAAGATGTTTTTGGAAAACCTATGAGTGAGAATCATAGTTTCTCTCAATCTAGAATTAGTAAAATCACGAGTGAAATCCATTCCCATATTGATGATTTCCACATCAATTACCTTGGATTGTTGAAAGAGCTGTTGCAGAGTGAACTTACCACTTCTACTTTGACCTTGATCATCACCTTTCTTTTGTTGCATTCTCCCTGGTAATCGTTGTAGTGGTGCTTCTAGCTGAGCTTGCTGACATTTTTGTTGTTGTTGAATGGTCTCAATGGATTCAATGGCAAACTCAACTACATTAACATGTAGAGGAAGCTCTAAACCCATTAACCTTAGATTTACACCCAGCAAATCCACAGTACCATGATGTAACACGTAGCCATTGGCTAACAACAGTATTGAATTTAACAACTTCACTATTCTGAAACCAGGTTGATGGATACTTAAGATTATAGTTCTTCCCTTAGATTCAGCCATGACTTTAAGCATATCAACTATTTGCAGAGCTGAGGTACTGTCAAGCCCTGAAGTTGCTTCATCCAAAATCAGCACCTTTGGATCATGGACAACTTCCACACCAATGGAAACTCGTCGCATCTCACCACCAGATATTCCTCTGACCCTTTCATCTCCAACTCTAGTCCTAGCAACATGGCTAAGACCAAGCTCCTGAATCAGTGACTTCACCCTGGAGCATAGTTGTTGTTGAGGAAGATTTAACCTTAACTTTGCACTAAACATGATGGTTTCTTCAACCGTAAGTAAGGGAAACAGGGTATCCTTTTGTGTAACATACCCTGATATCTTCCTAAACTGAGCTTTATCTACAGGCTCCTGGTTCACCAAGATAGACCCACTTTGTGGACTAACTTTACCAGCAAGAATCTCAAGCAGGGATGATTTTCCTGCTCCACTTGGCCCAACAATTGCCAGAATTTGCCTTGGCTTAGCAGTGCAATTCACATCCTTCAGGACATGCTTAACTCCACTACATGATCTTTGTTCAGCTTTTGCTTCATTTCCTGGTTCCTCACCATCTTCTTCACTATGAAACTGTGGAGGTTTGTTGAAAATTTTAAAAGATTGTTCTGTTGTCTGTGTGTGGATCTTGTAGTTGACGCCTGTCGCCTCAATCTCACACCCTTGTTTCTTCATTGAATGATTCTTTTTTTGCCTTTCTTTTGGTTCTATTTGCTTCAAAATCTGTCTTTCTCTCTCTTTTCTTCTACTCACTACTTATTTCCAAACCAATTTGATTCTCTCATGCACTCTATTCCATGTTATTTTTTTAGTCCACAGTTTTGTCCTCAGCTACTAACTCTGAAACAATGAGTGGTTTGAAGGACATTGAGGTCCTCAAACTTGTATACAAAGTTCACGTGCATCTGTTCTTGCTATTTCTCTACTAAATTAGAATTATTCAAATTCAAATAGAATAGTTCACGTGGATATTCTTGGTTTGTCATTGTCTAGATGGACGGCTATACATTATAGATTACACACATATTCTGTGCAGTGGCCAACTGTAAGAATAAAACAATTGGAGGATGCTAAATCCGCACTGTAATGGTTTTGGAGTGTGGTTGAACAGGCATGAGCTTGACACAAGCTATTCAATGTGTCTGAGAGAATATTATTGTTTATGAAAAATCAGATTCTTCTACTACTGTTTATTGCATAAATTAAGATATGCATGTACATTACTCTTGCAGGGAACTAATCTCTATTCAAGATTTTCTGTAAAAAAACAAAAGAGGGACTGTTTGTGCCAAGTTGCTTCCGGAATATTTAATCTGTGCATTTCATGAACATGATTATGGATGGCACTAGAAAACCTAAAGGGCTAATGTTGTAATTGTTGGAAAAACACTAACCAGTTTAGATAAACTTCTCTAAAAGAACTTATGAGAGAAAAAAATAAATTGAATCAAGAAGGTAACTTCACCCATAAGTTGAAATTAATTACTTATGAAAAAATTAAATGGGAAAGTTTCTCAAAAAGTTGAGTTACAAAGACTAATTTCAACTTATGAGATTCATTCTATTTTCTTCTCTCGTAAGTCTTTCTAGACAAATTTATCCAAGCTAACCCTAAGTACAAATTCGTAGAATTTTGTAGTTAAATATAAGGACACAATGAATTGGGCTTTACCAAAGTGATCCCTTTAGGTTTGTGTTTCCATGACTACAATTAAACCTCGATTCTCTTTGCAATGTGACCAATAATTAATTTTAAGCTCTGTGTAAGAGTTTCTTAAATGCAATGATATCTCATTTCTAAGTAAATAATCGTTGCGATTTCACCTAGGAATTGAATGAAAGTCTTTCTCAGGAAAATGCCATTAATTATCATTTCAGATTTTTGCTGTAACATTATCAGCTAGGATTGACTAAAAAGAAAAGGAAACAAAAATGATTCCCAACAAAATATAGTCAAGCTTAGCCAATGAATTAATTGTTAAAAGAAAAAAAAAGGACTGAATTAGAAAATGATGGTCATGAAAATTGAAATCAGAAAAAGATTCAGTCTCAGAATAAAACCCGTGAGCACTTTCTATGGTCCATCTTAAACAACTCATTATCACATGGTAGTATTTAGTATGCAGATTAAGAAGGAACAAAATATTATAAAAAGGATAAAATCACTTAAGCCTTGCCCGTGAACCTCATTATTCAATTATTCTTTAGTTCACTCCATTCCTAACGTCTTTAAAATATTGAAATTGAATGAGTTTGTCATTTATTAGAAAGCTTGTTTAGTCACAATTCGGTGCTCCCAATCACTCCTTTAAATTTGTGGCTCTGCTTTCGTTTTCCTTCAAAAAGAATGAATTGGTGTTATATAATATTTTGTCCCTAAAATGGCTTAAAACATACTTGGATTGGATAAGATGCTATTCCTTCTACCAATGTACGATGTGACACTGCATATAATACCCCTTTGATTTGCCTTCGACGCAGGACCCTGCTTGCTGGGAACGAATACATTCAATTCAAGCATGTTATTTGCTGTAGCTTAGGAACACATACGATAAATTATAGGCAATTAATTTAGGAATAATGTTTCTTGCACATAACATGTTCCGTCACATTTGTTGAGGTGGTAGAAAATGAGATGAGATAATATTAGATAGAAGGGTGTAAAGTGATATGTGTATGTAGCAAAGCATTATTATATATTCTTGCGCATAACATGTTCCTACGCACACGTCAGAGTAAAAGTGACGGTGAAACTATTTGTCCTTAATAACTTTACATTACTTGTTTGGCTAGAAAAGAGGAGATTAAAAATTTGAAAGAAAGGAACTTATTATATAGTTTATACGACTGGCAAATCAAAATAAGATAATATTATTCGTTCGCATTAGCCATCTTGTTTATTAATACGTGAATATCAGGACATTGAGGGGCATCAAGCCTAAAAGATTGAGACTAGTTCCAGATCTCGAAGTATAAATCCAGGATCCAAAATCCAGCTACATCACGACCAAAAAAAAATAAAATAAAAAATCCAGCTACATTAGTATTAACACCATCTTCTCCACCCTCCATAGTTGTTTAAAATATAATTTATTATTTTTTATATGAATTCTATTTGTACATATTATTTTTTTTATTTTTTAAGTAACTCTTATAATTTAAGTAATTTTACGCTCCAACATAGCAATTTTACAAAAATTTTAAAATAGACTCCATAAGCTATCACACATTTATTATTTTAATATATTAGTTCAACTTTACAAAAATTCCAAAATAGACCGCATAAGCTACCATAAATTTTAGTGCTTTACCGGCACACCATTTATATTAGGGGTATCCAGATTTTCATAACCCGCCCGAACTTGCCCAACCCGAAATGGGGAAAAAAAGCTAAAGGACGGGTTTAATCAGGAATATGGATAAAGCGGGTAACAAAATGGGTTAGAACGAATATTGACAGACGGGTTCAGATTGCAAAATAAAGTACCGTCGGTATCCGAACCGATCGACACGTGTCGTAACTTTTTTTTGTTGAAGATGATTAGATTAATATCATCCAAACGACACTTACACTTGATTTAACGAGTGATATCGCAATGCTTCAAGAAATAAATATTAAAAAACAAATAGCATGCTCACTTTTAAACATAGAATCAACTAAACCAGAACATAGATGCAATAAAACTAGGAAAATAAACAAAACCAACAAATCCCAAGTATCCCCCACAGCACACCTTAACATTGAAATCAAACCGCTAACTCCATAAGAGAATAATTTTTTTTTCTTTTTCCCAATAGCATCTATTTCTCTCTTTGTTTCCTGGCCTGACTAACTCTGCTGGTACTGCATGATGCAAAAGGCCACTAGATCAACTGTATGTTGGAGCTGAACGATTGAGTTTGTACCGGTTGGACCGTAGAGGGAGAGGCGGAAAGGATTGGTGAAGTAAAACGGGTAATAGGGGATGGATTGAAAAGGGGAATAAAAGTAACGGGAGTGGAAGGTGTAGCCTAGAAGTGACATTGTAAAAGAGGAAGGAAATGGAGTGGGGGAGGAAGAGGAGGAGGAGGAGGAGGTGGAGCCATGAGGAGGAGGAGGTGGTTGAGGAGGAAGGAGAGGAGGGGGTGGAGGAAGGAGGAGTACAAACTCTCACTAAGTGATGTGAATCCGGGGGGGTGGATTCGTTTTACGGATCTATCTAGGTTGGAATGCTCATAATTAAGAAATTTGGGGAAAATGTTAAAACAAGAAAAATGGAAAGAGGAAGAAAATGGAATGGAAATTGATAGACGTCACAATTCCAAGGATGGAAGATAAGCCTAAGAGTTATACACACAAAGGGATGAAGGACCTTTGATAAAACTCAATTCTTGATTAACAAGAAAATAAGAGAAACACTCTCCAATTATATAAATTCTGAATTCCAAGTTGTTCCTTACATGAAATATGCGCCCTATATATAGCCTTCAAGCATTTAGCCTATGCGCACAATGTATGTCTCTTTACATTCAGAAAGTTACAAAATAATCACCTAATATCATTGTGAATAAAGTACTACTAATTAGCTAATAAAATTAAAATGTGACTACACTAAAAGCTAAAGCATTCAGCCAACAATTTTAACCAAGCTGGCTGCCCAATTAACAAAACGTGTCAACCATAATTATTCAACCAACCAGCCATTACTTTGGTAATAATTTGGCCGCCCCTTTTTAATGGAAAGTAACAGCCATATATATTAGCCTTGATGTGGAGCCCATTGTAACAGCCACTTGCATTTCAATTTGAAACAATAACTTCCTCTTATTTCTGCCGTTGTTTTGCAAGCTGCTGCACCCCCTTTGGTCCCATATAGACGCTGAATTATCATGACCTTAATGCTCAATTCTAATTGCTAGAATACTGTGCATTCAGGACTACAAAGTGCACGCTGGACTCACAATAATTCTGCACTTTGTTTCCTTATTTTAATTGCAATCTGACTGCACATCTTCAATTCCTATTTGGACGCTAGTTTTGTGAACCAAATTCTGCACCAATTGGGAAGTAAAAGCGTTGAATTTTCTTACTCAAAACTGCACCATTTTTGCTCTCAATTTTGTCAAGTCAGCTAGTCTTATTCCTAGAGATCCTAATCCAAAATCCTAAACCAACCCCCTTCTATTCATATCACTAAGGAGAGAGGAAAACCCACCTAATGTGGGGAGAGAGCCCCTCCATGAAGGGGAGAGGTCCCCCCAAAGGGGGGAAGGGCGACACTAGTTGTGTTAGATTTACAGAGCGGCGCAAAACCTGTGCTAGGTTTTCTTTCTGAATTTGGCAATACACGTGTCGTAACTTAAATGGCATATTCTAGAGCACATAGATTGTGCTTCTTTTGAACAACTAAGATGATTTTTTAAAACAGTGGAGATCTTGCAAGTTTCTCTCTCTCGTTTCAATTCATTCTCCTAGAAACTCATTGACTCAGAATCAACTCTCATTACGGAGACAACTCTCCCTCTTCTCTCTCATGCTTTTCTCCATCATAGCATCGGTTGCGCTGCTACTACAGGTGGTTGCGTTGGAATCAGATCCCTTCTATCTCACACACACTCCCATGCAATCAACTATTCAAGAGCTTTGTCGCTCTCCCCATCGCGTCTTTGATCACATTGCGCTGCTACCAAAGGCACTGACGTCGGTATCATTTTGCTCTAGCTAGTGCATGTGGCTTTGATGATTCCGTATCAAGAGCTGGAAAGACAAAATCATCTCTGCATTTAGTGGTTTGGGTGTATTTGGTAAGTCATTTCAGCTAGTTGAAAGTTGAAATTAGTAGTTGAAACTGTTTCAGCCGTGTTTGGTAAGGTAGCTTTTTTGGGTAGCTACTAGTTTTTCCTGAAAAGGTACTTGACGTAGTTTTTTTAAAAAAAACTCCAATTTTCAGCTACTAGCTTAAATTAAATTACAAGTTTATCCCTCAACCACCCCTATCATTATTTAACAATTAATGATGTCCTTATGTGTTATTTTACCATTTTCAGCTAGTTTTACCAAACACATTCAATCAAATCAACTAGCTTTTCAGCTTTCGGCTAACTTTAAGTTTTCAACTAACTTTACCAAACACACTCTTTGTCTCCAGTCTTCATTTTCCCACTTGGATTTTAGTGGTCTAAAGGTAAAGTTAATATGGTTTTTGAGTTTACGTTTTTCCTTTTTTGAAAACAAAAGATTTATTCGACTAATATATATATATATATATATATTGTTTGATTTGTCACCTTTTGGAAATTGATCGAGCAACAAAGTGAAGCAAAGAATGGAGGACAAGCTAAAGAGGGAAAGCTATGGCCTTTTGTGACAGATCTAAAAGTTATATCTGTTGCTTTCAATTTCTTTTTTATTTTTCAGATTGTGTATTCTGGGTTTTCTTTAAAGTTTATAACTTTATTTTTCTGGGGGTTCAATCTTTTTTTTAAGGATTGTGATTGTGATTGTGTATTATGGGTTTTCTTTAAAGTTCATAACTTTATTCTTCTAGGGGTTCAATTCAATCGTGACTTGTATTCCATACCTTTGTATTTATATTTGGTTTTAAGTTTACTAATATAATACATTAGTAACTAATACTTTTTTCAAGTCATATTTAATAATGTAGTTGATTGTTGAGCTATCACGGATCAAATATATCAAAATTTGCTAATTTAAATTGGCCATTGAATGAATGAAGGACCATTGTAATTTAAATATAAAATGACATTTGTTCGTTTAACTTATAAAGATTTAGAGCCGTCAAAACGAGCCCAACCCGGTGAGCCAACCTGTGTAAACCCGGCTCACCAGTGGGTTGGGTTGAAAAAAATTTGGCTCATCAGACCCCGGGTAAATCTGGCCCGGCTCACTTAACCCGTGAGCCATGTCGGGTTAGGGTCGGGTTGAGCCGGGTCAACCCGTGTTTTTGGTTAAAAAAAAAATTATTCACTTAATCAGTAAAAATCACACGGGTCTTTCTTTGAGGGTTTCTTTTCTTTTCATTTCAATTCAAGGAGACTCAAAGACAAACACTCTTCCTCCCTAACAGCAAAACCCTAACAGCGGAACCCTAACACCGGTGGCGGGCGGCGGCGCCCTTCTTCCTCCCTCACCCTCACCTAGTTTTCCAGCCACCCACTCTTCCCCTGTTCTCCCTTCTCCGGCCACCAGACTTCGTCGTGCTTCTCTTCCTCGATCGGGTGTGTTCATTTGCGCTCTGCGGCCGCTTCTTCGTCGTTCATCTGCGGCTGTGTCTTCTTCTTCGCAGCCGCTTCCTCGATCGGGCGAACCATGCGAATGCGTTTCCATCGCTCTCAGGTGCATGGATTCCACCGTGGAGATGAACCACTGTAGGGATACCCCCCATGGCGCTGGTCGATGCAACAGAGATAGTTGGATCCTGTGGGAGTATGTGTTTTGGAGGGAGGAGATTGTGCCACGTCACGTAGGTCTCAACTCCATACAGGGCCTCATTGGTTGGACCAGGAACCGTTGTTGTTTCTCTGCTTAATCCATACGCGTAAACGGTTGTTGGAGGGAGATCTCTGTGGAATTTCTGCACAATGGAAAAGAGAAATTTGAATAGAAACGTGCCAGAGAAGCATTTCTCGGGCTTGAGAATTAGATTGTTAATTTTTTTTGCCATTTTTTTTCCAACTTTTTCCAATTTTTTTTTGCAATTTTTCTTAATTTTATTACATTTTTGTTGTTTTTAAAATTTTTTAAATATTTTCTAAAACTAAGTGAGCCAACCCGTGTAACCCACCAACCCGTGGTGGGTCGAGCCGGGTTGGTATTTTTCCAGCTCACCACAAAAGTGAGCCATCCCAGCTCGACCCACTTTTTGCGCAACCCGTGGTGGGTCAGCCTACGTGAGTCGGGCTGGCCCGTTTTGACAGCTCTATAAAGATTGATAAAAAAATCTCAACATTAAATAGGCAAAACTAAATTCGGCCCAACAGTGGCCCAACCCGTTTCAAACCACCTGTTCACCAGCACAAACTGCCCAACCTGATAACTGAATAAACTGAACTTAATAATGGTCGAAAATAGGCCGAAATTTATGTATTCTCGGTTTCATATGGGTCTTTTTGGATCCCGAAACCGACTGAAGGACAACCCTAATTTATACTAATGATCTACTCTAAAAGCTACCAATTATTAAAAGATGAGTAATAAGTGTTTTTCAATATATATTCGGCATGACTCAGAAAAGATATAAAATAATTTAAGATTTTCATCTAATATGTGTAAGGAATGACAATTCTAAGATGGAGCATGAAGCTGGTAAAATTGGCTACCCAATTTGTTTTGGACAGGCCCAATGTGGGCCACAGACTATAACAGGTCGGGCCAAACAAGCTCGGATTCAATTTGGACTTCAAAGGTAATTAATGCCCAAACCTGTCTATATGCAGGATTTTCACAATTTCTAGTGTTTTAATTTGCATGTTAAGCCCGACATTTTAATAAAATGGATCAGGCTAAATAAGCTCGGATTTAATTTGAGCTCAAAATTTGAAACTCAAACCCTACATTTCATTTGGTATATTTAGGTCAACTCGATCAAGCTAACCCATTTTATCAACTTTGTATCATGACAGTTGCATTTAGCCTGTCATAATTATAACTTTCATTATCAGTGAGTATCGTAGAGGGTTTTGTATATATAATTTGTAACGAGTACATTATATATATAGACACACATATCCTATTAATGGAAAATACTTTTATCCTTGTGGTATAACATTATTTCTAATACAATTTGTATGCACTTCCTTTACACTCAATTTAAGAGTGAAAATAAAGAAAAGGGAAATGATAATGAGATGGGGTTGATTTGTAGAATGTTTGGTATAAGAGAAAAGAGTGTGAAATAAAAGAGAAGAAAATAGTGGGTAGTTGTTTGGTTGAAGAAAAGAGATAAAAAGGAGATCGTTATTTTTGCCTCATTGCTAAATACAAATAATCAAATTTATGATACAACTAGCACAATACAGACCATATGCGAGCAACTTCAACTGGGAGACATAATCACATGCACAACATTGAAGCACTCACCGTGGATGATTTGAGGTCATGAGCTACTATTCTCACTTGGGTGTATATCTAAGGTCCCAATGTTAGAGGGTAAAATGTGATGCACGTAGAAAAGTGTTTGCTTAGAGTTAATTTTACATGCCACACCATTGTGAGGGGTTGTAGCTGTTCCTAACACATGATCGGGTTTCCTCCATCGTCGTCGATTTATTGAGAAATTAAATAAACCACTAACAATATCCATGGAGACTGCTCACCATTGAGGTTAATCATAGTCACAATCACGTGGAAGGACGACACTTTGGCCGGAGAAAAAAACAATTGTTGTTTTGTTTAGGCGAGTGAGGACATAATGGGGTTGGGATCCTCTACACTACTGCAATTTTGCAGTCATGATCCAATGGTAAAAAATTAATGTATCAATTTTTTGGTTTTTTCTTAAGATGTATTAAAAATTGAACGACTGAGACCCTGTACATCCATTTTTTTCAACTGGAAAGGATCTTCTATCCAGTTTTTTTAATTGGAGAGAATCCGTTCCCGACATAATGGGCACACTTCTATCCTCCATTTCTTATCTTCATTGTGGAGAAATGAACAATGATGGGTCCCACATCATTTTTATCTCCATATATTTCAGTATATACTAATGTACCACTGAGAGGAAGTGTCATTAGTTCTCTTTTATATATCTCTCTCGGTATCTCTATTTCTTCTTTATTTCTACGCTATCAAACAAAGTGTTAATATAATTAGAGTTTAATATTCTTATATCACACATAATTACAAATCGATCTTAATTAATTCTAAAATGATTTCTTTTTATATTAATTTTTTAAAATAGAGAGCCACGTACGTGGTCAATCATCAGTATCCCCAGGGACAGGTTGATAGAATGACGAGAAAGCAAACCATTTAAGGTGCCCTTTGGTGGATTGGTGATAATAAATTGACATCTTGAACTTTAATCTTTTCTTGTGTGGAAGCTAGAAAAAGCACACATATACGCTGGCATGTCAAAAATTGATGTTGTGGCAAAAGGGCATTGTAGATGTCTTCTTGTTCCCATGTTGAAAAGGAGGTTCTTAATTTCACACTATCAAACAAAACTACACTAGCTAATATATCCCCCGGCCCAGGATATGGTTTTCTTTTCTGGCTATGCATGGCTTGAAGGGCCATGGGGAGGGATAAGATTCAAAAGCCAATGCCATAATTATTAAAAAAAGCTAGCACAAAAACAGTTAAAACACTTGTCTTTGGATCAACGTAGTGCCGGCTAAAAGTGACTTGCCAACTACTTCATGAGGAGGGAACATAAACTTTATCTTTTTAGTGAAGCGTTAATGATGTATGCGACTTATATGAAGCAGAAATTAGGCCACAAAGTTATCGAATTATTGGTCTGTTGTTTACGTAATACAGCCAAGTTCCCACTTATTGGCTATTAATTGATTAAATATGAGAATAATTCTTTGACACTCTAAAATTGGTAGTAATAGGTGTTGAACTGAGAGAAATAAAAAATAATAATTAAAGTAAAAATATGGTAAGTGATCTGATAAGAATAAATAAATAAATAAAAATAAGGTATAAAAAGAAATTTAAGAGAATAAAGTATGAAAAAAAAAATCAGAATACCAATTGATTGTTCTTTGTATTTGTGCGATTGAGTGGTGGAATAACTTTATTATATATGCTATCTATCTCTAATCTCTGTTACTATAATAAGACTAGCTAGTTTGTCCTATTGAATGCCGGAATAACTTTATTATATATATATATATATGGTATCTCTATTACTATAATAAGACATAGTTTTGTAGGGATGAATGTCGGTTTCGAATGTGAATCCAAATTAATGCTATATTGGGAAAAACTTAAGTCTGGATCCATGTTTAAAACGTAAATCTAGCGATAAATCAAACACGTTAGAAATTGAAGTTGAAGTTGATTAAATTAGTTGATATGCACATGACGTGGGTTTATCACAATTAGAGATAACAGTTAAGCTCAAGCTCTATGGGTACTTAGATGCACTAAGCAAATATGAGCGCGTGTACGGATAAAAACTCGTATCTTTTTATGGGGAAGGGTTCAAATACGAGCACTATATATAGTGTGCAGCACGCCCCATACCCCTTATCCCCCCCCCCCCCCACACACACATGTATATATTATTTGTTTTTTTTACTTTACACATATTATTTTTAAAAAAAATACCTAGTTATATTTTTTACTTTATAATATATGACTAATTAATGTTAATAATCATTTTTTTGTAAATCTTGAAGAATGCTAGCATATTATATATCCAAATTTATAAAATAGTGTGATGTGGAAGAATATTGTAATATTTAATAGAAATTTTGTACATTAGATCATGTGTTGTATTTTAGAAACCATAATATATTGTGTTTCGATTTAATTAAATTATTATGTCACTGATTGAATAATAATTATGTTTGGATGATTTTGGAGTAATTTCAATTGAGTTATAATTTTGTTTAATTAATATTTTGTATTGAGTTATTATTTTCTTCAATTAATTAAATTGCAAGTAACGATCACGAGTATGAGTATATAAGCACCTAACAAGTATGAAGATGGATATCAAAGTTGTTGCCCACGCAATTATGAGTGTGGGTACAAGATTTTATTGAAATCTTGAATATAGAGACGAACATTACAGTACCTACCCATAGAACACCCATTGTCATCCCTCATAATAGTGTGCAACTGGCACAACCAAATTCTTATTTTCTACGGCTAATAAAATTGAACCAAATGATGTGGGATCAGATGGCAGAGGAGAATTTGGGTCTTTCTCTCCAGGAATCTGACTTGTACCTGCGCAGCAAAAAGAAAGTCAAGATGGGAGAGATAGAGGTTGAAGCAAGTACTCAAAACAATATCATTGAGGAAGATGTTGAGAATGCTTCTCGCATTCATCATCACGTTTCCTATAAAGAATCGTTGTTGAACCAGATTGGGATACAATCTCACCCCTCTTTGAGAAGGATGGTGTTATTTTCCCAGATAAATCTAGTGATGAAGATAAACCAGCAATGGCAGAGGAGAATAATGAAGATAATATTACAAGATCTGGTCGGCCAGTTGTTCCAATATCAGAAGAAGAATATAATGAGTAGTGTGCACCGTGGCAAGCTACTCTAGTAGTAAAAGTTCTTGGAAAGAAATTTAATATGCAGTTTCTTCATAATCGTCTTCGAAGACAATGGGCTTGCAAGAATCCAATCAAATTCATATAGACATGGGTCAAGATCATCACCTAGTCTATTTTACAGATAAGGAAGATTATCTCCATGTACTCTATGATGGTCCATAGATGATTGCAGATCATTACCTTATAGTTCAACGCTGGAGACCTCTTTTTTTGGAAGAAGCTAGGAGAATCAAGAAGGTTGTTGTCTGGTGCAGGATTCCAAACCTCACAATTGAATTATACAATCTGATTTTTCTAACAAGGGTAAGGAATATCCTAGGGACTATGTTGAAAATGGATAGACTCACATCAATTCATTCTCGGGGAAGGTTTGCAAGATTATGTGTGGAGATTGACCTTTCAAAAAGGCTTATTTCGGAAGTAAAGATTCTTGGTGGCACTATTCTTAGAATTGAATATGAAGGGCTACATCAAGTGTGTTTCAAATGTGGGAAATATGGGCATAAACTTGAATCATGTACTGAATTTCCTATGGAAGATAGCCCAGAAGAGATGAAAGCTAATCTTGAGCAAGGCCAAGATGATCAGACAAAACAAGATACTGAATAGGAAGGGATTAATCCAAAACAACACAATTCTTTGAAAACTAAGAAGTCTGTATCTGGTGGGAACAAAAAAATAGGAAGTTGGGGTATATGGCCCTTGGATGTTGGTTAAAAAACAACCAAGGAAAAAGGCTCCAGTGAAAAATATAGGTTATTCTGATCAAGTCAAAATTCCTTTGAATGTTGATCTTGAGCTAGGATCCAGATTTCAGCTACTTCAATCTGATGTTCAGGAAGATCAAAACCATCAAGATTGTCAAGATTCGGAAACTACACCTACTTTGGCTGGGAATTCTAAGGTCTCTCGCATTTGTGACCCAAAGGCAGGAAAAAATTCACAGATTATACAAGATAAAAGGAAGCAGCAGATTAAGCAATCTCAGAAAAATATAAATGTTCCTAAAGCTAAGCTTGCTGCAAATGCGAATCCTAAGTAGAATAGTATGATCATAACAGTTAAACCTATTCTGCATGTTGAGCAACCTAGCTCTTGTACCAGTCCAACTATCATCCCATCTGAGATTAAAAGAAAACAAGAGCAGGATCATCTCCAGCTCATGCACATTATGGAAAAGGAGGGTGGAGGTAGAGGTAACATTTTAAAATTGCAAAATGATTATCTGGCTGCACTAGGTAATAGAGATTTTGAACCAAAACCCCCAGATATTAAAACGATTAATAACACAAAGCCTAATAGCCAGTGTTTTGATATTGAAATGAAAGAATGCATGCATATGCAAGATAACTCTAAGTGTAAAACTCGCCCCCCTCAAAAGCATTAATATGAATTATTTAGCCTGGAATTACAGAGGGATATATGCTAAGAGTTTTGTTAGCCTAATACAAGATCTTAGGCAGGTCTACAATGTCCACCTTATTATCCTAATAATGGAGATTCATGCTAGTGGAGATAAAGCTAAAAAAGTAATCCAACGAATGAGGTTTGACTCTTTTACAATTTTTTATTCTATTGGCCAATCTGGAGGTTTTGGGATAGCTCCGAATGGTCAGTTAACTTTCTTCATTGCACTAGAAGTTTGTTCACATGTAGGTAAAAACTGGTCTTACTAGAGAGTGGTTTCTAACTGTTGTTTATGCCAGCCCTCAACTTATCAACAAATATCATTTATGGGATGACTTAAGAGATATAACATCATCTATGGTAAGTGAATGGTGCCTTATTGGTGATTTTAATTCTATATATAGCTTGTCAGAAAGAAGTGGTGGGACTCGTAATCCAACAACCCAAGGTATGTATAGTTTTCAAAATATGATTGTTGATTGTGATCTTATTGATGCTGGTTTTGTGGGTAATCCTTTCACATGGAAAAGGGGTACTTTATGTGAAAGGCTGGATAGAAGCCTTGTGAATATAGATTGGAGAATTAGATTTCCTAATGCTTCAGTTTTACACTTGCCTTTTTACAAATCTGATCACTGTCTTATTCTGATAAAATTTGAGGATCAAAATAATACAAATTTGCATGGAAGACCTTTCAGATTTGTGGCTGCCTGGTTAACCCACCCTGATTTTAATAATGACTTCATATCTAACAATTGGAAGAATAATAGGGAATGGTGTGTAACTGTTGATAATTTCAAAGATCAAGTTAAAAGTTGGAATAAAGATATCTTTGGTAACATAAGTCATAAGAAAAAGATTTTAATTAGAAGAATGGATGGTATTGCTAAGAAAAATTAATATCTAATGATTCTAGCTTAGATCACCTTCATGACAAACTGTGGAAAGAATATGAGGAAGTTTCTTTTCAAGAAGAGATATTATGGTTCTAAAAATCTAGATGCAAGTGGATTCAATTTGGGGATAGAAATACTAAGTATTGTCATGGTTCCGCTTTTGCTAAGAGGGAGAGAATTAAAATTGATTGCCTTGAATAAGACCAGGGGAGTTTAATTTCTGATAAGAATTTATTAGAAAAAATGACTATTGATCCATATAAATCCTTGTTTCTTGATAATGGGGATCATGTGCCTTTCTGCCTGTCAGACTGTTTCCCTGACCTATTACCTCACCAAAAGGATAATTTAAATAAACCTTTTTCTGATGTGGAAATAAAAAAAGACTGTCTTTTCTATGGGAGGATACAAAGCCCCTGTGTATGATGGGTTGCATGTTGTATTTTATCAAACTCAGTGGGATAAAGTTGGTAAGGATGTGTGTTCTTTAGTTCATAACATTTTTAATAAACCTCAATCTGTTTCTTTGATAAATGATACTCTTATCACTCCTATACCTAAGGTTGAAGGAGCTATTAAGTTAAATTTATTCAGACCTATAAGCCTTTGTAATGTTTCTTACAAAATCATCACTAAACTAATCTCTCAAAGGTTAAGATCTGTTATAAATAATATCATAGGCCCTAATCAAAGTAGTTTTATACTTGGAAGACAGAGTGGGGACAATTTTGTCATTACTCAAGAGATTATACATTCAATGAGATATAAAAAGGGTAATTATGGTTGGATGGCTATAAAAATTGACTTAGAAAAGGCTTATGACAGATTAAATTGGAATTTTATTTCTGATACCTTAGAAGAAGTTGGGATACTGGATAACCTTAGAGAAGTCATTAATTTTTGCATTAATACCCCTAGGATGATAGTTTTTTTTAATGGTGAGGCTCTTGAACCTTTTACTCCATCTAAAGGTATTAGACAAGGGGATCCCATTTCCCCTTATATTTTTGTTCTTTGTATTAAGAGATTATTTCACCTAATTAATCTGGTTGTTGAACATAATTTCTGGAGACCTATTAAGGTGGGTAAGAATGGCCCTAAAATATCTCATCTAACTTTTGCAAATGATCTTATTCTTTTTGCTGAAGCTAGACTAGACCAAGTTGAAATAATTTCAACTATTCTGGACTTATTTTGTTCTAGCCCTGGTGAAAAGGTAAGTATAAAAAAAATCAAGAATATTTTTCTCTAATAATGTCTGTTTGCAGGTTAGAAAGGAAATTTCTGAAGCTTTGGGGTTCCAGAGGACAAATGACCTTGGCAAATACCTATGTGTGCCTATAATTCATGGGAGGGTGCCTAAATCTACATTCAGATCTACAATATCTCGCACTAAGCAAAGAATGTCTACATGGAAAGATAGGACACTTTCTTTTGCTGGGAGACTCACCCTATCACAATCTGTTTTGAATGCAATTCCATCCTACCTTATGCAATTAGCATATCTCCCTTCCTCTATTTGTGAAGATAGTGACAAATTATGTCATGATTTTTTATGGGGTGACATTGACAATCAAAGGAAAGTCCACCTAATTAGCTGGGATAAAATATGTACTCCTAAGCTTATGGGTGGTTTAAGGCTGAGGAAAGCTAAAGAAGTTAACAAGGCTTATATGATGAAAATCTGTTGGGGCCTGATTCACAACCCCAATGGTCTTTGGGTTCAAGTTATTAGAGCTAAATACAAGTGTGGGTCTCATTATATTCCTACAGTTAAGAAAAAAGTTACTGCTTCTAACCTATAGCATTGTGTGTGTGATGTGTGGACTGAGTTTTTGGAGAACTGTACCTGGAGAATCCACAATGGTCAAGTAGCTCACTTCTGGAAAGATAAGTGGGTATGGGGGAATGGTCCCCTTCTTTTCAAGGCCTGCCTCCTAGTGCTTGATTCTAAAAAACTAATTATTGTTCAAGATTTTGTTTCTCAGAATGGTAATTGGGATTTGAATAGAATCAAACCCTACTTACCAGAGCCCATATGCAAGAAAATCATGGCAATTCCCTCTCCCTCTCCTTTTTCTAAAATGGATAAGTTGGTTTGGAAAGGTTCTTTTGATGGCTAGTTCTCTGTTGGCATAGCTTATGAATTCATCACTTCATCTAGGACTCCTGAGCCTGATAAATTAATGAAGTTGATCGGGAAGTGGCAGGGACCTCAGAAAATTTGAATCCTTCTCTGGAAAATTGCTTCACAAGGCATTTTAACAAATGTTAGCAGGAAGCACATGAATTTGACTACAGTTGATTTATGTCCTCTTTGCCAAAATGAACCTGAAACTATTCTTCACCTTTTTCGGGATTATGGAGATGCAAAGTTTCTCTGGGTTACTTTTTTCAAAGATAACTATCTTAAAAATTTCTTTGATAAACAATCAGTGCCCACCTAGTTACTAGCACCTTTGTCTGGGCATCCTTCGATTGGAGACTACCTGTGCAGGGATCTCTTCATAGGGTCCATCTTAGAGGGTATTTGGAGGCATCGAAATGATGTGGTTTTCAATAATGTTAGATCTTCTATTGAATCCCTAAAGGTTCAAATATCTAGTCAAGTTCAGGAAGCCATCAATGCATTGAAAAAGAATTCAAGTGACAGAAGGGGTTCTCACCTTAGACCTATTCTCGTTCCCTGGAATCCTCCACCGAGGGGATGGGCAAAAATCAACACTGATGGAGCATACTCTCAAGCTTCAAGTTCTGCAGCTTGCGGAGGAGTCATCCGCGACCATTGAGGTCATTTCGTGGCTGGTTTATCCAATTACTTGGGGAATTGTTCGGTACTGGAGGCAGAGTTATGTGGGATCTTGAGATGATTAGGTGCTGCTTCTCAGATTGGGGTCAAGCATGTTGTAATCGAATCAAACTCTCTTGTGGCTCTCAAATTTGTAGAATCTAGGTGCCCTAACACCCACTTAGCTTTCGAGATTGTTCACAGAATTCAGCAAATTAAACATCGATGTCCTTTGAAGATTTGGTTTGGAGTCACACATTTCGGGAGGGTAATAGCTTGGTTGATTGCTTTGCGAAGAAGGGTTTGCAGATGAATGGAAGTTTTAGAACTTTTGGGTTTATCCCTGATTTTGCTATTGTCTCCTACATTGTTGACTGCTCTGGATCTATGATCCAGTCATCCAGATAGACTCTTAGTTTTTCTTTTTGTTTTCATTCTGGCCTGTTAGGCCCATCTATTCACCTAAAAAAATTCTTATTTTTTACTCATTATTAACTTATGTATTGGTTGTCTAGAACACTTGACATTTACTTGGTAAGAGATAGGAGAAACAGTGCCTCTGATTTACCATGAATATGTCGAGTTCTGTTATTTATACAATAATTTTATATAATATTATATATATATAATGTATTTTATATCTCTATGTTATCTTATTCATTATATCTCACATTTCTCTTTATTTTATTCTTTTTTTTCTTTTTGATCTCTGAAATATAGTCGATATTTGGTTTTAGTCCGGTGTTTTTGGTCTTTCAAAAACTTAAAATACACCAATTTAATCATTTTTATATAGTTTTTTTACATATTTTCCTACAAAATTTTCCTGTTAATTTTTATCGACAAAGACTAAAAAGGGGTATTTTCACTTTTTGATAAAAATTCACAGGAAAATCTGTAGGAAAATCTACAAGAAAACTATACAATAATGACTAAATTAGTATATTTTCAATTATTGAAAAACCAAAATCACTGATTTTGAATTATAGAGACTAAAAGTAAATTTTAACTATATTTCGGAAAAAAAATGTGTTTTACCCAACCATATTTTTCAACTATCATTTTTCCAATATACACCATTCTCAATAGCTTACCATCCAACTGTTCTAACGCTGCAAATGATTAAAATCTCTAGCTAGAATTAATGATTTAATTAGTCTATACAGCAGTGGCGTAGGCAAGGGGGCTGACAAGAGGCATGGCCACCCCCCAAATTTTTAATCTTTTTATTAATGATATAGGTTTGTATAATACATTTCATGAACTATTACATTTCATAAACCATAAGCCTTAAATATTTTGTAGATTATGTAGTATTAAATACTTCTTTTATATCTTTTACTATTTATCTTTATTTTTTTTAAAAAAATAAAGTTTTGACTTTTCATTATTGTTTTTATATTAACTATTTCTTCTTATTTAGAGGTGATAAGATGATATTCAAAATTACAGATAAAATTTGATTAGAAATATTAGTCTATAAAGAGTAAAAAGATCAAAAGGAAAAGCATATGAGCATTAAAGAGAATAGGATAGAAGAGAAAAAATATCGTTAGGTAACATACTATAACATTAAAAAAGATTTTGTTTGATTTGAATTTGCCTTTTAGAATTACATGATAAGAAAAACTAAAAAATTGATTTGAAAATATCTGAATTAAATAGAAGATTTAACGAAAAAATAGTTGAACTTCTTATACTCAGTTCAACTTTAGATCCCAAAAACTCTTTCAAATCATTTGATATTAAAAAAATTATCATCTTGTTGAGAAATTTTCTGCAAATGACTTTTTAAAGCAAGAGAAGGTATTGATATATACATTAACAGTAAAATTTCGTACTACAATATTATCATTATAATATTTCTTGGAATCTTAATTTGGGAAAGTGTCTAATTTATTTTAGCTTTATCAATGATTAGTTGAAAAGTGAAAAAAAATAGTGACATTTCTACTTATCAATAAATATTGAGAGAGAAATAATTGAAAAGTTCATCATGGATACATTAACGGTAAAATTCCGTACTATGAAGGAAGACTTTTACTCAGATAAAATTTATCATTTTTATTTAAATTTATTTAATATTTTTAGCATAATTTATAATATTTTATTCTACCCAAAAGTAAATTCCCGTTACGCCCTTGGTATATATGGTGTCATGCAATTGTAGTTTAGAGATCTTGAGTTCTCTCAAGGCTATAAAATATAAAGATATATTGATAAATTTATACGATATTTTATATAACACTTTTTTTGTCCATTACATCACTCATTTTATTTATATATATATATATATATATATCCTATCTTTTCTATTATTTTTTTTATTGGTTGCATAAAATATACAAAATTATTTTACTATCATTTTTAAAAATGAATGGTGCGTATATATGAACTAGGGGTGAGCGTGGGATGGATTGGGGCGGGTTTTGTCCGTCCCATACCCGACCCTAAGTTTTTATCAGACCAAATTTTCAGACCCGAACTCGTCCATAAACTCGAAGAAACCTGACAATGTACAAGACTACTTGAAACCCGAACCCGTCCACAACCCAAAGAAACTCGTCCACAAACTCTAAACTCTAATATTTTACTTTTTTATGAACTTTCAAATATTGTTAAGACAAAAATATTACTATATTATTATATAACTTTATGTATGAAATGTGTTTTCAAAGTAGATAGAACCTCTATCATAGAGAAAAGTTAAATTAAAAAAACTCTAGAAAGTTAAAGTGATGTTAAGCTCTTAAGTAATATAAAATTATAAATGTTATATATTATATATATACATATATGGGATGAGTTGGGTATAACCCGGAAATTAACCCGAATCCGTTCTCAACCTGATACTGGGTTATTGAACGAGGCCCGATTAAACCCTAATCTTTCATGTGAGACATGGTCTAACCCAGCCCAAATAGCTTGGGTTGGGACGGATCCGTGGGACGGGTTGGGTTTTGCTCATCCCTAATATGAACAAGAGAAATGAAAATGGTACAACTATACAACATACAACTAGGAGAGATAAAGAGAGAAAAAAGAAAAAGAGAGAATTGTGGGATGTGATAGGTGATGTGATAGAGAGATTTAGAGAGAAAAAGTGTGTTGTATATATGAGTTTGTTGTATGTTTTGGTTGTATAAATTTATTATCTCTATGAACAATAAGTACACTTATATAACTTGACACATCTTTATCTTTATCTTTATATATATAAAAGTAAGGTAGTGAAATCATCCTTTCAAACATAAAAGAAGGATAAAAGAGTAAATTTCTTTCAAAAACTTTTCTAAAAATAGTAAGTTACTTTCCCATTTTAAATTGTTAACATTAGTAATAATCAATAATTAGTTATAATAATTATGTTAGTGAAAGTATCACTACAATTCTTGAGTTATAATAATAATAACAATAATAATAATAATAATAATAATAATAATAATAATTTATCTTCTTATTTACTTTAAAAACCTACAACTTTTGCTAATTTTTATCTTATAAAAATAAATAAATAAATTTGTTTGAAAACTTATAAATATTAATATGAAAAAAATAAATAAACATTTATCTTTAAAAATAAATAAATATTTTTATTCATTTATTATAAAAACATTTTAGTATATTTTATGAAATATATAAGAAGAATAAAAATATAATATCTTTTCTAAAAATAGTAAGCTACTTTCCCATTTTAAATTGTTAACATTAGTAATAATCAATAATTAGTTATAATAATTATGTTAGTGAAAATAATAATAATAATAATTTATCTTCTTATTTACTTTAAAAACCTACAACTTTTGCTAATTTTTATCTTATAAAAATAAATAAATAAATTTTTTTGAAAACTTATAAATATTAATACGAAAAAAATAAATAAACATTTATCTTTAAAAATAAATAAATATTTTTATTCATTTATTATAAAAGCATTTTAGTATATTTTATGAAATATATAAGAAGAATAAAAATATAATATGAAATATAAAAATTTTAAAGCACTTATTAAAAACAAAACACTTTACAATTACGATAATAGTAATTATTTAATTTTGGTTATTATATCATAATTAAAATCTTTTTATATTTTTAATATTAAATTTATCTAAAAAAATTGCAAATTTTACTAAATTATTGTAACCAAAAACCTTTTGCTAAATTATAGTCAAATGACAAAAATCTTTTATTTGACGTTGATTAATTGTTTCCTATTATTCTTTTCATTTTCCAATGACAGTAAAATAAAAATACGGGTGAAATATTTAAATTACAGGTTAAAAATTACAAGAAAATTCTTCATAACAAATAATTTATAGAGTAAAACCAAATCAAACGGGAATGCAACTTTACAAGAAAACTTACTAATAATTTAGTTATAGAGTGAAAGTAAATCACACATGATTAAAAATTTTAAATAAAATTATATTAATATTTAATTTACTAAAAGAATGGTATTAAAATAAAGTATAAATATTAAAATTTGTATTGATCATATATTATATTAAAATTTATTATTATTTAAATGATAATGTAAGAAAATATCATACAGAAATGAATATTTTATATGAAAGCTCAAAAATATCAAAATTAAAAGTACACTTTTTCTGTAAGTGGGAGAAGAAATTAAAAATACACTTTAATTGAACTTTTTAATATAAAGTTGACTTGATTGTAAATGTTACTTTAATTTTGTTTTTTTTAAGTTGTAAAAATATATTAAAAAATAATTCATAAAAATTATTGAATTTTAAAAATTGAATTGTGTATTTATCCATAGAATTTTTTTAATATTTTTTAAAATATTTGTTTAAATACCACATGGGAATAGATCTTTATAATAAGTTTACTAATATTTAATTGTTAATTTAGTATATAGATTACAAGAGGTAGATATAATTTGCTTGAGGATGAAATTTTTTCACAAACTTTATATTTTAATATTTCATTTTAAATTATAGGGGTAAATAGACTTATAATACATAGAAATAATTTTTTTAAGAAGAACACATTAATATCTAAACCATAATAGTACATTTGTATTGAGATATAGTAATTTAAGAGTACAAGTATAACACACGGGGATGACTTATTCAACTTATGATAATTTAGATAAATACCTATGTTTTTCAAGTAAGATTCTTATCAAGAAATAATGTTAGAGGAAAATATTTTATCCTAAGAATATTAAACTTTATGTTAATTATATTTACTTGAAATTTTATTACCATTTTAATTATAAAGTAAAACGTATCACCTAGGATTAAAAAATATACATAAAAAGTAATTAATATCTAAATTAAAAGTATGAATTAATTGAATATTTTAGTATAATTTTTTTATCAATTGTAAATATTTTACTTTGTTGTGTTTAGTTGTAAAAACATTAAAAAATACTAATTAATAAAAATGAATAACTTTTTAAATTTGAATTGTGTTTATATCCATATAAATTTCCTTTTAAATTTTTATACATCATAAGGGAATAGATCTTTAAATTTTGAGTTTATTCATATTTATTTGTTATATTAATATATAGATTAGAATAAGTAAAATGATTCACCCTAACTAAAAAACAATGTCGAAAAAAATGTTTACTTTTCGTGTATAATTTATTTAATAAATATGTAATCAATATCATAAGTACTTATAACATATTTCACACATGTTATTACATTTTTTTTACCGTGACTTATTTTATACTTTTTATTTTCACACTATTTCTTATCATATTTCATGCTCATTTCTTTTTTATGTTTTGTTTTACAATCATGCTAATCATATTTTTTATTCTTTTTAGGTCTTTCAATAAATATACTTTTTATGTATTATAAGCATTATAATTTATTTACACAGTATGTAATTAATATTGTAAATAATTATAATATATATATTTTGCATATATTATTACATTATTTTTTAAATTATTATTTTATTATTTACATTTTGCCCCTCAAAACTAAATGTCCCGTGCAGGTCAACACATTAGTGTTACTCAAAAGAAGCTTTCCTCATCTAAGTAACCCATCGTTCAGATTTCTGTACAATTACTTTGTCGACCAGAGATCTGAGATCAGATGTCATATTATGATGCTTTTATATGATTACTGTTTTTTGTGGTTTGAACTGTGCTATTTATATATACAACAGAAATATTTGTACATTATAAGAATATATAACAATCTTGTATAATAATGAGTGTTAAAAGAAAGAAAAGAGAAAAAAAATGAGATCTGATGAGTGTTATATATTATGGAAAAAGATAAAGAAAAAATATATTATGTAAATTATTATATATATTAATATTAATTATATGAATAATATATATATATATTGAGGAGGGTTATAATTACACCGGTGTAAGTTACACCAAGTATTACACCGCTGATAACTACAAATCGAATATGTTTTTTAGTAATCCAACCGTTGAATTATATTTGTTCATCATCATGATTATATGTGCCAAATTTCGTAAAATTTTGACACTAATAACTTGATAATCAAATTGTTGGATTTTTCATATATTTCAAATGTATATATAACGTTAATATTGAGACATCTTAATGACATATCAAATAATTTCGAATTAATGTAAAATTTTATATGTATGATCTATATGATAGTAACTTTAATCCAACGGTGGATTATTTAATACAATGATCCATTAAAAAATTATTCAGCGGTGTAACACTTGGTGTAACTTACACCGGTGTAATTATAACCCTCCTCATATATATTTCTTTATACATTATGGTTACTATTGAATATTATTTATAACATGTTATTAAAATCTCTCTCTTTACCATTAGGATTTTGTTTCGTATTTCATTTTTTCTTAAATCTTTAGAATTTTTAAAATTTTCAGGACCTTAGGAAATTAGGAATCAAGGTAACTTTTTCAAATTCTCTGTAATTAAGTAGTTTAACTAACCATTCTAAGAAAGATGAAAGGGTCTTGTGATTAATTCCATAATCAGTTAGGATTAGGATACTTCCACTATGCCAAAAAAGGGTATTTATAACGGGTAATTTATCACGGTTATTAGTAATAAACATGATAGCAATGACTTTTAATCTTTATTATCGCGGTTCCGAAAAAGAACCGTGTTTGTAGAATTTAATTTTTATTTTTATAAATATTTTTTTTATTTTTTTAACTATTTAACGCGGTTCCGAAAAAGAACCGCGTTAAATAGTATGTATCGCGTATGTTATATTCACCGTGTTAATTAATCATTAATTTTTTAAAAAAAATCATATTAGTTACCGCGGTTCCGAAGGAACCGCGTTAGATGCTTCTAAAAATTCAAATTTTTTTGAAACCCCTCTCTCATTTGGAGAAACCCTTCTCAAACCCCTCTCTTTCCTATTCGCGTTCTTCTGCTACCGTCTTTGCCGTCGGTTGCCACCGCCCGCTCTGCCGCCAGCCGCTGCTTTTGTCGTTCCTTGGTGTCGTTCGCTACTGCCGTTTGCGCCGCTGCTGCTACTGTTCACGCCGCCGCTGCCTCTGCTGCTCGCGCCGCCGTCGCCTCTACTTCTCGCAGCACTGTTGTTGCTCTGCTGCTGGTGCTTTTGGCTTCTGCTTCAGCTCTGCCATAGGTTAGGTTTCTGCATTAGCGTATTATTTACAAATAATGGAGTTGAAGCATTTCATAAAGCATTTCAATCTGTTTCAGCGATTTCCGTGAGCGAAGTGCACAAAACTACATACCATTTTCAACCTCCTAGGAACTGGATCAATGGTTCGTAACTTCTTTCTTATTATAATGAGTTGCTTATCTCCCCTTCCCTCGCTCTGATAGCAGCTTTTCCACTAGTTATGAGTTCTACCTCAACCTTGTTTTTTGTTTCTATTAATTTAATTTATAATCATACTGAGTGCTTTTATTTTTTGCTTGGTTTATCAGATTTGGGAAGATAGATTACTTCTCAGGGCAGCCTATTGCTGAAGATTTGGCTTCCAATTGCAAGGTATACTATTCAGTTTTCTGTATTTGTATGATTTGTTTGCTTCTGTGAGTTCGTCTTAAACAATGTGTATGTTTGGGTATTTTACTAATTGGATTGCATGGATGGGTGTAATCTGTTCGAAGTATATCCTGAACCGAATGATTTTGCTCTGATTGTGGTTAGTTCAGTCCCTCTGTGGCAATCCACTGAGATAAATTCAGTAATCATGTTTTAATCCCCAGTAGTAAATAATGAAAAATAAGAACAACACAGGATGCCACACAAGCTCCTAAAATGAAAAATAAATCAGCCCTGAGTTGGTCAAAAACTCAATCCAGAAAATGCAAACTTGTTTATTGTGTGCTGCCTTCTTATAGCTGTTAGTTGTGATTCTTAATTCCAACCATGTATTATCAACTTGTTGGGATTCAGCAATTAGGAGGTAAAATCTTTGCACATCCTTTCATATTCAAATATCACTACTAATTTCATTTTTCATCTGATTCATTTTGCTGAGGTACTTATAATGTTCTTAATTTCTAATTTGAAATTGTATGCCAATTAAGTTATTCACGGTGTTTAGTCAATTAGTTCTCTCAATTTTTCCTTTTAATTCCTTTCCTGCTGCAGCTGCTTTTCTGGTTCAGACAATCCTTAAGACAATTGAGCACTTTTTTTTGGATGTGGCTATGAATGATAGGCTATTCACAATGTGTAAACACCGTGGCTCTCAACCAAATGTGGACACAAAACTTAGTTACCCACAAATGTTAAAGTTCAAAAGTTGGCCTCAACTTTTCCTTTTTAGCCCTTACGTGGTACCTTCCCTTGCCATAAATATAGAAACTAATTTTTGGTTTATGCTTCATGGAAAGTTTGGGCTTTATCTCTGTATATTCAGATAGAATTATAGAAACTAACATGCATCATGAATCACCTTCTTATAGAAACTAACATGCATCATGAGATGGATCCTGAAGCTAAATTCGTCCCCCGTCATGAACTGTGGAGGGCCGCCCGATTGCAAAATAAGGGCGGCATTATGGATGAAAAGGCCCAACAAGTTTGGGAAGAGTGTGTAAGTATAATAAATGCTCTAGATCATTTTTATCATAGTTGGTCATGTAAATTAAATATTAACATTAATTTCACAATTATTATCAGGTCTCCATTAAACAATCTGTGTCACAAGGGGAGAGACTTGAACTAGATGAAGACATTCTAGTGAAAGCCTTGAAAGTTCTAGACCACCCCGGACGTGTTAGGGCTATGGGTTACGGGGTACGTAAAAGTGATTACTTCCCACGTGTTCCACGAAAAAAGCCACAACACAGCCAATCTAAAATTGATAATATGAAAAAAGAGATGAAGATCCTCTTGGCTAGATTGGAAAAACTCGAGAGAAATCAAAAGGAGCCAACGGTAGAAGTTGTGAGTGTACCTTGTAATAGTGTTAAAGATAGTCATCCACCAATCATCCCTGAGGTAATATAGGTTAATACAATTCTTTATTGCTTTATGATAACTATATATTTATAATTCTTTCATATGTCATTGTTTTAGGGTGTCACCCCATGTGTTTTATATTCAAATGACCCTTCATATCACATGGTTGGTAAGGGAAGTGTGTATAACCAGCTAGGTGTTACCCTACATAATCATCCACTACCCGCTGATCATGTGAGAGTTGGTGTTGAGATAGTACTTGAGGGAAATGCACCATTGCCTGTACCTAATGAGGATGCAGGGTTGTTTGTATTGGATGATGCATTAGGTACTCATGTGGCTTGGCCTATCGGGCTAATTGATTTAAATATTAAGGTATGCTATAGTGTATGATTATGTTTCTTTCCCTTTAGAGTTTATTTGCATTATTGCATATTAATTGACTTGTACTTTTTTGCACTTTTCTAAGCCTCCCACAAAGTCCAAAGAGGATGAATAAAACACAAAAAACACAAAGGAGTCTGTAGCAATGGGAAAACAAGAAGATGAACAAATGCCTGCAATTCCAAGTGGTTTTGGTTTTGAGACTAATACAAATTGTAAATTTCTATATTGCTTTATCAAATCCTCAATGGGTCGTGGTAAGCAATTTACTGTTCCAATGCCCAAAGATATATTTAATTACGAATATGAGGAGATGTTTTCCCACATAGAAATTAATGAGATTATTCTACATCAATGGCTAAGTACTTTCACCATATGTCTGTATATCAGTTATTTGTTTTTATTAGAAATTCTAATGTTTGGAAGTGGTTTTTGCTTAATCTTTGAAGATATTAACCCCCATTTATGTTTTCTCCTTCAAGGATGTTGTATAATGACATTTTGGTTCCAAATAATTGGACGAGTAGATTCTTTTTTTTGAATCCTACACGGGCATCTCCTCAACACACAAAGCAGTGCGAATATGTTGGTGAAGTCTTCATGGATAGAAATGAACCAAATATGTTGTTTCTAGCACCATACAATACAGGGTTAGTAATTTCTTTTTGTTTTTCCTTCAATTACCTATACATGTAAGATACATGCTAACTTAGTATAATTTGTAGGGATCATTGGGTCTTGGTTGTTATCAATCTCACAACACAAATCATATATTACTTGGATTCTTTGGGTGTTGATTACAAACAACATGGGCAAATGATAAGCATGTTTGAAACATAAGAATTTGATTATATTTCAAATATGTACTCATTTTTATATTTATATGTTGCATTAATCAAGTTACTCACTTACATGACATTTCTTTAATTTGTTAGAGATATTGATGTGTATCGTGCTCACAAAAAAAGTAAGATGACTACCACAAAATGGATGAAGATAAGGGTATGTTCAATACTTCAATCAATTACTTGAGTAGACAATTATAATTAATTTAAACTTTGTTTATTAACTTCTTGTTTTATAGTGCCCACGCCAACAAAACGATACAAATTGTGGGTATTATGTGCTTAGGTACATTAAGGAGATTATATTCTCCAGTAAGAATGGAGTAATACCACAAGCGGTAAGGTTTATTTTCAGACTTGTATAAAGTTGTTATAGTTGTTATGTAGTAATCACCAAATAACTTTAATTTATTTTGAAGTTTTAATTTGTAGTACTTCCCTGACTATAAGTCCAAGTCATACTCTCGTGAACAAATAAATGAAGTCAAAGAGGAGTGGTCGCGCTATGTCATGGATAAATGCATTTTCAAGTAGTACTCATTTTGGTATATGGATTGATGTTATTGTAATTCTTGTTTTTTGTTTAAGATTGTAGTTGAATATGGTTGCACTTTGTTGGATTGGATTTCTTAGAAGTGAGTTCTATATGTTTGATTGGAATGGTTGAAACTGAATTCTGACAGGTATTTAGCTATTTGGGGAAGCTAAAAATATAGGGGAAACTCTGTCAAATTTTTTGTAAAATATTTTACAATCCTTGGAACTAATTTTACCATTAAATAAGTTTGTTACTTACAAATGTATAGCTTTGAGTCTTCCCTTGTGTGGTTGTTGTACTTAATATGTTGGTTCATCGGAATTGCAAGCACTAAGTTCATACAGTTATGTTGGTTCATGTAGTTATTTTCCCATATAAATTAGTTATTTACAAATTAAGATTAAACTTTGTTATAATTGTTTGAATTTTAATTTTATTTAACATATTGAATGAAATTTTTTGTCAAATATCATATACTCATGTATTATTAATAAGAGTTTAGGCATACAAAATTGATGTTATTAGATGTCAAATTTAGGATAAAAAAGCTACTGCAGATTTTTTTTAAAAAAGAAAGGTTTTTATTGCGGTTCCTTGAACACAACAGCTATGGAATCTTTTTTTTTTGCTGCTACTTTTTTATCACGGTTCATTTTCGGAACCGCGATAGAAAAGTTGAACTATTATCACGGTTCCGAAAAACGACCGCGATAATAGCTTTTAATTACATTGTGCATAAACGCGGTTAAAAACCGCGATAAAAAGCAGTTTTTAACCGCGATAAAAAGGCTTTTTTTGGCATAGTGTTCTCAAGAGAACCTATCAAGGTAGTTAATTAAATCCATTAAGTGCTTTATCAAGAAAATTTTAGCCATAACCGGTGAAATGAGAGCCTAAACACTTAAATTGAAAGCTTTTCACCGCTGCTTGTCAACTGTTATTGCTTGAGTTTCTGAATTTTGTCTTGTTAGTAGAAGGTATGGAAGTGACAAAGGCATATTTTGTGATTATAATATTGTGCTCAGTGCCAAAAAGTCAACCCTGATTTAATATTTCCATTTATTGATTGCCCATTTGAGCTTGAATGTTTTCCTTGATGCACCCTAACCATATTCATTGAATATCACCTGTCCCTTAACACTTGGGATAGAGAACAAGGTGCACCACAATAATATGGGACAAGAGGTTGGTCACAGAAACTCAAGAGAAGGCACAAGAAATCACAAAAGAATCCTCTCCCACAAATAAAGTTTCTATGTTATTCTTACTAAAAAAATCTGCACAAAAGTGTGGAATTGAATAAGTTGGGGGGATAATTTCTTCAAAATAATGAGGCCAAGCTGAAAATGGGTGACCATTCAAGAATGACCAGGTGAATTGAGAGAAGTCCCAAGCACAATCACAAGATGCTCTCTATTCAAAGTGTTCCTTGAATATCCAGAAAAACCATAATTTCTTGATAGCCCTGCCTCATTACAACCTAATAAAGACCTTTTGATCCATATTAACTGCTTGCAGGTTCAGATCTTGGAAACGACTATCAATTCTAGTTGTTCAACAGTGGTGACAAAGATTGAGGGAAACACTTACCCGTGAGAATATATGAGAGATTTCCTTGGTTTATCACTTATTGCTTTAATTGTTGTTTTTGAGAAAGTTTAATTGATGTTTGTATTTCTATCCTGATTGATGATTGGTAACATCCCTTGATCCTGAGTTTTTCTTATGTTTGGAAAGTGACTGCTACTTAGGAAAGAGTTGAGGGATAGTTCCTTGAATTTGTTTTTAATTATTAGGAATACACTGGGAATAGAATTGATTTTTGATTGCAAAGAGGTCTCTTGCTTGAGGACAAGCAAGAAGTTAAGTTGGAGGGTTTGATAAGTGAAAATTAGTTGATAAATTAGAGCATTTTTTATTTCACTTATCAAGGATAAAATGATAATTTTGCCCCAATTTAATCCTTTTTATTAAATATTAGATAAATTGTATTTATTAATCTAAGATTTGAATTTGATGCTGTTTTGATGGAAATATTGCTGAATTTTGCATGATATTGCAAAGATTTGATTTGAAGGATAGATAACATTAAATGAGGGAGATGTCTGCAAGATTTGAGATTGATTGAAGATATTTAATGAAGATTTAAAGAAGATTTGAAGCCATTAATGAGGAGATCACTGCCAATCAATCAAGGATTCTGCAGACAAGTTTCCCAATTAAATCAAAGATTGCTCAATAAATACAAAGATATCATCAAGAAAATGGAAATAAGGAAAGACAAATCTGCTAAAACCAGTCTCGGGGAGAGATCAAGATTAAAAAGAGAAAGTTGGAGCTGCAGGACGCTACCTGCGCTTCACCCCGCGCTATAGCGCGGGTGAAGCGCAGACTCTCTGGAAGTTGAGGCTCATCCTGCGCTGTAGCGCAGCCTGGAGCGTAGGTTACGCTGATTTGGTCCCTGTTGCCGTTTTTAGATAGATCTCTTCCCAAATTGTTATGTCTTTCCTTAGTCTATAAATAGGAACCTCTTGCACCAATCCCGGTGTGCACGATCATTGTAATCCAGTCTATATTTCAGTGATAATGTACCAGAGCTAAGTTTAGAGTAGGAGAGGAGGAGCGCTTCACAAGGATTGAAGATGGTGACAACATCTTCGGTGATTTGTATGGCTACCTTGTGTAGTTAACTCTCCATTAGGATTGGATGTAATTGATTCTATCCCCAAGTGTATGTAAATTCTATATTATTATTTCTGTGCTCTCTGTCTATAATATTGGTAATCTTATTATGTACTTAATTCCTAATTCCCACGCTTGCGTCTGGAGTTATAGGCTAGTCTTGACTTAGTTAGTTTTGACTAGGATTGAGAGTGGGGGAGCGGATTCTGAAGAAACTCACTCTCTGATTAGATAAGAGGACTCGGTAGCCAGGGTTCCTTTACGGGGGCGTTTCTTATGATTGATGGGTATAGTGTGAGTACTCTAATAAAGGGCGTTCCAATATGTTAGGCATGGTTTTTGAATTACCGATAGCAAAGGATTAGTTGATTGTGAATCCCGGAAGCGAGAGGTGGGTATATCTAATGAGCGATGGGTAGTGACAGTACTCTAGCGAAGGTATACTTTATTTGGTAGGCCCCGTATTTCAATTAGTCCTTTACAAACTGAACAAAAGAGAGCAAAATAAGCCGAGGGTAGTCTGTCGCTTGGGAGACCCCGCATGGATTACCTTTGAGTGTGTGAGATCGCTGGTAACTCGGGGTCTTAGCAATAAAGTTTGTCTACAGTATTATAGAGTAAACCTAAAATAATAGATAGTTTTTACATGCACAAAGGGTGCGATGAGATGAAGTCCAATCCTAATCCAAGTAAAGTGTCTCTAACTCTTCCTTTCTATTCCATTAATATTTTATCTGTTATTTACAATTCCGCAACAATATACTCTAAACTGTTGTTTCTCCTTGATAATTAGATCACAATCTACATAAATTAACCGTTCCATGTGGATACGATACTCTTCTTACTATTATACTACTGGATTTGTGGTTCGATTGCCAGAAACCCATCAATGTGATAGAGAGATATAGAGAGAAAAAGTGTGTTGTATATATGAGTTTGTTGTATGTTTTGGTTGTATAAATTTATCTCTATGAACAATAAGTACACTTATATAACTTGACACATGTTACTCAAAAGAAGCTTTCCTCATCTAAGTAACCCATCGTTTAGATTTCTCCACACACCTGTACAATTACTTTGTCGACCAGAGATCTTAGATGTCATATTATGATGCTTTTATATGATTACTGTTTTTTGTGGTTTGAACTGTGCTATTTATATATACAACAGAAATATTTGTACATTATAAGAATATATAACAATCTTGTATAATAATGAGTGTTAAAAGAAAGAAAAGAGAAAAAATGAGATCTGATGAGTGTTATATATTATGGAAAAAGATAAAGAAAAAATATATTATGCAAATTATTATATATATTAATATTAATTATATGAATAATATATATATTTCTTTATACATTATGGTTACTATAGAATATTATTTATAACATGTTATTAAAATCTTTCTCTCTTACCATTACAATCTTACTTATGTTATTCTATATTTCTTCCTCTTTTCCCTATTTCTTTTTCATTATTGTACAAAATATTATGAGTTTTCAATATAACATTATGTTTTTCATATATACAATAAAATAATATGTTAAAACTAAAAAGAAAGAAACATTACAAAAAAGAAAATTGTGAGTTTGTAAAGTATATCTATCCACTCTTCACATGATATGATACTATGAAAAGCTCATATAAAATGAACAAAACCCATTATAGCTATATAATACACTATAACACACACATAAAGAGTTAATTGCACTTATGATTAAATCTGAGTCGAGCTGAAGAACTAAAATTGAGGTTTGATTTGTGAAAAAAATTGGCAGCTTAAGTTTGGCTCTTTTATTTAAACAAGTCAAACTCAAAATCTGGACTTGACTTGATAAAGAAAAATAAAGTTTGAGTTTGGTTTGCTTATTTCATTTATAATTTTATTATTTTTATTTTATGAAAATTTTATATAAATAATTTTCAAATATTATTAATTTAGTATTTAAAATATTTTGATATTAAATGATAATCTAAAAATTGAAATATATTTTTAATATATAGTAGGTGTAGTTAAAAAATTCTAAAATATTATATTTTAAAATTCGGTATCTAACTTGATTAATATAAGAAATATTTTAATACTTATTTTCACACACACACATATATATATATATCATATTTATTTTATAAATAAACTTATAACTTTATGTTTTCTTTTTTAAAATTTTTACTAATCTTACATTACTTTCATTATTTATATGAATTAATTAATTATATAGAAGGGTTCAACTTACACCAGTGTAAATTACATCAAGTATTACATTATAGATAACTTGAAATTGAATATGAATTTTATTGATCCAACAATTGAATTATAGTTATTCATTATTGTGATTATTTGTGTCAAATTTCAAAAAATTTAACACTGATAACTTAATAATCAAATCATTACGTTTTCAAGCTTTAACCTCATACACACACACATTTATTGATCCAACCATTGAATTATAGTTATTCGTTATTGTGATTATTTGTGTTAAATTTCAAAATTTTTTAACACTGATACTTGATACACACACACAACTTGATAATCAAATCATTACGTTTTCAAGCTTTAACCACAACCCGCTATTCGCTAGCTCTTAATGTTAAAGTTTATAAAACTTGGGTTTGACTCATTTAAATTGACTCATTTAAATAATTGAGCTCAATGCAATTTTAAGTTTGGATTTGTTTGTTTAATTAAAGAAATGAGTTTCATCGAGCATTTAACGAGTCTGATTTAAAATTAATAATTCAGCTCATTTACAACCCTATTTGCACTTTAGATTCCTTAATTAGTTTGGATAATGGGAAACTTTGGCCCCTCAAGTCTTTTTTTGAGAAAAATAAGTCTTTCTTTTTTCTAAATTAAGCAAATTTAGTTCATCGGTAAATTGTTTTTACACACACACAAGTGAGCTATTCACGAGCTCTTAATGTTAAAGTTTATAAAACTTGGGTTTGACTCATTTAAATAATTGAGCCCAATGCAATTTTAAGTTTTGATTTGTTTGTTTAAGTAAAGAAATGAGTTTCATCGATCATTTAACGAATCTGACTTAAAATAGTTCAGCTCATTTACAACCCTATTTGCACTTTAGATTCCTTTAGTTTGGATAATGGGAAACTTTGGCCCCTCAAGTCTTTTTTTTGAGAAAAATAAGTCTTTTTTTTTTCTAAATTAAGCAAATTTAGTTCATCGGTAAATTGTTTTTACACACACACAAGTGAGCTATTCACGAGCTCTTAATGTTAAAGTTTATAAAACTTGGGTTTGACTCATTTAAATAATTGAGCCCAATGCAATTTTAAGTTTTGATTTGTTTGTTTAATTAAAGACATGAGTTTCATCGATCATTTAACGAATCTGACTTAAAATAGTTCAGCTCATTTACAACCCTATTTGCACTTTAGATTCCTTTAGTTTGGATACTGGGCAATTTTGGCCACTCAAGTCATTTTTGAGAAAAATAAGTCTTTTTTTTTTAAATTAAGCAAATTTAGTTCATTGATAATTTGTTTTTTACCTAAACCCTCGTATTCTCATTTTTCAATCCAAATTTTCAGGGGTTTATGATAGAACTAAGACATGAAATAATTTTAAAGGTTCAGAAGAAGTCACAAATTAACAAAAATTTGACAGAATTTAAAGGACTTTTGTAGGTTGTAGAATTAGGGTTTTAAAGAGAGTAAAAAATTTGAGAATTTTAAATTTAGGTGAAATTTGATATTTTGATTGATAAATTGGAATTTAAAAAAATTTAAATTGAACCAATCCAATTTATGAATATAATGAGTAGAAAGTAAGAATTTGAATGTTGTATGAATAAGATAATTGATAGAGAGGGACCGAATTTACTCAATCTTAAAAATAGAAAAACGTAATTTATTAAAAATTCAAGGGATCAAAATTACGATTAATCGAACCAAAAGTGTAATTAAGTGTTGATTATAAGTATTACAAAATGTAATTGGTGCAAAATGTTGACACGTTATTCCTCACGTAAATGCAATACATTAATTAAATGGTGGGAGACCGTTTTGTCATCCTAGTTAGGTTAAGAAAAGAATTTATTTTATTTTTTTTGAAAGCTAGGTTAGAAAAGAATTGGTAATGAAACAAACGTGGAAAACGAATGCACTATATTTGTAGATAAACGTAGGTCTAGGCTTCTTAATACTCATCCACCTTCCTTAACTTGCTATATATGCAATAAATTAATGTTAACTTAAATTATCAACAGATTTGACATCTTATGTGATTTATTTTAGAAAAAAGTGAAAAAATCATAATTATTGATAAAAAAAATCAATAATTGAAATTTGAATATGTAATTTTATAATTTATTATCATTTTTGATAAAATCAATTTTAAGTACTTAGGGCATACACATCGCTACTCCTACCTTGAGAAATTATTTGAAAATTGTGTTAGAATGGTTGATAGGTGAGTTGTAGATCCATTTTAAGAATTTTTTTTTGAGTTGTTGGAATAGAAATAAAAGTGATTAAGTTGTTTAAACTTTAAAATAATAAAAATAATATAATAGTATGAGAAAATGTGAAAAATTATAAATATTTATTTAAGAAATTTTTTAGAGGTGTTGGGACTGGGATGGAAAGTAAAGTATTTATTAAAACCGATTTATTATATATATTTTATTAATACTTCAAACTATTAATTACTGTTTTTCATTACTAATAATGATTCCTTACCTTTTCTTTTCAAAGTGAAACACTCACTTTCAAAGAGCCAAATTCATTGTCAATATAGCTAACTTCTTTGTTAGCTTCCTTAGTCGGCTGTCTCCATCTAGGGCCTATTTTCTTGTAATGGCATTCCACGTACCGCCCGTCTTTCTTCAACCAACTCAAATCCCTTTTTTGAATAATTAATAATACACCCAAATAAATCTCTATCATTAATTAACTCTCACTCTCTCTGTCTCTATCTATTATATATAGAGACAAAATTAACAAATCCCAGTGCCAAAGTCGAAGATCAAATTGACTCAACAATATGGAAGATCATGGAAGAAGCATCAACCTTCCTCCTGGGTTTCTTTTCTCTCCAACAGATGAAGAACTCGTCTTTCATTTCTCTATTCTAAGGCTTCTCTTCTACCCTGCCATCCAAACATCATCCCTGATCTTCTTGATCACTACTCTCTGCTTCCTGATCCTTGGGAATTAAATGGTATGCTTAAGTTTTAATTTTCACTATAATTTAATTTTTTTTCGTTGTATCCTCTATTATCAGGATAATTCTATTTGCGGACTCAATTACAATTAAGCTACACACCCCTCCTAAGAATGTGTTAATTAGTGGAGATTGAATTTGAAACTCTTCCCACAGTCTATATCTGCGTTAACCGACTGAGTCACCAAGAGATGAGGCTTTGGTTACTATAGTCTAATTTAGTGTTCATATTATAAACATAATAAACAATATATATTTGTTATTTGATATATACATACAGGTAAGGCACTGTCAAGTGGAAATCGATACTATTTCTTTACCAAAGTGAAGGGAAATAGATCCACAGAAAATGGGTATTGGAAGGAAACAGGTGTCACTGAAACTATATTGTCAGATGTTGACAAGAAAGTAGGAAGCAAGAAGTACCTTGTGTACCACATTGGGGAACCTCCACATGATACTGAATCCAGTGGGTGATGCAAGAGTATCATATTTGTTCCTCTGGGTTGACAATGCATCACATAGGGGAAGACGAAAACCTGTGAGTGAGTGACTTTAATTTCATTTTGGTTAAGCAAAATAAATTAATAGAAAAGGCAACTTAGGTTCTGCTAATTTTCTCAATCCTCTATGTACAGGACATAAATTGGAGCAAGTGGGTTTTATGCAGATCTATGAAAAGAACAGGACTCAACAAGATGTAACCTGCTATAGCGATGATGATGATGATAGTGGAACAGAGCTTTCATGGCTAGATGAAGTTTTTTCTGTCATTGGATGATGATCTGGAAGAAATAAGCATGTCTAATTAGATTTGATGCATACTAATGCTAGATAAAAATATTTATTGCTGGACTTGTAGTTGTACATTACAATGTGTGCATTAATTAGGGCTTCTCTTAAGTTCGGTGATGGGAAAGAGTGTAAAATGCATTTTTTTTATTTAATGTACTATTTCACTTGTTATATATTTAATATGCCTTGAGATAAATTTTTTTTTATTTTACAATGGATTTTTTTGGTAAATAAATTCATACTATATTTCACACCTCAAACATGGAGTATGAAAGAATTATCATCCATTTCAAAATATTGTTCCTACAATATTTCATTGTTTTTTTTGTTGTTGGCTGATTTGTTCAATATCTTTTATCCATTAATGAAAATTCATTCATCATTACAATGTGTTTGGAAACCAATTGATAAATGAACTTATTTTAAATTAAAAGTATTCTCACACATTTTAGCTCAAACGTACATTTTGGAATCAACGGGGGTTGGTTCAAGTGGTACGTACATGCTTGATTTCCATTAAGCAAGATCTCGAGTTCGAGTTTTGTGGAGGAAAAAATCCCCGCTGGGAGAGCTAACCCCACCATGATGTGGATGTTCCCGGCTCAAATAGGATTGCCTCCCGGGGAGGATACCTATGGTTAAAAAAAAATTACAACAATTTCAGCCCTTCACTACATTGCAATTTGCAACCATGCAAACAACATTAGAACAACAAAATGTTAAGAGATGACATCTATATATTTGCACTTAGCAGATAATACTTTAAACCAGCCAAAAACACCGCCACCTAACAAATATGTACATTAAGATCTTATTATTAAAATTCTTAACTAAAAATAGAAATCAAACTTGATAATTGAATACATTTGAAGATTATGGTTTAGACCAGTTATAGAAAGAATAATTAATAATTAAAATTTGACTACTTTCTAATTTGGTAAGCTGGCAAATTGAAATTGACCTTGGGCCACCTATTGTCCTGTCTTGACAGGCTAGTCCAATTTGAGGCCCAGTTAGATCTGTCCAAAAATAATGGACCGGAGCTTAATTTTTATTGTATAATGTAAAAACATAAAAAAAAAAGAAACTGCACAAAGCGTATGATGATGAGAACTGAGAAGAAAAGCAACGAAGAGGATATTCACAGCGGAGAAAGCGGACAACAACATGGGCTGCGCAGGACTGACGTGGCAATGGCATCCTATTTCCGAGTGCTAACCACACACATGTGATTGATTAAAATTCACATGGTCCCACCACTTAAGAGTGTGCTACGAATTTGGGGACCAATGAATTTTAACGGTTTGGAAGAGTGTTCTGAAGAGAGTGTGTTGCTAGCCTTCATTTTTCCTTCCTATACTCCCTTATCAATACGCACCCGGAAGACAGTGTTATAGGCAACACCAAAACCAATCTAAAAAAATTGTAATTTACAAACTTCATTGCTATACGGAATACCGTGACTCCATATTTGCTCTTATCTCCCCTCATTTGGAGTTGTCATGATGAGGCAATCGACCACCATCCTCACCAATTTGATCACAAGATTGAAACTTTCTCGCCTTTGCTTCATACACGCTCATGGAATCAACCGGACCCCTAATTTCACCCATTCTCAATCGGAGTAGTAATGCAACACCGGCCCCTTCTCACTCCACGCCGCTTTGCCTCCACTTCTGCAAATACATCCTAATCACTTTGAACTCCATTCACGATTCTAATAACCACAATCAGGTACTTTCAGTTTCCCTCTCACTATTGACATTAGAGATTTCCTCTTCTGTTCTTTGAGTATCTTCCATCATTCTGTGATTTTGATCTACCACCGCTGAATTTCTCTTTTTTTTTCCATTTTTTTATATTTTCCTTAATTATTTTTTAGTTCTGAAAGTGAGAAAAAATAGAAAATTAAAGTGCCAAAAACGACTAACGAGACCTAAATATAAATTAAATAAATGAAAGTTAATTTTTAACATTTTTTGTCGTAAAGTTATTTTTTAAATTGGATTTGGGCCTTTCGTAAATAAAACTTGGACTTGGGCCTCGGGCGGGCCCATACTTTCTAGTTTCTAGCAATAATAAAACCCTAGGATACGCGCCTTTATAAATAGAAAAATTCGCAGGTGGTAAGTGATAAATCTTGGTTTGGTTTGAGATTCTATTTCTAATTTGCGGGTTGGGGTTTTAGTTGGTTTGGTCGAGGGTTTCTGTTCTGTTGTTGTCATGGGTGAAAGTTGAACTTGAAACACAAATATAGAGAGAGAATTAGGTTAAAAGGCAAGATCAGCTTCTTGATTGGATCTCAAATGAATTTAGGGTCCGGTCAATTATCTTTACAATCTTGCGATATTAAACATAGCAGTGTCACTCGTCTGGATTTGATTCTTTTTGTGATCTTTCAGGCCCTTTATCACTGCAACATCTCTTTCTTCTCTTATTTTCACTTTTATTTCTTCAATATCTTTATATTTGATTTGGTGTAATGGTGGTTTTTCTGAGCAAACGCACTCTGTCCCAAAACTGCATTTTGCACTGATGTTTTGAGGCAATTTCTTCGTTTGCTACAGTAATGGGATTTTCTCAAACCTCGGTTTTGGAATTTCCCTTCCAGCAAATTTGCCCAGGTGGTCTATATTCTATGCCTATCAGGCACTTTGTTGGGTTACATATTTTACAGTTAAGAACCTTCAATCTATGGGAACAATTTAATATGGTATACAAACCCTAAAATTTGGATCTGGTTGTGAAAAGTGAACATTGCGAATGCTATTGCCTAGAGATAAATTCTTTAGTCATGATCTGAGAATGGGATTGATATGTTAAACCTTAATGACCCCAAATCCGGTTGATGAATATTTTTTTCTAATGATATGACCTGTATGATATTGATGACCCTAGACCTAAACACAATTTCAATATGGATTTTATTTCATATTGTAAAATTGGATGTATGCATTTGTGCTCTCGATTACGATAACACCCCTAAATGCAGCTATAATATGAACTCTTTAATTCCATAGTTCAAATTGGGATGGATCCTTAATGACCCTAAATTCGGCCTGCTTGATGAAATTGAAAATTCATGATTTTTTTTTTTAATCGAGATGCAGTGTCCTTCATGACACTAAACCTAATGTAAAACATGGATGGTACTGCTTGAGCATTTGATGGCCTCTAAACACAATTTGAATATGAATTTTTATTCATCATTTTATAATTGGGTCGGATGCTTTGTGCTCGATGACCCTAAATTGCAACAAGTCTACAACGTGAATTCTTTATTCGTAGTATTAATTCTGGGATAGTATGTTTAGGCCTTGATGACCCACCCTAAATGCAATTGTAATGTGAATTCTTTATTCTTTATTCATAATGTAAAATTTGTTAGTATATTAGCCTCGGTGACCCGGAACACAAATACTAAATGAACTTTTTGTTCAAACATAAATATTGGGACATTATGAATATGATAGAGCGTTGATGGGCCTGTAAGCAACTAAATATGAAATCATTATCTATAATGCAAAATTGAGATTGGATACTTCAGCCCTTGTGAGTGTGTGACCTAAATTCAATGCAAGATGAAGAATTCTTTGTTCATAATGTAAATTCAGGATCAGGATAATATGTTTGAGCCTTGATCACCCTAATGCAGGCTTCAAATAGACTTATTAATCATAATCTAAAATTGGGATGATGTAGTTTTGAGCCTTTATGATCCTTAATGTAATTGCAAAATGAATTGTTATTCATAATGTTAATGGGGATGGTATGGTTTGAGCTTTAAGGATCCTATATTTATGAAAAATGAAGAGTTTAGAACAATTTCAATTTGGCTTTGAGACAGCATGACTAAATTTGTTTAAATAATGATTCAGATCTTTATGATCTCTACCGAATACCATTATATGATTAAAGTGATTTTAGCTTTTTCACCCTTACCTCCTATAATTAGAATGCAATGCATTTTCTTGAGTTGTTAACGGGTGCAACCCCTGCCTAATTCTTACTATGTTTATGAATGTTTGCTATACCAACTGGACATGGCAGGTCCTAGATTTTCCTGGAGGAATGGGATGAAATTCATCCCTGAAATGAGGTTTATATCTGAATCACCTCAAGAAAGAACACCTTGCTACCGTTGTCCTGATGACAATGGCAGCTGATTCTTGTTGGTAGTAATTTTGTACAGGTTTTTTACATACTTGACCTACCATTTTCATTATTTTTGCATGTACTTAGGGGAAAATTACATTAAATGAAAACTTATGGATATCAATAACATATTAGGTCAGTGAGGAAGTTGCTGTCAAGATGTATAATGACATGGTTACACTCCAAACTATGACACTATCTTCTATGAAGCACAAAGGCAAGGTTTAGAATATCATTTTATGTAACAACAATCGGAGAAGAAGAGGCTATTAATATTGCATCAGCTGCAGCTCTTTACCATGGATGATGTTATTTTCCCTCAGGTTACAAGCACATAACCAAAGCAAATGATATTTTTGTGCTTTTATCTTCATTTCATTTACAATGTCAGTACTTTATACAGAAATCTATTGAAGAATTTCTGAATTCCGTACTCTCATCAGGGATTTGTCCTCATAGTTTAACATAATTTTGCTACTTAATTAGTTGGCTTCATCAAGGCCAGAGATGATCTAACAACAAATCTGATTGCAAGCAGTATAGGGAACAGGGAGTCTTGTTATGGCGTGGTTTTACTCTGCAAGAATTTGCAAACCAGTGTTTTTCTAATAAATATGATAACGGGAAAGGAAGGCAGATGCCAGCCCATTATGGGTCCAACAAGCACAATTACATTACTGTAGCATCAACTGTTGCGTAAGTATTGGAAGCTTCAATATACAAGACTTTGATGTATAATTATTTCTACTTCTTTGCACCATGATTATTATGAAATTACTAATACAAAATTTACCTTAATCTATAGTACTTCAAATTCCCCATGCTGTTGGAGCTGCATATTCCTTAAAGATGGACAAAAGGATGCATGTGCTGTCACTTACTTTGGAGATGGTGGCTCAAGTGAGGGTAAATTTACACAGTTCATAGACTTAATTACCCCCTAACTAAAAATGATTTTTCATGGTATTCAAAACACAACTTGGATCTAAACTTTGTTCTTGAATTTATTTAAAGGAATTCAAGCAATATAGTATCAGTATCAGTTTAGCTAAAACTTTTCAGCTCTCAATATCTTTCTGGTTTAGGAGTGCTGACTGTACTTAAAAAATATTTGCAGTTATCTCATATCAGTTACTGGGTGCAATAGAATGCTTTTGTTTTCATCAGCTAATCATTATCAAGAATCCTCAATAAGTTAAGAATTGGTTTTGCTTTTAATATTCTAAAACACTCTGCATTGACAGGGAGATTTCCATGCCGGATTAAATTTTGCTGCTGTTACAGAGGCCCCAGTTATTTTTCTATGCCGGAATAATGGATGGGCTATCAGCACCCCTACATCAGATCAGTTTCGAAGTAATTTCCTTTCCCTCTATTTCAGTATCTTTTATCTCTGGTCTCAGCATTGTCTTGCCAATGTCTAAAGTCATATTGTGCTGGGTTTTATGCTTATGCATAGGTGATGGTGTGTCGCGAAAGGACAAGCATATGGACGTTCGTAGCATCCGTGTAGATGGCAATGATTGCCCTTGCAATTTATAGTGCTGTTCAAGCTGCTCGGTCAAATGGCAATTAGTGAAGAGGAGACCAGTTCTAATGAAGTAAAGTGATAACTTCTGACTATAAATTTTAGGCCATGTTTACAAGAAAACGTAGCAGCTCATGGTCTCATATTAAAGCATGTTAACAGCAGACCAATTTTGTCTAACTTTCACTTTTTCAGGCTCTTACATATAGAGTAGGACACCACTCTACATCTGATGATTCGACCAAGTATCGTCCCGCCAATGAAATTGAATGTTGGGAAAAATGCACGTGATCCTGTGGCTAGATTAGAAAGTGGCTAGAAAGGAATGGTTGGTGGAATAGTATGGCTGAGTCAGAGCTCTAGGACAGTTGAGACAGCAGGTAAATATCCATCTCTGAAAATCCCTTGGTTGATACTAGATACCATACTACTATATCAAGTAGCATAGCAAATTCCTATGCCAAAATTGAGCAACTTCCTACATTAACTGCTAGTGCTATTCAAGAAAATGTGGGAAAGGAAAAGTGGAACAAAAATGATGGAATGTTGAACTCAACCTCCTTAGCAACCATTAGGAACTTTATTAATTTGCAACTAATTGTTATGCTATTAATAGGTAGAGTTCGTATTTATCGACTCACACTTTACTTAATTGTCCCTAAGTTTATTAATATGTATGATGTATCAATTTCACTACTACACCATGATGTATCAGGAACCTCGATAAGTTGGGCAGATTATTGTTCCCAAATTGTAATCTAAGAATGACATAACAAAATGAAAACTAAAAGTAGAGTGCTAATTACTCCCACTTAATAAAGCTATAATGGTCACTAGAATAATGAGTGTAGTGGACATGGTTGGTTACCCGTATAGGGTGTGTGCCTAGTAAAACTAGTTGATAAGCTAGCTGGTAACTGATAAGCTAGTAGCTCTGAGCTTATAATCTAACTTATTGAATTAAAAGTGTTTGGTAAAATTAACTGATAAGCTTGGTAATAAATGGTAAAATGACATAAAAGACGTAAAAAAAAACAAATGGAATATTGTATTAAAATATGAGGGATAAAAATGGAAGAAAAATAAATAAGTTATAACCTATAGAAGCTATAGCTAATCTGATAACTTGGTTTATTGTAACTTCAAAATGAATTGTACCAAGGATCTTACAGTTATATGATCATAATCATAGTTGAAATATTTTTTTTTTAATTTGATTTAGGTGCATTCTTAAAACATTATTCAATAGTTGTTCTAACTCACAATTTTCCTGTTACAGCTTCTGCATACAATTCAGGTCGCTGAGAGTATAGAAAAACCTCCGCTTGCAGACATTTTTTAATGATTGTTTATGATGTCCCTCCATCTAATCTCCGTGAACAGGAGCAACGGCTGAAGGAGACTATAAAAAAACATCCACAAGAATACCCAGCAGATATTCCTGTTGTAGTTTTAACTTCAATATGTAGATTACATTGCTTATTTCAATAGAAAATTATCTTCAAACTTGGATTCTTCTTTTGTGTATGAAAAATGCATGTGCACACTAGTCCTGATTTTCCACTTCAATCGGGTATTTGCAGTTCTGGTAATTCCCTACGCGCATGATCCTGTTAATCAATAGCGTAGAAAAAGCATTTGACCACTGAGTAATAATTTTTGTACCCATTGCTTTCTGGTCGTTGATGACTATGCTACGAAGGAGACATAAAGCCCCTTTATTGAGGAGGAGTAGTTTGTTGTAACCGGTTTGGTGGAGAGGAGTTTGTTGTTAATTTACTTATAAAATAGAAGGGGATTTATATAATGTTTAAAAAATAGAGAAAAATTTTGTGTAGTGGACCAAAATTTATAATAAGGATATTTTTATCAATTTCATATAAAAATAAGGTTTTGAATGATAGTGTAATATATTATAACAGAGTTTTGTGTATATTTTAAAAATAGAAGGAGTTTTGTGTGAGATTGGTCAATTTTACTCCTTTTATTTTTATTTCAATCGCGATAAACATACATAATACAATGCTCCCACATTTCTACCATGTGGGAGCATTGTTCATCCCTTTTTTTTTCTATTTTTTTCCTATTCATTTTTAATTAGTTTTTTTATTTTTTTAATTTATTAATATATTTATTATTATATATTTATTTTAATAAATAATAATATAGATAAAAAAATATAATAAATGTGTGTTTTTTGAAGGGTTAACATAAGTTTTTTATCATGATTATTCTACTTTTATGTTATTAACCAAATGTACTATTTCATTCACCGTTTTTTGTGCACACAATTAACCGCACAAAATCAATTGACCAAATATCTCATTGTATTAACCATCAATCTATACACCATTAACCTCATTTAAAAATATGTTCACCGTTTCCTTGACACAGAATTAACCCCGAGTTGCAATTAACCAAAAATCCTATTTTGTTAACCACAAACGGAAACACCATTAACCACGTTTTTTTAAATTGTTTTTATTTATTTTTTATTTATTAACCAAATGTACTACTTCATTCACCGTTTTTGTGCACACGCACAAAATCAATTGACCAAATATCTCATTCTATTAACCACCAATCTATACATCATTAACCCCATTTAAAAATATGTTCACCGTTTATTGACACAGAATTAACCCCGAGTTGCAATTAACCAAAAATCATATTCTGTTAACCACAAAGGGAAACACCATTAACCACGATTTTTTAAATTGTTTTTATTTTTTTTTTGATTTATTAACCAAATGTACTACTTCATTTACCGTTTTTGTGCACACAATTAACCGCACAAAATCAGTTACCCAAAAATCTTATTCTGTTAACCACAAATGGATACACCATTAACCTCATTTTTTAATATGTTCACCGTTTCTGACCACATAATTAACCTCGTGTTAACAGGGGTTGCAATTAACCTCACAAAATCAATTAACAAAAAATCTTTTCTATTAACCACAAATGGAAACCACCATTAACCTCATTTTTTAATATGTTCACCGTTTTGGGACACATAATTAACATCGTGTTAACATGAATGATTAACACAAATTTATGTGATCATTTATTGTATTTCTTGATCTATATTTTTATTATGAGATAAATAAATAAAAAAAATATAATAATAAAATAAAAAACTATTTTTTTAAAAAAGAAAAGGGGGTAAATAAAGAGGTGGAGCTAAAAAACGTGTAAAAAAAGGGGAGGGGGGAAAAGGAAAAAAAAAATCACTGTCGTAAAAATGTTTACGTAAAAATGTTGTACGTTTAGCTTTATTGTTTCTATTTATTCTATCGTTTTGAAAGTTTTTAAAATTGATCAATTATTTTTTACTATTTATATCTTTGTATTTACATTATTGTTAATCATTTACTTATTGAGAAAAAATATTAATTATAAAAATAAAGGATTTATAACAAGAAATTAAAATAATAATTTCGTATGAATAAAACATTAATGTCAATTTTTAATTTATGTATAAACGTTAAAGAAACTAATAAAAACTGGGAATAATCAATTTGAATTCTTACTAGTAAATGTTTAACAAGATTTCAAATGGCACACTTATAATCCCTGGGGTTGGTTCAGCGGATGGGGGCTGATCCAAGCTTAACCAAAGTCGGGGGTTCGAATCCCGTCTTGGGCATGCAGCTCCTTTAAAATCCAGGGCCAGCTGTCGGCCGTCTTGGGCATGCAGCTCCTTTAAAATCCAGGGCCAGCTGTCGGCGGTGGGATACCCTGGTCAAGTACAAAAAAAAATGGCACACTTATAAAAATTTTAAATATTTAAGATCACACATGTCAATATGTCATTATTCCTCTAAATTTACAAAATATTCATCATGTTGACAAAAAAAAAAAAACAAAATATTCATCACAACTATCCATTTTTCCTCTTCTACTTTTTCCATCACATTCACCGGGACAGATCCACTTGTAACATTGTATGCGCAATTACCCCCACTGCGATTTGAATTTTCAATTTTATATGTGTGTGTATGTATATGCATAATGCCCCCAAAATTCTATGATAATCACTTTGTTACCACTTAATTTTTTACCATGAAAATGGCAAGAGACCATTAATTAGACACTAGTAATAATATCATTCAATGTTTCTAAACTCTGAAATTTCTTAGGGTGTGTTTGTGAGTTTGAAGAGAAGAGAAATAGAAGGTTTAGGGGGGAAATGGAGGGGGAAGAAGGAAGGGGAAGACTTTTGTAAATATCAAATGAGAGAGATGCACTCACAAACACAAGGGAGAGAAGGGCTTCATTAAAACCTTTCGCCCTCCTCCCATTTCCCTTCATTTTCCAACTCACACAACATTACCCCAAAGAGAACTATTATGATGTCAGTTCCATTTAATTTTAACTAGTACCATATTATATTATTCATATTCTTAAATTAATACTCTGTCATATTTAATAAGAACCTTTTAACCACTTCACACGGATCTAAGGAAGTTGGTTAATTTTAAGTTTGATTTACAATAAATTTGTCATGAATGTGTATCACATTTACTAAACTACCCATGAATTTTATGAGGACTTCATTATCTTTCTCTTCTCTATTGAACTACTCAATTGTGTCTCATGACTCTCTCTACTAATTAATTACTCACATACCTCCACTAATGGAGTATTTTTGTCAAATAATATTTAATGCCTGAGACAATCTGAAAAAGTTCTTATAAAAGGACCAAGGCCCTCACCTTTGAAATCAAAGTTCTTATAAGTAGGACCGGAGGAGTATCACAACTTAAATTTCTGGTTCTGTCCCGTGTATAGACATAGATTTTTGTGAGGTATATATTACGTAAAGAACATTTTCGTTTCATTTATGATCTTAACTAACTTTTGTATATACAATAGTACAATATAAGCTGATACTAATACGAGTTTAGTTTTAATATTTTTATTAAAATAAACATTGTTTTTAAGTTTTTTTACAAAATACATGTGGCGTTAACTAGTATTCATTATGATAGAGTAGATTGGCAATTTTTGGAAAATATCCTTCATGAATATCTCTTTCCTGATTGTGTTATTTCTTTAATAATGAGTGCTATTATTGAAAACTCAATTTCATTACTTTGGAATGGAAATAAATGTGATCCTATTACTCCTAGAAGGTGGTCTTAGGCAAGGGGATCCCCTTTCCCCTTGTCTTTTTGTTCTTTGTATGGAAAAATTAGGTGAAATGCTTAGTGATGCCGTGGAAAATAAATGTATCTCTCCAATTAAAATTACTCCTAACTCCTCTAGCATATCATACTTGTTTTTTGCTGATGATTCCTTTATTTGTTGTAGAGCTAAAATATCAAATATTAGATATCTGTCCAACCTATTACAAGAGTTTTGTCTGATGTCAGGTTTCAAGATAAATATGGAGAAATCTACGGCCTACTGCACTCAATCTATTCCTATGAGGAAGCAACAACGAATTTCATCTTTGACAGGAATAAGATTGACGGGTTCTTTGCAGAAGTACCTTGGTTTTAAGATTTTAATTCTAGAGTAAAGAAGGAAGACTTTCAAAATATTATGGACAAAGTCAATTGCAGATTGGCTTCTTGGAAGGGAAAACTTTTAAATAAAGCTCGGAGACTCACCTTAGTAAATTCAGTCATCAATTCAATTCCAACATACTCAATGCAGCTACACTGGATACCTGAGGGTATTTGTAATGAGCTTGATAAGACAGCCAGAACCTTTTTGTGGAAGGGGAACACCAACTCAGGAGTCAATTTGGTAAACTGGGAATCTATTTCTACTTCAAGGAATAAGGGAGGGCTTGGCATCAGAAGAGCTAGACTGCAGAATATCTCCCTCTTAGGGAAGCTGGTCTGGGATGTTCTACACAAAGATGAGTCCAAGCTTTGGGTTAGATTAATTTGCTCTAAGTATGGTGGAGGGGATCAGGTTTTTCAACACAGTAGGAATGCTTCTTATATTTGGAGATCCATCCAGAAAGCAGCATCCTTTCTTAAAGATGGTTATGATGTCAGGTTTGGTGATGGAAACTCAAATCTCTTTTATGATCATTGGCTGCCAGCTGGTCCTATTTGCAGGGATCTGCCCTTTATTAATATTCATGACATAGGTCTTAGATTGAGAGATGTTTGGGATGGACAGTCTTGGAATTTGAATATGCTTTGGACATTTCTTCCTCATCATATTTCAGAAACTCTGAGTAACCTGAAGCCTATATTTTCAGATGGAGTATCAGAGGAGATAATTTGGAGCATTGCATCAGATGGCAAGTACACAGCTAAGGCTTGGTTATGTATGGTTATCACAATATCAGAATCCTTCAGATTCACATGTTTCTTGGTCCTGGATCTGGAAAATGAAATGTAGTGAACATGTTAAGTTCTTGATCTGGCTTGCAGCAAAGGATAGAGTCCCAACAAAATCTCTTCTACTTCATAGAAACATTACTGCTTCTTCCACTTGTATGTCCTGCCACCTTGAAGAAGAAACTAGTCTTCATTGTTTTAGATCCTGTTCTGTAGCATCCTCCTTATGGACTGTTTTAGGGTATGCTAACTTTACTGACTTCCAAACTCAAGACAACATCCATGATTGGCTGTCTTGGTCCTTCGGAAGGTTTGGTACAAAATTTATTGCTGGAATTTGGGAGATATGGAAAGCTAGGAATAAGATGGTTTTTTGAAGGGGTGTCAACTTCTCCCATACAGCTTCTTCATAATGTCAACAGCCTGTACAAGTCTTTTCATACTGCTTTCAGTCTGAATGTCCATCTTCAACAACAAAACAGAATTTGGATTAGATGGATAGCTCCTCCAACAGACTTTGTGGCAATCAATTTGGATGGTAGTTACTTCCCTAACCTGGGAAAATCTGGCTTTGGTGGTATTGTAAGGGACAGCAGTGGCAGCTTGATTAAAGGTTTCTATGGCCATCTGGTTTCAAATAATGTTATTCTGGCAGAATTAACAACAATCTTGAAGGGTTTAAATCTGGTCTGGGATGAAGGATTTAGACAAGTTAAGTGTTGGACTGATTCTTTATCTGCCTTGTCTTTGATCAAGGATAATTTTAATAGATTTCATCCTTTTGCTGGTATTATTCATAATATCAAAGTTGTTCTGGCAAGACATTGGGATTGCCAAATTTTTCACATACACAGGGAAGGTAATAGATGTGCAGACAATCTTGCTAAGAGAGGAGCTCTTGGTGGAGATAGTTTTATAGTTTCAGTAATACTTTAGATGAGGTTTTAGATGACTTGTTGGTGGCTGATGCCAATGGGGAGTATGTTCTTAGGGGTAGAATAGGCTAAGTCCTGTTTTTCTTTTGTTTCGCTGTCTTTTAATTCATCCATTTACCAAAAAAAAAAAGAATTTTGACATTAATTTGGTTTTACAAAATTCATTCGCCAAAATACGGATTGCACAAATTCATCCACAAGCTACATATACACTTGCCAATTATCCAAATAATAATCACTCACAAAATCATGAACATTCTCAAAATAGAGACCCTTCCCCTCTCCGCCGTAGAATTTAACTAGAAGCTCCCACTTGAGTGGACAACCACCAAAACAAAACTACCTTGACTTCTTTTCTCTCTGCCTTCCCTCTCTTTTCTAATTTTCGTCAAAACAATGCAAAAAACAATTACCCTTCTTCTCACATTGTTTGTTTTTTCCTCTTCTTCATCCATCTCCATGTCCTTTTCTCTTCCATTTAATTTATCTTTCCAATAACAACACTTAAACCATGTTCTTTCCAATTCAGTTTTTCCTCATAAAGCTCATTCACTAACAATGCAGCTTCAGAACCATAGTTTTCATTATTATATAATAATAATATGATGCTTGTGCCTTGGTAAGAGCCAGGTAATGCATATTTGACACATGAGTGAAAATTTGTTGTAGCAACTAGCAATAGAGGATTAATTAACTAGGAAGGAAAAAAATGGGGAGATCATCATGCAACTCAACGGATGACTATATAGTCTGTTATGCACCAACCATGATAACAACAAATGGGATATGGCAAGGAGATAACCCTTTGGATTATTCTCTTCCTCTTTTCATCTTGCAATTAACTTTAGTTGTGGCTGCCACCCCGCATATTCGTCTTCATTCTCAAGCCTTTTCGTCAGCCACGTGTAATTTCTGAAATCCTGGTTAGTTCAATTTCGTGATCCTCTTCACCAGTGCTCTGAGAACATTGGTTAAGAAATTCATATATAATAATTGTTTATTAAAAATCATTGCATTTATAATATTAAATGTTATATAGTAAAATAAAATTTTCTAATTTTAGCTCCTTAACCTGTGTTCGCAGAGTACTCGTTATCATTTCTCTAATTTTTTACCAACAGTAAAACTAATGATCACAATGTTATATTTTTGTAACATGCAAATGGTACAGGGTGGAGTAATGTTGGGTCCTTCAGTGCTTGGTCAAAATGAAAAATTTGCTACTGCAATTTTTCCTCTAAGAAGTGTGATGGTGATTGAAAACAATGGCAAATGTTGGTCTCCTTTATTTTCTCTTCTTGGTTGGGGTGGAGATGGATATAACAGTGTTGAGAACTGCAGGTAAAAAAAGCAGTGGCTGCTGCAATTGCTGGCATGGTCTTGCCTTTCATCATTGGAACTGCCTTCTCATTTCTTTTGAGAAAAGAATATGACACTGAAATGAACCAAGGCACTTACATTCTCTTCCTTGGTGTTGCTCTCTCTGTCACTGCTTTTTCCTGTTCTAGCTAGAATCCTTGCAGAGCTCAAACTTGTCAACACAGAATTGGGAAGGCTTGCTCTTTCATCTGCACTCATTAATGATGTGTGTGCTTGGATTCTCTTAGCTTTAGCCATTGCTTTGTCTGAGAATGAATCAACTTCATTTGCCTCTTTGTGGGTTATATTGTCAGGTGTAGCATTTGTGGTCTTTTGTGTTTATGCTGTTAGACCAGCAGCTTCATGGGTAGTTAACAAAACCCCTGAAGGAGAATCATTCAGTGAGTTCTATATATCTCTTATATTAGCAGGGGTCATGATTTCAGGTTCATCACTGATGCTATTGGAACTCATTCTGTTTTTGGAGCTTTTGTGTTTGGTTTGGCAATCCCAAGTGGACCACTTGGTATTACTCTTGTGGAGAAGCTTGAAGACTTTGTTTTCTGGACTTCTACTCCCTCTTTTTTTTGCATTAGTGGGCTAAAAACCAATTTAGGACTCATCCATGGGTCCTACACTTGGGCAATTCTTATTCTAGTCATTTTTTTGGCATGCATTGGCAAAATTGTTGGAACTCTAGCTGTTGCATTCTTTTATCAAATGCCATTACATGAAGGAGCTACACTTGGTTTACTCATGAACACAAAAGGCCTTGTTGAGATGATTGTGCTTAATGTTGGAAAGGACCAAAAGGTGCCAATATTATATAGTACTATTGCTATTTGCTACCACTTCCTATCCCTCTCTAAACTCCTCAATGAGTCATTCATCTATCTACTCACCTTGATAATTTACAACTTTGTGTAGGTTTTTGATGATGAATCATTTGCAATCATGGTGGTTATAACTGTGATCATGACTGCAATTATTGTACCTGCTATATCAATCATTTATAGACCATCAAGGAGAAGCATATATTACAAAAGAAGAACCGTTCAGATATCAAAACCAGATGCAGAGTTCAGAGTCCTAGTATGTGTCCACAGTCCTAGAAATGTGCCAACAATGATCAACCTCCTTGAAGCCTCTAATCCAACAAAGAAATCCCCAATATGTGTCTATGTTCTCCATTTGGTTGAACTCAGTGGCCGTACATCTGCTATGCTCATTGTTCACAACACAGCAAAACCTGATCACACTGCTCTTAACAGAACTGAAGCTCAATCTGATCACATAATCAGTGCCTTTCAAAACTATGAACAACATGCTTCTTTTGTTTCAGTCCAACCTCTAACAGCAATCTCCCCTTATTCAACCATGCATGAAGATATATGCAATTTGGCAGAAGAAAAACGTGTTTCCTTAATAATAGTTCCTTTTCATAAACAACAAACAGTTGATGGTGAGATGGAAGCAACAAACATGGCATTTAGAGGTGTCAACCAAAATGTACTAGCAATGCACCTTGCTCAGTGGGAATTCTAGTAGATAGAGGGTTAAGTGGTTCTAGCCGCATGGCTTCAAATCAAGCATCTCATCATGTAGCTGTATTGTTCTTTGGAGGACCAGATGATAGAGAAGCATTGTGTTATGGATGGAGAATGTTGGAACATTCAGGGATAAACCTTACTGTAATGCGTTTTGTTCCTGGGGAACAAGTATGTGAGCCAATGAAGCAACATGACATGAATTCAGATGAACCAACTGTGTTAACAGTGCAAACAGAGAAGGATTTACAAAGACAACTTGATGAAAAGCTTATACATGAGTTTAGAATAAGAAATGGTGATGATGATTCAGTTGATTATGTTGAGAAGGTAGTTAGCAATGGAGAGGAAACAGTGGCAGCAATAAGGACAATGGATGATATTCATGACCTTTTTATTGTTGGGAGAGGTCAAGGAATGATATCACCACTCACAGCAGGACTCACTGATTGGAGTGAGTGTCCTGAGATAGGAGCAATTGGGGATTTGTTTAGCATCTTCAGATTTTGCAGCAACAGCTTCTGTGTTGGTAGTGCAACAATATGTTGGGATAGAGTCATATAGTGAGGGGATGGAAACACCAGATGGTGAAGAATATAATCACTGAAATTAACCAACATTCTGCTACACCACCAAGAGGACATGTTGCTTTCAACACAGAACGTGTTTGAGTCCCTTTTAAAGCAATTTTCAATATGCTTCCTTCACGCTGTATCATGACAAAACTCAGAAGATTTCTTTTCTTTTTTTTTTCCTTTTCACTTTTTCATTGATATCTGTATTATATTTCTTCTGGTGTAGCTTTTTTTTTTGTTTGTACCTTCAAGTCTTCAACTCTTACAAGGAATGTACATACAGTACGTGAACACAATTTGTTTTGTTTGTTAATATTTGATAACTTTTTGTCCTTCAACAGTCAACATAAGTTAATTTGACAAGATTGTGTTTCTGACATGGTATTCCATATTCGTTCTTGCTTTTATTACCAGCAAGAATAGGTGTATATATATTTGGTTTGGTATTGGAAAGTAATTAAACTCAAATTTAAATGTCTTAATACAATTATTTGTAGAGTTAGAAATGGGAGTATTATTTAACATTAAATCAGACATACTCTAAGCATAACCACCGACCACGTGGATCAGCGGGTAAGGACAGCTTAACCAGTGGTCTCGAGTTCGAGCTCTGGGTATGCAGCTGTGTTAAATATTCGGAGGGAGAGCTTTGCCGCCTATACTTAGGTTTCAAAATGCAAAACGCATTTTCAAATTTCAATTATATTTGGATCTTTTTGATAATTCCAGTTTAATATATATAAGTTTTATTTTAAATTTACGTTTAGATCAACATAATTTTATATTATTTTATAACTTAAGTTTATAATTGTAAGTTACATTTAAACTTGAATTTGTAAACTATAACCCAACACAAGAATTGACACTTACCAGTTCATATCTTTCATTGAGGAGTCTTGACATAATGCTTAGAATTGCTGCCACGTGACTGATAGGCCAGAAATTTGAATGGTGAAAATATAAGGTAAGACAATTAACTATCTCCAATAGATCCAGAATCAGTCCAACCTTTCTCTGAATCCTGCTATATCAACAGCTTTGTAGCACCATGTCCGCTCTCTGTTTTTTTTTTTTTTTCCTTTTACCATTTCATATCTTCCAATCCCACATGGGCCACCTCAACATTTTAGTTTGAGCCCCAATATCTAAAAGGCATAAAATAACTTTGTTCTTATAAATATTTGAGTTTTAATTTACATCTCAATTAGTCATTTTTTAATTCTACTTTTAATTGCAAATGTGACAAACGCCAATCACAGTTAACAATTATATATACAGTACCCTAATACATTATATAACAATGTTAACTTTCTTAAACTCATTTGGAGAGCCAAATTTCATGTCAAACTTTAACTTCAATTATTACCACTTTCCTTCATCCTATATGTCATATAACATCTTTGGATTAGTTTGAGGAGGTTAACACTATTATATGATGTGTTAGGGTACTACACTACACATAGGATTGATGACTATGATTAGTGTTTGCTATATTTACAATTAAGAGTAGAATTAATTGCAGAGTTAATAGCCGAGACAAAAAAAAAGTTTAAATATTTCATAAAAATAAGATAAAAAATTTTAAAAATCAAATCAAAATTCAGATATTTTATAAGGACAAAAAAAAAAGTTATTTTACCAATTGAAAATGTATGTTAGCATTACCATTAATAAGTTTTGTCCAAAACAAAGATCATCGATAAGCTCGAGAATTGAGTTGTTGTTGTTGTTAATAACGATTTATTTGAACTTGCAGACTACAATATTCATCAAAGTTTTTAGAATTGCAATAGAAAAATGTTTACATTGTCTTATAATACATCAAAACTCAATTAAAATAATTTATTCTCAAGATATAATTAAATCATTTATTGTTTTGATGTATAAGAACTTAATAAACTTACATAATATATATACCAATACTCATTAAACAATTAATGAAATATATTTACTATCTACTATCTTAATTAATATAGCGTGACAATCTAGTAATGTTGGACTAAGTGGTAACCTAAAAAAAACTAAGTGTTAAAAAGTTCAACTCAATTCTCCTTAAATAAGATATGGATTTAATTAGTATACACTATCAGTGTAAAAAAGTTTTACACAGATATCCAATAATGGTGTGCCATGCGCCACATCATTTAATGAATATGACATTCCATGTGTTATTAAATTCAATAAATGACGTGCAGCACATCATCAGATGTTTGTGTAAAACTTCTTTACACTGACGATGTACATATATTAAACTCATAAGATATAAGGTTCAACTGTTGTGAATGGAAATAATAAACTGTTGATAGAGTTTTACCTCTTAAATACTTAAAGTGTTTAGTAAAAGTAACTAAAAAACTAGTTGAAAGTTAAAAGTTAGCTAATTTGATTGAAAGTGTTTGGTAAAATTAGTTGGAAATGATAAAATGACATATAAAAACATAATTAATTATTAAATAATAATAAGTGATAGTGTTATAAAATTATAAAAAAAATTGAAAAGGAGATTTTTTTAAAAAAAAAATTGAAAAGGGGATTTTTTTTTAAAAAAAAAGCTACTTCAAGTGACTTCCTCAAGTAGCTTTTCTAAAAGGACTAGTAAAATGTTAGTAACTACCTAAAAATACTATTTCACCAAATACTGATTAATTTATTTCAGCTTTTTTTTTTGTGTAAACCATATGTATCTCCTATTATCAGGGGCAATCCTATTCGTGGCTTAGTCACAGTTAAGACTTTTCACCCCTCCCGAAGAATCTGTTTAGTGGGGATCGAACCTGAAAGCTCTTCCCACAATATCTCTGTCTGTGTTGCCAACTAAGCCACAACTCTTTGGTAATTAATTTATTTCAGCTACTAATTTAACTTTTCATCTAACTTAAATGTCTTATCAAATTCACTTTTAAATTAGTCAAAATTTAGAGTGAGTTTGGTAAAAAATAGCTGAAAAGCTAGCTGAAAGCTTAAAGCTTGCTAAAAAGCTCGCTTGAAAGCTTAAAACTAGCTGAAAGTTGAAAAACTATTGAATGTGTTTTTGGTTAAACTAGTTGAAAATGGTTAAAATGACATTTAAGGACAACGTTAATTATTAAATAATGATAAGTGAGGGTGATTGAGAGCTAACACGGGTCTAAGTGTTTCCCCTATATTCATCCCATTTTTAGTATCGAGGTATCTACTCCTTCCACGGCTCCACCTAATTATATCTATCTCCCACCTTAATGCAGATAATTCGTGATCCACATATGTCTAAATAAATTTTGCCATCCAGGTTTCTTCTTGGAAAATAAATTTTGACGTCTCATTCTTGAGATGTGAAAGACGTAAAAACAAAGATATTAAAGAAACATAAAAAAATAAAAATGAAAAATATGATAATTAGTTAATAAAATAAAAAGTAAAAAATCATTTTTTTTTCTGATAAAAAAAGCCTGAAAAAACAATAAAACCCCAAGGAGTTTAATTTGAGTGGACTGTTGCAAAGAACAAATTTCGTCGTTGAGACATGAAGCGGTATGATTTGTTGGGCATCCCTCAACACGTGGTTTATAATTACAGTTCAAAAACCACCAACAAGTGTGGACCCCTTCGTGGGGGCTGCAATTGGCAAAATTAATGATGGGTGACCTTATTCAAGCGTGAGGAGCACAGGGAAAATTTTATATTGGAAACATGCAATCATTGAGTTTCTTGAAAACTAAAAGATACCATATCAAAAGGTTCATAATGTGATTGTTGAATTGTTTATTATGACATTAATTTATTTATATCCACAATTTCGTATTTTACAAAGCAGGCGCAATGTCAATTTGGCTTATCAAACGTTGGACCGCTGTTGTGTGGTAATGTAGTATTATTCTTTAATTTGCATAGAAATTTCGTCGTTTTCCATGTTATTCAAGAATTCAAGTTATGTACGGATGTTATGGTTGTCACGATATTCAGTTGTTTAATTTGACACTCCAAGTGTTAAACATGTGCTCCATGCATCCACAGTTGTCCTCCTTCTTTGAGCTTGTGAATCTAGAACTCTTGAGGTGAAAATTGATGTGTGAGGAGTGGGTTGTTTATTATAAACATGTCATTGTCTTTAATTTAATTAATTCCTTCTTCTCATTGCAGTTCCGTAACTTGAGTATCTAAACAAGTAGAAAACGAATTTGAGAAATCATATTGTATTATAAACTTTGTTTCATCTTTTGAGCTAGTTGATAAAATTTGAGGATAATACCAAAAATTTATTTGACATAACTTCATGTAGTACTATATTACCATTATTCCAATGTCTTTTATGATTTTTCACAAAAATTAAGAAATATAATTATTTTTTGAAATTTCATAAAAGATATTAATTACTATCCTACTGTACCATTTATCATTTATTATTCCAATGTCTCTTTTATTATTTGAAAAGGATCGCTATATATATTTAAAAAAAATATTAAATGCTAGCTTTTAAAATTATAGAATGACAAGTAAAACAGGTAAAATTATTTTCCTAAAACGATAAGTAAAGTGGAATCGAGGAAATATAGAAATTATTTTTATAACAAAATTTCTGGAGAATAGGTTAATAGTGGATAATAAAGCAAGCGCTGGTGTTAGTGTGTACAATTTGACTCCTAAATATATGACTTAATCACATCCTAAAGTGTGAGTATATTGTGAGTGAAATTAACATTTAAAGATTAAATCCTATACATGGATATTTTTTGCGACTAAAAATAAATAATGTGTTACTTTTACATATTAACTTTATGATTATATGATAGGTAGTGTATGTGGATATTTCTGCATGACCAGCCTAAACCTAAATAATTAATAATGACCTAATAAATATTATTAATTTATTAAAAAAGAAACAAAATGTTTTTTCTAAAAACAAATCTCTATCATATTATATTTTTCTCTCTTTCCATAAATATTATATTAATTACATATTAAATAAAGTTATTTATTCTCCCTTTTAAAAAGCTTGCATTAGTATTGGCATAATATATTGTTGTTTCAAAAATTAAAATCAATTAAATGTCACCCAAAATTAATAATGCCTCAAGAAAATTAAATGAATTATCTTTATTATCAATTGATAGAAAATGTTAAATGATATTATTATAACAATTTTTCATCCTAAAAAAATTTAAATAAAATTATAATAATTATATATAATAAATTATTTTTATTAGTTTACAAATTAAAATCTCATCTTAAAGCTTGTTTTAAACTTAAATAAACGTTGAGTCAACCCTACATTTTTGGGCAGACATGATGATATGATTTGTAGACATTTTTAGATTTGTGGTAATAATAAAATATAATGGATGATTTGGAAGTGTGTCACATTAATTTTAGGGTAATGAGCATTAGCGCAGCTTTTAATTTGTATTTAGACTTCTCTTTCTGTTAAACCTAAATAAAAGAAGCCCCTTATTTGGATGGGACTGCCACCATTTTATGAAGGTTATATATGCGCATATCTGAGCTGAAAATTCAAAAAATAATTAATAATTTATAAATATATATGTTTTGATTATACAAATTCTTTGGTTCAAGTCTTATAGATAAAAAATTCATGTCATAAACTCACTATGATGTAGATGTTCCTCGCTCTCGAACAATATACATGTGGTATATATACCAAAAAATATGTTTTGATTGACCAGCATCTTAAAAATAAAACCCTTAATTTTATTAGTTATGATTATTGGAGAGTTTGTAATTGCAATATATATAACACCTACAAGAGTAGTTGGACATATATACTGTAAGAGAATTGAAAACAAGTTCTATAGATGCTACTATACTTATGAAGGCTATACAGTACTTACGAAATGCGAGGATACTTTAAAAACAGTAATTTTATTCTTGCATATTATTATTGTTTAATATATATGTGTGTTTCAAAATCATGAAAAGGACTATGAAAAATTAAGAGCAATTTAAATATTTATTTGCTATAAAAGAGAATTATTATAAGAATTAATAATTATCATGGCCTGTTTGTGTTAATATATTTTGAAATCATGAGAAAGAACTTAGTTAAAAAATTAGTAATAACATTTATTTAATTCAAATCAATTTTATTTTATGTTCCAGTGGCAGACAAAATAGGGTTCAAAGGCTAAAATTTCTTGCAGTAATCTTTATTATAAAGTTTTATTGGTGACCATCTTTTTGTCAATTTGTTGTTTGGTCTCTTTCTCTATTCCCATTTCTCCTTGTTGCCAAACTTACCTGTTCTTTGGGGAACATTTATTTAAGTTGGTTTTCTTGCCTACCCACTTGATAGAGATGCAAAGTGGAGAAATTCTTGTATAACTTAATGGTTGAAACAAATAGAGGTTAAAAATGATAAGAATAATTAAACCAATTAATGCACCCAACCTAAAAAAACTATCTAGAAAATCTAATTAAATTAAGAGTTTGTCTTGAATTATTAAATTCTTTTAATATCTTTATTTATATTTAGTTGGTCATAAATGATTAATAAAAAATTATAATAAAAAATGTGAGAATTTAATGTTATCAGTAAAAATAAAATAAAATTCAAAATTCAACATCATCATATCATGTTAAATTAATGAGGATAAGAATGAAATATTATATTATTTTTTATAAAATCAATAAAATTAACTACTACTTTATTTTATTTTTATGTGGAATTCGATTATAAAAATGACTTATAATAAGGATAAAATGGAATATTTTGAAAATTACAACAATTTAAAAACCAGATAATCTAAACAGTCTAAAAAATATTTTCAGTTTTCATTTTCATCAATTTTCAAATTAAAGATGTCTCTTGCAATAACTAAAACACAGCATAAAATAAATTTATAAAACAGTTTTCAAAACAAATTCTAAAAATAAAAACAGAAAAAAATGTTTCAAATTAATAGACCAATTAGTGTGTGACTCTTAATTTCCCCTTTTATTTTGTGGTCATGGCTTCCGTATCATTATTACTAAAATCTCAACCTTATAACCAATGCATAATGCGTGGTTAAAGCAGAAAAAGTGTGTTGATCCAGTCTGCCATTGATCCCAATCAGCTATCATGCTGGGAAGTACTGCTGTAGAATATTGACAAACAATAGTAATAGTAATTAATGGTGGTGGAACAAAAGTTTAGCCACTAGTCAAAAACTCTAAATGCAGTAGTCAAGCAAAAGCTCTGGATGGATAGTGTAATAATTAATTGATCAATAACTTTGTTTAGATTCTTTCTGATGCATCCATATGGATATTCTCCTTTAATTAAGTGCATATATTCAAAATTTGGTACCTTCTACTTATAATAGTCCACAAATTTGAAAATTCAGATTATTCCATTGAATTTTGGTAACCTTGGATGTGTACTGAGTTTAGAAAGTGCTAAGAATGTTATAATACAATATAATTATATAATTTAATTTTAATTCGATCATTGTGAAGTTGTACATAAACTATAATATATTGATATATATTTGATTCCTCTAAATCATGAAGTGTACTTTAAAAGGTAAAATATTATAATTATTGATTGAAAAAATAAACAGCTGATCATTGTGATAAAATATCTGGAAAAAAAAGGAGAAAACAACGGATCAACCCCTAGGGAACCAAGTCCCACTAGCATCTGCAATAAGCAGGCTAGATAAACTGCTAGGACATCTATCAACTATACACAGTTGTATGTTATCTACAGCCCCAGCCTTAGTTAAGGCATCAACACAGCTATTTCCTTGTCTATGAATATGGTTAATCTTTACACACCATTTCTGATTCATCAAAGCTTGGATCTTATTGATGAGGCTTGCATATTTGTGGAAGGTAGGCAAAGGATCATTAATCAACTTAATTAACTGTATTCAAAGAATCAGACCAACAATTCACAAACCTATAACCTTCCTCCCATGCAAGTTGAATGCCTTCAAGTATACCAAACAGTTCGGCTTTTAGTATGTCAGCAACCCCAACAGAACCATAAAACCCTTTGAACCACTCACCATGTTGATTTCTTAAGAGACCACCAAAACCAGAAGGGCCTGGATTGCCCAAAGAAGAACCATCAACATTAATTATCTGAGGATCCAAATCTCTGTACACATCATTGATTTGATTAAAAACATGCTCCAAACTCTTTATCCTGGTTATAATCTGATATAGGCTAGTCTCTAATTGCTTTCAAAAACTTGTACATTTCTAGCCACCCAAATTTCCCACAAGCCAACTAAAAGGAATTGCCAGAGTGTTTACTGCACCAATATAACCCGTCATAACCTGAATTGAAAGAACCAAATTCTGGAGAATTGGTAAAACCAAAGTAATTCCACACTCTAATAGCATTATCACAATCTCTAAGACAATGTAGTACATCTTCAACAACAGTTTGACAGAAGGAGCATAAACCAGAAGCTCAATCGTTAATTTTTATTCAATAATATTAATTTCACACTTTTTCCTCTAAGGCATCATACATTTAGGGGAATTAAATCCATTAACGTAATATTCGATAAGTTTAATTTTTATTACTATATTGACTATGTGTATGTAAATGATCTATTTTCAAAACACTTAAGATATGTATTTATTTTAGCTGTCTAATGTTAATGTAAACAAAGTTTCAAATTATCGTTTAATGATGTATTTGGTGAATATAATACCCCACGTATTATCAAATAAAATAAATAATGTAATAACATATTATTGAATACTAATATAAATATTTTTTGTACTAATGTACAGTATATATAAATTGAAATTTTAAGGTAATAATAATAATAATAATAAATTAAATATTTGAAGTGAATTATAGTCATATATATAATAATGAGAAGTAAATTAAAAAGTACTTAAAGAGAATAATAAGTGTTTTATATGTAGATATTTACGTGAATAATAGTGATAAAAATTTACGATTTATTTTTTTTATATCAATTTAAAATATTTGAATGAGTAATTAATAATTATATTGTAAAAATAATATAATATATTTTTTATATAATATAATATAATATACGTTATAATCATCTAAAAAGTTTATTTCTTTTAAATAATGTGTCAAAACATAATTAAATTAGAGACTAAATGTGAGGATTAGGATTCTCTCATGTTTTGAAATTTCATATGATCATATCATGCATAAAAATCGGTATCTATCTCTCTCTTCCTTAATGTTAAATAAGTATAATCATATTAAGAGTTCTGAATATTAATTATGAAGGAAAAGATTGACTCAAAAATTAATATGATGTGATGATGTGAAGTTTCAACATGAAAATATCATAAATTTAACATTTTTTTTGTAAGCAAGAATTCATTAAATAACATAGTACAAGGGGTACTCCAACCCAATACATAAACACATTACATGAAAATCCCTACTAGAAAATCACAACCTCTTAAGGTTCACCAAGCATAAGAGATACACCTTATACTGCACCTTGTGACATTAAAGACACCAACATAATTCAAGCTAAGAAAAATTAAGACATACACAAGGTTGCTCAGACCAAGAAGAAAACTGATATAAGAAGGTATGGTCTTTTGCTTTTAACCATTTCCAAGAGCGATGTTTTATCAACTCTAGCACATCTGATGTAGATAAAACCTTATTTGAGAAAATAAGCTCATTTCTTGCTAATCACAAACTCCAAAGAACACTCAACCAAATCACTGACCACCTAAACCTCATTTTGGAATTACATAGAGGCAGCCCCAGAAATTGTTCAAGGTGAGCAATGTAATTATTGGACAGCACAGAAGTGAAACCAAACCACTCCAAACATAGCATCCAAACGTGATAAGCAAAAGAACAATCAAAGCATAAATGAGAAGTAATCTCCATCCTTTGTGCACACCAAACACAGGCAGTATCAGAATCATGAAGAACATGTCTCTTAGCAAGATTAAATTTAGTTGGAATTCTATCTAGCATCACCCTCCAGGAAAAGCAAGAAACTTTAGAGGGCGCCAAACGGCACCAAATAAACCTGTGCAAGGGTATTTCTGCAAACAAAGAGTCATTTACAATAACATGATAAGCTGATTTGACATAATACACACCATCTGAATCAGCTTTCCAACACCAGGTATCATCAATCCTCTCTTGAATCTGAAACCTTCTCAGATCCAGTACTAGCAAATCCAATTGAGACAATTCCCATTGAAACAAAGGCCTTCTCCACCCCCAATTCCACTCAACACCGCCCTCTCTACCAATAAACATATCTGCAACAGTAACCTCTTGATTAACTGTAATAGAAAAAAGCCTACCATACCGCACACAAAAAGGAGTTGCATTACACCAAGAATCTCTCCAAAAAGAAGTTTTTCTCCCATTGCCCACAACTCTCACACACCATGTAGAGAACCAATCCCAAAGAACATTATCACACTCAACAATACTCCACAAGTCTGACCACCACCTAGACCCACTAACCCTTCTACCTTTCATAGTCAAGAAAGGCTCACCATAAATAGAAGTTAACACTTTATTCCAAAAACTATCCCTCTCAACTAACAAACGCCACCTCCACTTCCCTAATAAAGCAAGATTAAAAGCTTGCAATTCTCTCAAACCTAAACCCCCAAAATGTTTCTCTCTACACACATCAACCCAGGAAATCCATGCTAATTTCTTGTGATCATCATCCCCTCCCCAAAGAAAGTTCTTAAATAAAGATTCGAGATGAGAAATGATACGTTTGGGAGCCTTGAAGAAGGAAAGAAAATAGATCGGGATGGAGTGAAGAACAGATTTCAGAAGGACAAGTCTACCACCAAAGGACAACAATTTTCTCTTCCATTTAGATAGCCTTTTCTCCACCTTCCGCACCACAGGTGATAAGTGAAAATTAGTTGATAAATTAGAGTACTTTTTAGTTCACTTATCAAGGATAAAATGATAATTTTGCCCCAGTTTAATCCCTTTTTATTAAATATTAGAGAAATTGTATTTATTAATCTGAATTTGATGCTACTTTGATAGAAATATTGATGATTTTTGCAGGATATTGCAAAGATTTGATTTGGAAGAAAGATAGCATTAAATGAGGGAGATATCTGCAAGATTTGAGATTGATTGAAGACATTTAATAAAGATTTGAAGAAGATTTGAAGCCATTAATGAGGAGATCACTGCCAATCAATCAAGGATTATGCAGACAAGCTTCCCAAATAAATCAAAGATGCTCAATAAATGCAAGGATTTTATCAAGAAAAGGGAAACAAGGATAGACAAATCTGCCAAAACCAGTCTCGGGGAGAGATCAAGATTAAAAATAGAAAGTTGGAGCTGTAGGACGCTACCTACGCTTCACCTGCGCTACAGCGCAGGGTGAAGCGCAAACTCTCTGGATCTTGTGCTCCATCCTGCGCTGTAGCGCAGACTGGAGCGCGGGTCACGCTGATTTGCTCCCTGTTGCCGTTTTTAGATAGATTTCTCCCCAAATTGCTTTGTCTTTCCTTAGTCTATAAATAGGAACCCCTTGTGCCAAATCCAGTGTGCACGATTATTGTAATACAGTCATATTTCAGTGATAATGCACCAGAGCTAAGTTTAGAGTAGGAGAGGAGGAGTGCTTCACAAGGATTGAAGATGGTGACAGCATCTTCGGTGGGTTGTATGGCTACCTTGTGTAGTTAACTCTCCATTAGGATTGGATGTAATTGACTCTATCCCCAAGTGTATGTAAACTCTATATTATTATTTCCTGAGCTCTCTGTCTATAATATTGGTAATCTTATTTTGTACTTAATTCCTAACTTCCGCGCTTGCGCCGGAGTTATAGGCTAGTTTCGACTAGGATTGAGAGTGGGGGAGCGGATTCTGAAGAAACTCATTCTCTGAGTGAATAAGAGGACCCGGTATCCAAAGTATCGATACGTGGGCGTTTCTAGTGATTGATGGGTAGTGTGAGTACTCTAATGAAGAGCGTCTCAAGGTTAGGCATGGTTTTTGAATTACCGATAGCAAAGGATTAGTTGATTGTCAATCCAGGAAGCGAGAAGTGGGTATATCTAATGAGTGATGGGTAGTGACAGTACTCTAGCGAAGGTATATTTCATTTGGTAGGCCTCGTATTTCAATTAGTCCTTTACAAACGGAATAAAAGAGAGCAAAATAAGCTGAGGGTAAGTCTGTCGCCTGGGAGAGCCCGCATGGATTACCTTTGAGTGTGTGAGGCCGCTGGTAACTTGGGGTCTTAGCAATATAGTTTGTCTACAGTATTATAGAGTAAACCTAAAATAATAGATAGTTTTTACATGCACAAAGGGTGTGATGATATGAAGTCCAATCATAATCCAAGTAAAATGTCTCTAACTCTTCCTTTCTAATTCCATTAATTATTAATTTGCTATTTACAATTTCCGCAACAATACTCTCTAAACCGTTGTTCTCCTTGATAATTAGATCACAAGTTTACGTGAATTGACCGTTCCCTGTGGATACGATACTCTTCTTACTATTATACTACTGGATTTTTGGTTCGCTTGCCAGAAACTCATCAACAGGCTGCCAAGTCTTCAAATGGTTGGGATTTGCTCCTATTGGTAACCCCAAATATGAACACGGAAAAGAGCCAACTTTACAATTCAGGAATTGGGCCATGGACTCCAACCAAACCAAATCAACATTAACTCCCAAGAGCTGGCTTTTATAAAAATTAACTTTGAGACCAGCAACTAACTCAAACATCTGAAGTATAGCTTTAATAGCCCAAACATTACTTACAGAAGCGTCACCTACAAAGATGGTGTCATCAGCATATTGAAGATGTGAGACTAGTACTGCATCTTGGCCAGCGAGATAGCCTGCAAACACACGTTCCTGCATCGCTTTTAATAACAAAGAATTCAACCCTTCTGCAGCAATCAAGAATAAAAATGGCGCCAATGGATCTCCTTGCCTCAGTCCTCTGCCAACCCCAAATTCATTTATTGGACTACCATTAACAAGAACAGAAACTCTAGCAGTGGCTAATCACTCTGCAATCCACCTCCTCCACAAAGAAGGAAATCTCATTCTCTTCATAACAGATAGTAAATAATCCCAATTAACGGAATCATAAGCCTTCTCAAAATCAACCTTGAACAACATACAAGGATTTTTCCTTCTTTTGGCCTCCTCTAGAATTTCATTAACAATCACCACACCATAAAAAATTAATCTATCTTTCAAGAATGCAGACTGACACTCTGAAATCACTTTACCAATGACTTTCCTCAGTCTATTTGCCAACAATTTTGCCAGCACTTTATACATACACCCAATTAAAGAGATAGGGCGATATTCCTCTACTTTTTGAGGATTATCTGTTTTAGGCACAAGAACCACAAATGAACTGTTAGAGCCTCTGACTAATTTACCATTAGTATGAAACTCATGTAGAAAAGCCATAAAATCAGATTTTATATCATCCCAGAAATCCTTGATAAACATGAAATTAAACCCATCAGGGCCCGGGCTTTTGGATCCCTCACAATCCCAAACTGCTATCTTCACTTCTTCATCTGTGAATGGTAAGATTAAGGATGCAGCATCTTCTTCTGACAATCTTTTAAAATCTGAACCTTGCAGAAAAGGTCTACTGTGAAAAGTCTCGCGAAAATGTCCCTCAAAAAAAGTCTTGACTGAATGGTTTATTTCTTAAATCTAAACTTTAAATGGTTTATTACTAGTTCAGTTGGCATAACTAGAAAATACCGACTTGATTGAACCATCAAGATCAGGAAAAAAAACCTTGAAATTAGTTAATTATAATTAATAGGGTTAAATATATTTTTGGTCCTTAAAAAATTTCAGGAATTTGATTTTAGGTCCTCAATTTTAAAACCATTGACTTTAGTCCTCTCCTTTCTATAATGGTTAGAAATTGGTCCCTATTGTTAGTGATGAGCTGACTAACAATCAACCAAGTCAACGTGCCATATGTATTATTGAGGTCTACATGGATTTAACCACGTCATAATCTTCCCAGGTGTTTTTAACTTATTTATTATTTTTTAATTAAATTATAAAATTATAACCCTAAAAACAAAATAAAATAAAAGAGCTTGGGATAACATTGTGTTCTGGAAACCCTAACTTTTGTTCGAAGGGGAAGAAGACGGTGTCAGCGTGAAGACAAACAGTGGTTGTGAAGGTATGAAAGGATCGAGCTCATATCCCGGTAAGAAGGCGACGGCGTCTAGGTCGTTTTCCTGACCACTTAGCAAAAAAATATAGGAGGAAGATTGAGAAATTGCAGAAGAAGCTCGCATCAGAGAGGGCTAGAGAAAAATTACCGATGTTATTAATTTGCTTTTTATGGGTAGTGACAATATATGTTTTTCCTTTGTTTAAGTTAAATGTAATTGTCGAACTAACCTTTTCAACCACAGATCGAACTCCCACCTTTGAATCCCAACCATCACCACCACCCAACAGCCAGAATTGTGGCTGTCTCTATCTAACTGTGCCACCGCGTGTCATCTTCTCCGTCCACCACACCGGTGCGACCTCTCTTCCTTCTCCGGGTTGCCAAGAACCACCCTCCATCCCGGTCACTTGCGAGACCAACCACCATGCCGTCATTCCCTTCCCCACACAGATTTACACAGTTTGTGTTGTTCCCTTCGTACTCTCCCTTTCCTTCACTGTGTCATTGTTGGCTATGACCGCCTGCCGTCGTTGTTGCCTTCCCCACCGCACCTATTCCGCCATTCCCTCCAACCTATAGAGCCTTAGATTTGCTCATGACTAAGCCACCACCATAGCCATACCGTCCTCTCAAGCGCTCGCTTCAATCTCCAATCGGATTCAACAAGGACGACTTCTTATGCTTACTCGCCTTTTCGTTCCTCTCTGAATTTTCATCACTGCGTTTTTTACTTTGTATGATTAGGGTTAGGGTTATTTAATAGTGTTAGGTTTATTGAGATTTTTTTATAGATTTATTGGGATTTCAGAAAAATAATAAATAGTCCATGTGGCAAGCTAACTTGGCTTTATGTTATCCAGATCATCACTTAACTGTAGAAGGTTAATAGTGGTTAACGCAGAGACCAATTCCTGACCATTTTAGAAAATGGAGGACTAAAGTCAATGGCTTTAAAATTAGGGGACTAAAACCAAATTTCAAAAAATTTTTAGGGACCAAAAACATATTTAATCCTAATTAATATTATCATAATTTTAATTTTTATTCCAAAAAATACTCTTAATAGTAAATAATTAAAATAGTGACAAAATTACTCCTAATTAAAGTTATCATTAATGTAGTAAATCATGTTTTAATATGTGACAATTATTGAAAATAATGTAATACACACCCACTATTATGGGAAACGAGCGAGCACAGATGCTAATAAATTAAGGGTATAAAAGGAGACCTATAATTAATACTACCCTTAATTATGAGTAGTATTGATAAAAGGAGTATAACTCAAAATAGTACCATGTTTCTTATATTTAGGATCAAGAAAATAAATACTTTGAGATATTCACTCACTCTATTCTTCATCTCAATATATAACTTTGAACATTCTTTCTTATTCCTCATCTCATGTGAACTCCCCGCATAATTTGTGACTACGGAATTCTCCCTCTCAATCCTTAATACTAACATTCTCTCTTGTCAGTTTGATTTTATTTATTTTGTATTTAAATAATTTATAATAAATTTTTATTGATTGTGGGAGTTTTTGAATGGTGAACTTTAAGACATTCACTCGCTATATTCTTCATCTCAATAACTTTGAACATTTTTTCTTAGTCCTCATCTCATGTGAACTCCCTGCATAATTTGTGACTGTGGAATTCTCCCTCTCAATTCTTAATACTAACATTCTCTCTTCTCGGTTTGGATTTATTTATTTTGTCTTTAAATAATTTACAATAAATTTTCATTGATTGAGGAAGTTTTAAATAATAATTTTCCTAAAAATTAAGAAAATCTAAACATGATATTACTATTTTTTTGTGTGAATCACATGTATCCTCCACGGGAGGCAATCCTGTTCGAGTCGGGAAATTTCACATCCTGGTGGGGCTAACTCTTTTTTTTGCTAAGCAAAAGAATTAATTAATTGGGAGTACAAGGGGTACTCCAACCCATAATACAAAAGATACAAACCACATGGACACAAACACTAATTCCAATCAAGCCACCAAATTACAAGTGACAAAAAGATAACCAAAACACATCAGCCCCGTCTATAACCCATGGAATAAGAAATAACCTGGCCACAAAATCCAGATAAAGAAATTGCAACAAACAAAAGCTATAAACCAAGATAACTCCACCACGCACGAAATGCAACATATTATTTCAACCCTCTAATTCCAAAAAGTAAGTGAAAACAAGCAGCAACATCCAAATCAAGATCTGAATTCCAAGCACACAAAAGGTTGCTCGGACCAACATAAAAATGGATATGAGAATGTATGATCTTTAGCTCTAAGCCACTTCCAAGACCTCAGTTTACCAGCTCAACCACATCAGATGGGGTTAGCAAGTTATTTGAGAAGATAGCTTCATTCCTTGCCAACCAAAGACTCCACATAATAGACAACCAAACTAAGGCCCACCTATATTGCATCTTTGTGTTACAGCTGGGAGACTCAAGAATTGCTCAAAATGAGGAAAAAAGGAGTGATGAAGTACCGAATGCAAGCCACACCATTGCAAGCAGACCAAATCTGATAAGAAAAAGTGCACTCGAAAAAAATATGAGATGAGGACTCCACACCTTGTCGACACCACACGCAATCCGCCTCAGACAGCTGTAGAATTTTCCTTTTAACAAGATTAGCTTTTGAAGGGATTCTGTCTAGCATCACCCTCCGTGCAAAACAAGATACCTTTGACGGAGCCAACGGACACCATAAGAACTTATGAAGAGGTATTCTAGCATGAATGGTGTCTTGACAATTGCTTTGTAAGCTGATTTTACTGAATAACAACCTGTTAAGTCAGCTGTCCACCTCCAAGAATCTTCAACCCTCTCACAAACCTGTATCAAACTTAGTTCTCGAAGGAGAGTTAACAATTGGGATAATTCCCACCCAAATAATGTCCTTCTCCAACACCAATTCCACCTAATTTATTCCCCATCCCTAACAATCATCTCCTCAATAGACGCCTCTTTATTAGTAGCAATGGTAAAAATCTATTATAACACTAACTCTCCCTGCAGGGATTTTTTCCATCCACAAGGCTCCAACTCGAGACCTTGCTTTAGGGGAATCAAGTATGTACCACTTGAACCAACCTCCATTGGTACATGATATTACTATTTACTACTGATATACGAGTGTGTTTGACAAAACATTTAAACTAGCTTATAGCTTTTTTTTACTAGTTTATTTTTTTTTTTGGTTTAACCACAGGTATCCTCCACGGGAGGCAATCCTGTTCGAGCCGGGAACATCCACATCATGGTGGGACTAGCTCTCCTAGCGGGGATTTTTTCCATCCACAAGACTCGAACTCGAGACCTTGCTTAAGGGGAATCAAACATGTACCACTTGAACCAACCCCCGTTGGTTTTTTACTAGTTTATTTGGCGAGGCATTAACTCACTCTTAAATAAGTTATAATTTATTATCTTATTTTGTTTTATCCTTAATATTTATATAATTTTTTCTTTCTTAATTTATTAAAAATTCTCATAAACCCATTGTAAAATCTTAAAGTTGTCGTTAATATAAGAGCAATAATAGAATATAACTTACAAAAAAAATTTAAATAATTGAAAAGAAAAAAATAGTCGTAGACTATGTTGATATACAAAATAAAATAATTAAAATTAAAAATTTGAGTAATTAAATTAATTGATTTTAATAAAACAATTTCTAAGAGTTCTAAAACTAACTAAAAATATAAATATTATTACCAAAAACATTTTTTATATATAAATAAAATTAAAAACATATAAAAATATTGTATAAATATATCATTTTATACCATTTAAAATTTATAAACTACTTCAATAATCAATTTTACCAAATACTTATATTTCAATAAAAGACAACTTAATATTAATTAAAAATTAACTTTTTAATTATTAACTAACTTTTCAACTTTCAAATAATTTATCATAAAATAATTTACCAAACACTCTTTCATAACCAACCATGTGGCCTTGTAGAATATTTTTACATGGTTTCTCTTTTTTTTTTCCCCACTTTTTTCAACTTCAAATTTAAATTGTTGTAGTTTTATTTTCCTAATAATTTTTAATAATCAATTTATTATTCAATTCAAATCCGAACTAATTATCCGATAATATTTACATATTAAAGTCAAATTAAATCTCCAACTTTGTATCATCTCACTGACCACTACGGGAAATGTAAAAAATAAATTATTCCTAAATTTAATTTTCTCTATATGTTTTTAAAAAATAAACACTACAATGAATTTGCGTATTAGCGACGACAACAAGGGGAAAATCGTCGCTACAATGTAATTAGCGAGGACGACCACAACGTCGTTAAAATGCCCGTCATTAATATCGTAACGACGAGAAAAATTAGTCGTCATTACGTAGTGTCTGCTTGCCCGATACTAAAGTCATTGTTATTCTGAAGGTCGTCGCAAAGTGAAAATATCAAAGGTTGTCGCTAAGCCGCCACATAGTAGCGACGACCTAGGTCGTCGCTAATAATTATATTATTCTTTTTAAAAAATTATTACTAGTGATGACCATGACCGTCGCTTATGATTATATTAATTTTTTAATTGAATTTAGGGTTTCAAATTTAATTTAATTTTAATTTGCGGATTTACGATTGAATTATTATAGAAATTCAATTTTTTATTTAATTTTTAAATTTATATCATATTTGTTAACGATCTAAAATATAAAGAAAAATAATAAATACTACATAAAAATACTCACATATATATATATATACAAAGTGTCTAAAAACATAATACAATAAAAACAATCACGGCTGACGGCGACGACGCTGCTATAGTGGTGCGCTACGATCCTCATCCTCATCCACGGGCTGGTCATCCAGGTCGCCATCGTAGTGCGGGTGCGGTTGAGCCTGACTGTAGCTGGTAGAACCACCTGCACTGCGGGGATCCAACACTAACTGCAACTATTATCGGAGTCGTGCGAAGTCCTCCTCCAACTATGCGTAATGGGCGTGACAGTGATCAACCCTCTCTTCAGCTTGGCTAGCCTGCAGCTTTACTTCGATGACTTCCTGGAGCAGCGCCTCGTTAGATGAATGTTGTGACTCGTCACTCCCACAGGTATGGGCCCGAGACTCCTGAGTGAGGTTGGTCACACCAGGACGAATGTTGCTTGACAAGTCCTCGATGCCATAACAGCGGCCTCGAGTCTTGCCACCAGCAACATCCTTCCAGATCTGTAGCTTGGTGGACCCATCAGTGATGGAGTTGTCCCCCATCTTTGATTCCACCTCCCTCAGACGGTCCTGGTAATTTGTCTGTTGAGTAGAGATAAACTTATAATTAGTTAGTTATTCTATTGCAAATATATCAAATTATATAAAAAAACACTAGTAATTTGACTTACATATGTGAACCGCGCTCGGTTGTCTACCCAACCACCACCCTTTTTTGTGTGGGTGGCCACAAAACACTCATCGGGATCTATATCCCGCCCAAGATGTCGTCGCTACACAGAAAAATGACACTAATTAATTATTTTAATTATAAATACAAAAATAATATATAAGAGTAGATTTTTACATACCATATCCAGCGCGACCTCAATATGGGCCTTGCGGAACGTGGTGTGGACTGCCCCGCCTCGACGAGAAGCCCGATTGCTTGTTATGAGCAGACTTCTCCTTGAACTCATCAGAGGCCCAATAGGCCAAAAGACCCTCCCGGGCCTCCTCACCACACCAAGTGGGCCTGGTCCCACTCGTTCGGGCCTTGTTCTACATATCCCGAAGGCGTCGAGCAATCCTCTACTCATACACCTTCTTAATTTGGGCCTCGTCCTCAGGGGCCCAAGTAACTCTGCTCCGTAAAAAAAAACTTTTAGGGTAAGTCATTTGAAAATGTCATAACAAGTTAAAAAAATAATGTAAAATGAAAACATTTTACCGTAAATTCCTCCCACCACTTATCCCTCACATCCTTCGGGGTGATCCTCCCACAAATAGTGAGGACCCCGGAATTATGATCGGATCACATGACCATGGTCGCGATGGGGGAGTTGTTAGGCATCCAACTGCAAAATAAATATATTCAATGTCAACACGACAACTTATAAAAATTCAAAATATTAAATAAATATAAAAATTGTAGAAACTCACTCTTTACCTTATAAGGTCGAATGATAATCCTGCCGTGAAGGTCCTACTCATGAACGACATTGGAGTTGGCACCCCAGTGCGGAGGCTGTTGTACATGAGGGTCGGGGTCAACCTCCACATTAATGGTGGTCCTCACCCTCCGAAACAGAAATATGTGGCTTGTCATCCTCTGGCAGCTGATGACTTATCTTGGGGGCAACCTCCTGATATCCTGGAGTAGGGATGAACCTCATCTGCTCCACGAAGGCTCCAGCTGATGTAGGAGGTTGGGCAACCCCTGCAGGTGTGGGCACCATGTACGGTGCAGGGGCGGACGACGAAGGGTGCTTTGGCAGCTGCTCAGGGAGATGGAGGTTGATCATATCCCGACGTAAGCGGGCTGTCTGCGCAGCAAGCTCACCCGGAGGGATGGAGGGACCAAGGGGAAACTATTGGAGATTCTAATTGGTGGGACTTTCTGTCCACCTCTACCATGCATACGAGGCATATTTACCTAATTTTAATAAGGTTAAATTAAATATTAAAATACATACCTATAGATTAAATAAATAACTACATAATTACCTATGATTAATAATTCATTACTAATAACTAATAATTAATTACTACATAATTACTAATTAATAACTACATAATTACTAATAATAAATAATTAATTACTAATTAATAACTACATAATTAATTACTAATAATTAATAACCTAATATTTAATACCTAATTACTAATAATTAATAATTACATATTTACTAATAATTACTAAATAACTACCTATATACTTAAATACATATTTAACTAAAATAACTACCTACATAATTAAATAACTAACTACATAATTATATAACTATAATTAAAAAATTAATTGATTAAATAATTTCCTGAACGACGACTGGTGGTGGACGGTGGAGGAAGAGGGAGGAAGGACAGAGGGACCAAGGGGAAACTATTGGAGATTCTGATCGGTTCAAAATTAATGAACCGATGAACGAGGGAGAGTGTTTAATCGGTGAGGATTTGAAAATGAACGAGAGATAGAGAGAGAAAGAGGAGGTGGTCGGGGAGGAGGAAAGGAGAGGAAGGAGGAAGAAGAAGAGGGGAGGGGAAAATGTTGTGCGCGTAAGTTTTAAACTTAGCGACGACCTGACCATTGCTACGCTAAAAATTTTCTCTGACACGCCAAGTCGTCATTATGTTTATTTTTTTAATTTTTTCAGAAAAAATGATTAGTTTTTTTAGCGTAGTGTCATCACTACAGTGCGAAACAGCCAGACCATCACAACGTATTAATTGCACAGCTGCACGTTGAGCTGTGCATTTAAAGTTTGTAGCGATGACATAGCGACGGTGCATGGTTGTCGCTACGTTTTCACGTCTTATTCAACGCATTCTTGTAGTGAAAAGTCAACAAATTAATATTTAAATTTATAACATATACATTATACCTAATCTAATTTATAAACATATATATAATAAGTATTTATTTATCAACTAATAACTTAGATATTTGTTTTTTTATAAAAATCCATGAATAATGCATCACACATATTATTAACTAGTCTTAATTAAAATTCATTTATTCTATTATTTAATATTAGAAATATTAGAATATACTAAAATAACTAAAATACTTATTAGCGTAAATATTGGGTACTATTAAATATTGACTAAAGATAATTACATTTACAAATGTTGTCTTTATTTTTTTAATCCACCTCTACATATTAATTTTGACTCTTTAGTTTTGTTTTCTTTATGAAACCACATCGTATTTTTCCTCAATAAATCATATGCCTTTATTATGTTATAAAGTGTATTACAATCTTTTATATTAAATTTAAAATTAAATTAATAGTAATTACATTTTTAAATAGATATTCAATAAATGAGTTCATAGAAGACTTGATAGAGGTCTTGCTGATCAAACATAGAGATTAGCCTTCCCTAATGCTTCTGTTGAAAACCTTTGTAAATTTCACCCTGATCATCATCACCCTATCATTCTCAGATGTAGTGGAAATCAACTCATTCATGGTGAGAGACCTTTTAGATTTCAAGCAGCCTGGTGTACTCATCCCCAATATGCTTCATTAGTTAACTCAACCTGGAGTATTTCTTAACATAATTCTTTACATTGCTTAGCAGATATTAGAGAAGCTTCTGTCAAATTTAATAAAGAGGTTTTTGGTTCCATTTTTGCAAGAAAGAGAGTGTTAGAGAAAAGATTAAAAGGTATTGATAAGGCTTTGGAGTATGGGGATTCTTCTATCCTTTTGCAGCTTCAAGCTAATTTATTTAGAGAATATGATTCAGTTTTGTTTCAAGAAGAAGTAATTTGGTTTCAAAAATCTAAAGAGAAATGGGTGAAGTTTGGAAATAGGAACCCATCCTTTTTTTCATGCTCAAACAGTGATAAGGAGAGCTAGAAACAAAATCAATGGTTTGTTCCTTCCTAATGAAGATTGGTGCTCTGATGATGAGATTTTGCAAGAAGAAGCAGTCAGCTTTTTTAAAGAGTTATTCTGTTCCTTCAGCTAATGGGAATTTTAGAGCCTCTCCTAACTTACCAAAGTTGTCTCCTCAAGAAAGGGATTGTCTTTTAGCTCATGTTTCTAAAGAGGGAGTCTTTAAGGCTTTGAATTCTATGAAATCATATAAAGTTCCTGGCCCTCATGGTTTCCAAGCAATTTTCTTCAAAATGTATTGAGAAAGAATTGGGAATGATTCTTGGAAATTTGTTAGGGATGCTTTCAATACCGGTTTCATTCCTCCATAAGCTACTGAAACTTTATTAGTTTTGATTCCAAAAACTGATAGACCTAATTCTTGCCAAGGCCTATCAGTTTGTGTAATTATCTTTATAAATTGATTTCTAAGATTCTTGTTGCTAGGTTGAGACCTATCTTGCAGGAACTTATCAGTCCTCTTCAAGTTAGTTTCATCCCTTGTAGGAGCACAACTAACAATGCCATCATCTTACATGAAGTGATCCATCATATGAAAAAAATATAAGAATAAAAAAGGTGATATCATTTTTAAACTGGATTAGGAAAAAGCATATGATAGAGTGGATTGGGGTTTTCTAAAGAAAGTCTTACATGAGTATGGATTTCTTGATTTAACTATTTATTTGATTCTAAATAGTATTTCTATCACTTCTATAACTCTTTTGTGGAACGGGAGAAAGTGCCCTGCATGCCTTTTCACCTTTGAGGGGGGTTAAGGCAAGGTGATCCTTTGTCTCTTTATCTTTTTGTTTTAGGTATGGAGAAGCTAGGAGTCCTTTTAACTTATGTTGTCTCAAATAATGCTTTGTTGCCTGTTAAAATTTCTCCTAATTGCCCAGGAGTTTCTCATCTATTTTTTAAAGATGATGTCCTTTTATTTTCTAAAGCTAAGCCTGGTAAAGTTAATTGATTTCAGATATTGTTCAAGATTTTTGCAAGTTCTCTAGTTTCAAAGTGAATATTGAGAAGTCCAAAGATTTATGTTATCTTGTTGTTACTATGAGTAGAAAACAAAAGTTAGCTAATCTAACTGGTATTCGGCTCACAAGATCATTAGACAAGTATTTAGGTTTCAATGTTTTTCATTCTAGGCCATCTAAAGCTGATTTTAATCATATCCTGGTCAAGATGAATCACAGGCTTTCTTCTTGGAAGGGTAAACTGTTGAATAAAGCAGGGAGATTGACATTAGTGAATTTAGTTTTAAACTCCATTCCTACCTATATTATGCAAGTACATTGGCTTCCTGAGAGCACTTGTAATGATCTAGACTGAATTGCTAGAAATTTTTTATGGAAAGGAAATAATTCTTCTGGGGTTAATTTAGTGAATTGGGACAGAATATCTAATCCCAAAAAACCAGGTGGGATATGTGTGAGAATAGCCAGATTTCAAAATGTTTCACTTCTTAGAAAGCTTGCTTGGAATATTATCCAGAATAATAAGTCCAAGCTGTGGGTGCAGATTCTTATTGCAAAGTATGATGTTGATCAAATTTTTAGGCCATCTAAGGGAGCTTCCTTCATCTGGAGATCAATTCAAAAGGTTGTTGTTGTTCTTCAAGATGGTTTTAATGTTAGGATTGGAGATGGTTCTTCCAACCTCTTTTTTGATAAATGGCTTCCCACGCGTCCTTTGAGTAATGGGGTTCCATTTATAAATTCTCATGACATTTACCATAGAATCTGTTGGAATTTGGATATGCTTTGGTCCATATTACTTGAATCCACATGCATGTTAGAAGATCCTTTCTACACAACCTTGTCTTTTTGCTGATGTTCCTGATGTCATATCCTGGGAGAGTTCTAGTAATGGTATATACAGTCAGGGTTGGCTACAAGTGGCTTTTGAATCAGTATAGTAATAACTCTGATGGGAAAAAAATTGGTCCTGGATTTGGAAGTTGCATTGTAGTGAGTCTATTAAATTCTCTATTTGGTTTGCTGCTTCAGAGAGATTACCAACAAAGCATCTATTGACTATTAGGCATATCACATTCTACTTATAGATTGTGGGAGAGGCTTGGTTTTTCCAGCAATAACCAATTTATGTCTATAGCTAATTCCTATGACTGGATGCTATGGGCTAGCAAAACTTTTTGAAGTTTATTCTTGGCTGCTATTTGGGAAATCTGGTTAGCAAGAAACCAGAAAGTCTTCAAAGGCTCAACAATTCCTTTATCTCAATTGTATTAGCCGAAAGTTGTTAGTCTGCATCATCTTTTCCTATCAGTTTTCAGTCCAAACTGTGATTACATATCAAATGGATCTCTCCATTGCCAGGCTTAGTAGTTGTTAATGTGGATGGCAGCTAAATCAAGATCTCTACAATTTTAACAATTTTTTATATTTCATAAAAATATTTTTAAAGTTGTAGGAGAATATTTTAATTTTTAGAATTTGTATTTTTAAGTTTTTTACCCTCCGTGCTTCTGCTATTGGCTGAGAATGAGTTATTAAGGGTGCTGCTTTCAATCGCTAAGCTAAGATACTTGATAGATATAAACTTTGTTTCATAATCAAATTGGAAGATGGGGCAAAAATGATTTCACAAAAATTAAAAATATAAATTCTAAAAGTAAAAACATTCTTCTGTAATTTTAAAAATATTTGAACCGTGTAAAAAAAATAAGAGATAAGTGTGTTTATTGGTTAGTCAACTAAGAATACCATAGCTCTCTGTCTCCTAAGGGTAGAATAGAATTTATCATATATATATATATAGAGAGATAGAGGAATTGGGCCGTGAACATGTAAAGTTACTTGACTTTTGAAAATATAACAAAATACACATGATTGTTTTGCAGAATTATATATTAAAATTTAATTTTAATGGAATTCTTTTGACTGTTTTATACTTTTATTAAAAGTGAAGACTTTTCAATCTCCAAAAATAATAAAAAAATAAAGAAAGAAAAAGCAAATAATTCTCTGAGAAGCTACCTCTTTAACCTTTTTTTACTTTTTGAATCTTTCTAAATAACCTATATAATGAGGGAAAGACGAAAGCAACTTGAGGTGAATTGAAATGATTTGATATGCTATTTGATTTGAGTTAATAATTTGACGACGTGCAATAAGCCTTGTTGATATCTATTTGGGAATTATGAGGGTCCATCAATATGGCACTTATCATCTATCCCAAAATTGACGGTTGAACCAAATCTCATTCATTTTTTCACTGCACTGTAAAATTTTTAGTCAAGATCAAAAGAAGAAAATGCAAGATAGAATATTCCCTTCGTTATAATAAATATCATAGTGCCATCTCTAGTCATCCAGTGGTTTCTTATATTATTGCTCTTCTCATGAGCCTTATGAGTAGCATTAAACACAGTAGCAAGCAAATAAATAAAAAAAGTAGCAAGCACAAACACACCCTGTCCTTTACCCCCAAAATAAAACAAGAAAACAAATGCCACAGTTTTCTTGTTTTCTCAGCTCATAGGTGGATTCAAACTTCAAAGACATCAACAATAATTTTCCCTTTTGGTGGGTCACTTTGACTGAATTGCTATAGGGTATGCTGGGGACCACTCCCACAATTATTCTATATTATTAGTTGTGATAAGGCCTGATTCTTGGACCTCTGGATGTGGGTGTTCTTTCCTGTTTTTTCAAACTAAGATTGCACTTTTACTCTTTCTTTCTTTCTCCAATGTCTTGTCTGTCAGGAAGAACTGCACTGCAAGCTTGAATAAACTTCCCCATAACCCCAAAGCTCTTTTCTTTCCTTTGTCCAATTTGGAATGTAAGTTCCCAACTTTATAATTTTTTTCTTTACCCATCACTTGTTCTTAGATGCAATTTATAATGGTCCATTTTTTCATCAATCCTCTCCCATCCCATTTCCCACTCAGGCACCACTTTCTAGTTTCTAGTTTCTACCTCTTGTCATTGCTTCTCCTCCTGTCTCTCTAGGCTATAGTAGCCAAAGGAGAAAAAAAGTTTGCCACTTTCTAATACCATCTTTTATGGCATTAGTGTTTTAGTGCCTCAAGATGCTTGTCTTGTATTGGCCACACTTAAAGACTCAAACTTTATGCTGCACAACATCATATCTAGAGAACCCACTTTGATTTTCTGTCACTTTGAATTGAAATTTTCATTAGAGATCATATTATAACAACTATTTGCTTCTTTTTATCTTTGGGATCTTGAGCTTCTTTCCATGAACGAAGCTCAAATTGAAATTACCATTCCTCACTTGTTCAGATGCCCCATCAGTCTAGACTTGTTGGAAGATCCAGTAACTTTATGCACAGGACAAACCTATGACAGATCAAGCATAGAGAAATGGTTGGCTGCAGGTAATCTCACATGCCCTGTAACAATGCAGAAGCTTCATGATCCATCCATTGTTCCCAATCACACTCTCCGCCATTTGATAGATCAGTGGCTTCAACTTGGTCACCAATTTGACCCTGGCAACTCTGCAACAATCGATTATTTAGCTGCACTAAAACACAGCCTTGAATCTCCAGAGGCCACTTTAGAAAGCAAGTTTCAAACACTTGAGAAGATTAGAGTTTTGTCTGATGAGTATTGTTCTTTCAAAAAATCTTGCTTCCAACAATTGGGTTTCTTGCCTCTACTTTTGGGACTAGTTTTTCAAAGAGCAGATCCTCATCATCTCTCAAAAAATCACATGGAATTTGCAGAGTTAGCACTTTGTTGCATTCTAAAGTTGTTGCCTTTTGTCAGTTTGGAGCCTCTAAATATGATCAAAGAAGAGTCCAAGTTAGAAACATTCCTGCTATTATTTGAAAAAGGAACTAGCTTGGTTAAGATTAGTCTATGTCATCTTATAGATTCAACACCAGCATCACAAACAGAAGAGGTATGTCACATGCTTGGAAACTGTCAAAAAGTAGTGCATGAGATTGTTCTAGCAGTTAGCCAAAATTGTGAGGTTTCCAAGGCTGCAATCAAAGCCATGACAGCATTATGCTCCTTGCAATCTAACAGGGAGAGTTTAGTTAGAGCAGGAGCAATAGATGGGATCATAAAATACATATCACTTTCAGTTTCAGGTTCTGAAACAAGACAGAAGAACTTGGCTCCACTAGCAATGGTAACAATGAAGAAACTTTTGGTGCTAGAGAGTGGTAAAGAGGCAGTGGTGAATCACCCAAATGGGATTGAAACTTTGGTGAAGATGGTTTTCAGGGTAAGTAATCAAGAGTGCAGTGATAGTGCTGTTGGGATACTTTTAATTCTTTGTCGTGATTTTGGGCGTGCAAGAGAGGAAGCCATTGGGACAGGAGTTTTGACTCAATTGCTATTTCTTCTACAGAGCCAGTGTGGCACCAAAACAAAAACAAAGGCAAGAATGTTGCTCAAGTTGCTGAGATCCAAGTGGACTGAGGAACCAAAACAGGTGTAGATTGTGAAATGTGAATAATGAATGTTCATTAATAATTAGTATTTGGTGACTCTGTGGGGTCTTATTGTTTCTGAGCAGTATTTGTACCCATATACTTTTGTAATCTATGAATTTCAACATGAAATTTTAAACTAAGTATTTTTTTTCTGGGAGGAACAACTATGGGTTTAATCCTTCACGAGAGGTGGTGGTTAGGTAAAATCCTCTCAAGAGCAGCGACTCCAATACTCGAACCCCTAATTTTACCGGTAAAGTCCATCTGGGTCACATTTCACTTCCACCGCGAAAAACGCCTGATTGATAAATTTTAAACTAAGTATATATATTTGACCTCATTATCTATAGCATTAGGTCACATTCACAGGTAAAAATTATCTTATTGATTGAAACCTACCAACCTTATACTATTTGATGGAGATGAATGATAGAAAGAATTCTAGCTCTGAATTGTGTGCTAACAATTTATTGGACTAATTAATGTTATCTTGTTAATAATATGAACTAGAGATTTATGGGAATTTTTTAATCATTGGCAATTTTACCTTCAAGAGATATGTATCACCTAACTACAAAATCTGGCAGTAAAAAAGAGATGCAACATCAAGTACATGATTAGTTTTTCAGTGCACTGTAGGATGTAATTGTGTACCACACGGGTCCATTGATGTTTGGCCGAGTTTGGCGGAATTGATTCTGCAACCTCCACCAAATACATTGACTGAAGTAATTAAATTTCTCTTACTTTTACTCCAAATTAAGCAATTCTGTTCCATTTTACATTTGATGTCATGTCAGCACAAATTTCAGTTGTTAGTTTTCTCAAGTTTATAAGTAGAACTAATTTTACAAATACAAATTATTCTTATTACAGATATATATTTTTTTAGGTTTAAACGTGTCTAAATAACAAATTCTCTATTTAAAGAAGTTCTTTATAGTAAAACCAAACAATCCCCTATTGTAGGAAATGATTCAGGTCAAGATACAATTGCAGGATATGAACCGTTTGTTTACCATTAATTTTCATTAGTATAGCAAAAGTATAAAAATAATATGCATGATATATACTACAGCATAAAATATAAACAATAATGATGATTCCACACCTCATAGAATTTGGGTGAATAGAGAAAAAAGAATGGAAGAAATAGAAATTAAAAAAGAGGAGGGTTATAATTACACCGGTGTAAGTTACACCAAATATTATACCGTTAATAACTACAAATCGAATATGTTTTTTAGTAATCCAACCGTTGAATTATGTTTGTTCATCATCTTTATTATATGTGCCAAATTTCGTAAAATTTTGACACTAATAACTTGATAATCAAATAGTTGGATTTTTCATATATTTCAAGTATATATATAACGTTAATCTTGAGACATCTCAATGGCATATCAAATAATTTCAGATTAATGTAAAATTTTATATGTATGATCTATATGATAGTAACTTTCAATCCAACGGTGGATTATTTAATACAATAATCCGTTAAAAAAATATTCAGCAGTGTAACACTTGGTGTAACTTACGCCGGTATAATTATAACTCTCCCCATTAAAAAAATATGATAAATGATCTAATAAAAAATAAAAAAGGAGGCGTCCAATAAATATAAAATTTGGGGTGCGAAAAAACCATGCTTGAAATATAAGAGCAATACCTATTAATAAAGACGGAAATAGGTTGTATAATTGGGCTAATCTTTTTAAAACATGAATCTGTCCTATCTTGCAAATGCGTGTTTTGATGAAAGAAATAGAAAAAAAAAAGTAAAAAGATAAGTGGTGAAAAATAGAATAGATTTTTAAAAATTATTTGTTAGGAGAGAAATGGATGCGAAGAGAATAGGTATAGTGTAACATTCGCTCCTCTTATTTGGTTGGATAAAAAATTGAAAAATATAAAAAAAAATACTCTTTCCGTCTTTTATCTGTCGTTTTAGGGTCTCATATTTGTTTTTAAATGAGTGTCGTTTTCAGATATTAAGGCAATAATGAATGCTATTTTTTTAACTTTACCTCTTTCTTAATCTGATTTTTTTCATTTTAAATATTTATTATAAAGCTATATTATAAATGATCTACAAGTTCAAAGTCTTGATAAAAGTATTATTTACGTTTCCAACAAAAATATTTATGGTATAGTGGTAAAAACAAATTTGAAAAAGAATTCATTTTATTGTAAAAAATGAGATATTAAATGCATTAATGAGAGAAAGGGAAATGACATATTTAAAAAAGGAGGGCTAAAAAGACATAGTTATTGCTTCCCTTAATCCTTGTCCAAAAACCTTAAACGACAAATAAAAAGAAACAGATGGAGTAACTTTTTTCTTATTTGATAAAAGTGCCCCTATACAATGTTCAACGTTGGTAAAATGGGTTATTTCGCTTATTACAAACCACGAGCTACAACGGATATGGCAAAAAAAAAAACCCAAATTTAATTCGGGTTTTAAAAATGAAGCCCTAAATCGACTATATAAGAGCTTTCAGTATTTTAATTTAGTGGGTTAATTTTGCCACCATTTTTATAAAATGGGCTAGGTTGAAAAACTCAAATATAATTCGAGCTTAAAATTTAAAGTTCAAACCCTACATTTTATTGGATATATTCAAGTATGTCGATCTGATCGGGTCATCTTATTTTGTCAATTCTAACAATGTTTAAGGACAATGGAATCTTTATCTAATAAGGGTATTTTTGTCTTTGCACTCACATCCCCTCTCCCCTATTTCTTCCGGCGGTTGGGGAGATTAGGGGAAAATGTGGGACTCGTAGGTTTTTTATTTCTCTCTTTTATAATTCTCTCCTCAAGCAAAATAGGGGGTGATATTTCATTTTCCTCCCATCTATGTATTTCCATCGTTTCTCTGTACTCTAACTTGCATAAAGTCCCAACTTAACTTATTTACATTATATAAATCCTATTAAGGTCTAGTTTGTCCTTTTAAAAAGTTTAACCTAACCTAAAAATTTAATTAAAAATCTATTTTGTAATAAGACATTTGAGTAGGCTTAAAATTTATATATAAAAATAATATATTAATATATTTAACCAAGACAATAAGTATATGATTCTAAAACATTATTATAATAAAAAATTAATATAATAATAATATGATTACATTATGAATTTAATTAATATATATTGCCAGTATAAAGAAGTTTTACATAGACATCCAATGATGATGTGGCAGCACATCATTTAATGAATGTGACACCTCATGTATTATTAAATTTAATAAATGATGTGGCAGCACATCATTGGATGTCTGTGTAAAACTTTTTTACACTGACGGTGTATATATATTAAACTCTTATATTATTTATATTTACTTAAAATCTAATCCTTTTAGCTAAATAAACTTTAATAAGGTATTTACTTTATTTATGTAATTAATTGATTAGGCCCAATATAAACTAGTCATAATTTAACTTAGATTTATTTTGTTTACAGTTGGGTAGAATTGATTTTGATAGATTTATATATAACAATAACAGGAAATAAATGATATACGATTTATAAAGTACGTTTTTTTTTTTCGATAAGCAATTCATAAAATACGTACGTTGAATAGAAGTGATTTAAAATTAATTTTATAAAATTAATTCCGACTGTTCCTGACTGAACCAAACGCACACTTATATATTTCCATCCCTACCTGTTAATTAACATATAAATAGTAGGTAAACACACGACTATATTATTAAATATACACGATAAATTTGAACAAGTTAAAGACTAATTGTACTGCGTAATCAAAGAAAATGACATGATAATCAGATTGAAAATTGCATTTGATTTGACTAGAATAGAATAACTTTCTATAAATTTGATTAATAAAAGGATGATTTGAATGCTTCGCGAACATGAGAGCCCATTTTCCCAATTGTTTGACAAAATAACCAGCTTAACCACATAAGTTATATTATCTTATGGTACGTAGTGTTGTTAAAACGACGTTTTAACTTGATCACATTACTTTTTAAGTGAAAGGCAAATGTTGCATTCAAATCAAGTGAAACTATACTAGTGGGGTATATAGTAGCTAGCCATATATCTCTTTAACCCTGTGATACATCCATTTTCTCTAATGCTTCATACCCCCCTAGCTAATGGAGGTACTTTATCGAAGCAAAATGGAGTCACATCCCCATGATACGAGGCTCGTAAAGTGTCATCATGCGTCTTTTGATTTTAGGTTGAATCAATTGGGGGCACCAAGTTAAATTTAAGTGATTTCAAAAGGACAAATTCCTATAGCTTTTTCCACACCTTTTCTTTTATGTGTTTACATACATGTTCTTTTAATTGGCTTTTCTTTCTTAATTATATTTTTTTTCTCCAATCAAAATTCGATTCCACCCCTCATAGTGATTTAACTGAACATGAGAACTACTTTCCCAAGGAGGCAGCTGGTAAGATAGATGCAAGACTGAGTGTGTGGGGTGAGTGGTGATTGCCCACAATATATATATTGCTTGTTTGGTTTTCAATTTCATACAATACAGAATCAATTGGAAAAGAATTAATTAATTTTAAATTATTTCTGTCTAACTTATTTAGTAAAGCATGTATCACTCATTTTTTTAGTATCTGTTTGGTATATAATTGAGTAGGATTGATTAATTTGATTCTAAAAATGAACGGTTGAGATGAGTGATGCACGTTTTACGAAACGTGTTGGATGAAAATGATTTAAAATCAATTCGGTAAAATCATGATTTTACACCGTTACAATGGTAAAATAAACAGACACTTAAACACTGATTCTAAAATTAATTCTACTCAACTGTAAATCAAATGTATACATAATTGTTTTTTTTGTGGACAAGGAGAAGCACGTGACCTTGACCGGACCCAATATTATGGCAAACAAGTTTCCGCTGGTTTTATCTCTATGATGTGAATATAAATGTAAAACAATGCATATGGGGCAATATGTGTCGACAGGTTGCCAGTTGAGTTGATGGGACTTGTTCTATGTGGAATCGCCCCTCTTCTCTTGTCCTTATAAGTGGTACAGAAAAAGGGCCCAAAGAGTTAGGAGATATTGATTGTACTTACTCTCAACTTTAGCCTCAAAATCAGATTTCTAAAGATTTCGTGAGGTATAATTAATTTGAGTGCGCTGCACTGTGCTTGGAAACATTGACAATCCTGTGCTCTTTGAATCAATTGGTTGGGGTGAAAAAGAACCAGTGCTAGACACAATAATTAAAATATTATATAAATATATTAAGTCTACATATATTATCTCTAAATAGGTATTCTTGGTCCTTTTTATAAGAACATTTTCAAGTTGTCCTTTGCATTAATTATTTATTGACAAAAACACCCATTAGTGGAGAAATGTGAATAATTAATTAATAGAGAGAGAATGACACAATGAAGTAATTAAGTGGAAAGAGAAAGATAATGAATCTCAATAAATTCGAGGGTAATTTTGTAAAGATGGTACACATTCATGACAAATTTATTGTGATAAACTAAATTAACTAACTTCTTTAATTCTATTCTTGTGAAGTGGTTAAAAAGTTCTTATAATTAGGACCGGAGGGAGTACTAGCTAACTAGTTACCTTATTTATGTTTAATTAATATTTATTAACTCTTATTAAATTGGTTTTTTATTTTAGGATATTTTTTACATAATATTCCTTGTATTTGATTTATTTTCTTCTAATTTTTAAAAAAATAATTATATAATTTGCTATAAATACTAGCAACTTGATTTGTTATATATTTTCCTTCCCTACCAACATGCAATTGCTTTTTTTACTTCACAATACAATTTCATTGTACAATCGCTATTGTTTTTTTTCTCTGTATTAACACTAACAACATTTCTTCAAGAAAATACTATTATATTCTTTTCTTCTAAAAATCAACATATTAATTATTTTATATTTAATATATAATACTTTTATTTAAAACAACTTTTCATTTAAAGTAGTTTTATTATATGCCATCACTATTCCGTGATTAATATTTAACATAATAGTTATTTTCTTTTTAATATTTATTATTTTATTTAAAATAGTTTTCAATTATAAAGGCAATATTAATATATGTTTTTTTTCTAAGCAAATAAAATGATTAATAGAGAGTACAAGGGGTACTCTAACCCATAATACAAAATTAATATATGTTATCACTATTGTTATGTATGAAAAAACAAACTAGCTGGGAGACCAGTTAGCCCTGAAAAAGGTTATCATATTCTAATGATAAATCTTACATTATTTAATGAATATGATACATTATATATCATTTAACTCGATTAATGATATAGGCGATACAATAAATTATTTAGTGATTATAAGATATTTTATGTTATCCATTATTTATATCTATTTAAAAAAACAAGCATATATTGAATTATGTTATTAAATTCCTTAGGTTTAATTAAATATTTTATCCCCCAAAATATCTTGATTTTTTTTATTTGGTCCCCTATTTTTTATTTTTTTAAAGTGATTCTCCAAAAATGATTTTTTTCTCAAATGGTTCATTTGATTTTTTTTTACCATAAAGTGCTAACATGAAACAAAAAATAGATGGATCATTTAGAGAAATCATGATATTTTGGAGACTGGTATAGAAATCGTGATATTTATGGGGACTAATTTGAGGAACCATTTAAGAAAAAATTAATTATAAAAAATAGAGGGATCATTTAGGACCAAATTCAATTTTACAGGACTATTTAAAAAAAATGAAACAGAAGGACCAAATAAAAAAATTGTAATATTTTGGGCGAACCAAAAACATAATTAAACTAATGCCTCCCAAGGGAATTTTACTTGTAACAAGAGATATAAAAAACACGTGCGTTTATTTTTATTTTGTATTTATAATATTTTATAAATTTAATATTCTGAGATTTGTGTGAAAGTCATTATAATTTAAATATGTAAAGAATATTTTTACAAATGAAAAAATTATTCATATTAAAAAGTAAAATAAAATAAATCAAATCTACATTGAAATAATTTTTATAAATAAATATAATAATAATTTTATTTAATTTAATTTTACTATAATAATAATAATAAGTATAACATTTGATGATGTTGATGATAATATAATACATATTGAATGGATTGTAACTAACATATTTTATATTTCCTCCGTTTCCTTTTACCTATATATCCACATTGGTTAGTTCACATAGATTAAAAAATGCAATTGATATTGTTTTTCCTCAAAAATATTTTTAAACTTCCTATTTTATATATCATTTATTTCTCTCATTTATTTATTTGCAGTAATTTATTATTTAAAAGGAGTAAGTAGGTATAAGAGTGTAATCGATAAAACTAGAGTTGTCAATAAATATAGGATGAGCTCAATGAGCCAACCCACCCTAACCCGGCCCATTAATGGGTTCAGTTAGTACAAATTAGGCTCACATTTTCACGAGTTAAAGTGGGTCAACCCACTTAACTTGTGAGCTAAAGTGGGTTCGAGCCAGGTTGAGGTGAGTTGGCTCACTTTTTAATTTTTATTTTATTTTTATATATTTAAGTCATTTTTATAATATTTTTCTTTTTTCAGATTTTTTATTATTTTTAAATTATTTTTATAATTTTTAAATTAGGTGAGTCAACACACTTAATCAACCAATGCGCGGTGGGTCGAGCCGGGTTGATATTAATTTTTTTCAGCTCACCAAAAAAGTGAGCCAACCCGACTCGACTCACTTTTAGTCTAACCAGTTGTGAGTGACTCACTTTGACTCCTATTATAAAACAATAATATATATATATATATATAGAGGTGGGATCAACTTACACCGGTATAAGTTACACCAAGTCTTACACCGCTGAATAACTTTTTATCAGATCATGTATTAAATAATCTACTGTTGGATTGAAAGTTACTATCATATAGATCATACATATAAAATTTTACTTTAATCCGAAATTATTTGATATGTCATTGAGATGTCTCAAGATTAACGTCAGATATACCTTTAAAATATATGAAAAACGGGACCATTTGATTATCAGTTTATTAGTGTTCAAATTTTATGAAATTTTACACAGATAATCAAGATGATGAATAAATATAATACAACGGTTGGATTAATAAAAATCACATTCGATCTAGAGTTATTAGCGGTGTAAGACTTGGTGTAACTTACACTGGTGTAAGTTGATCCCTCCTCATATATATATATATATATATATACTACTGGGATTACATGGATGCCTGGACTAGAGTCTTTTGGCAACAAAATAAGAATAATCGCCATTCTTGGTTAATATACTTCAAAAGAAACACTCAGTACAACTTTCCGAATTGGTTCCTCCAATGGTGGGATTTTTTCGGTCCAATTGAGGCAATCCTTCCCTCCTCAGTAAATGAAGGATTGAAACAATTTTACAAAATGTATGACCAGCAAGAATCCTGGGTCCCAGCTGACCTCAAATTCTTCTCTTCCTTCTCCTTAGCCTGGGTATTCTCATGGCAGTATAGGTACGGAAAACAGGAAAACAAGAACTACTTGCCTATCCTCCAACGAAATGCCTATGTCAAATGGTGGGGCATTATTTGATCATTCCAAGGTAAATCCAACGGAAGTAAAATTATGGTTCCAAAATAATCCAAAATACCTCAAAGCAGCAGATCCAGAGACATCTCTATTTCTAAATCAGAAAGCAAAAATAACAGCTGCTCTAGCAGCCTCCCAATCCAAAGAAAGTTTTGCAAAAAATTTGCAGAATATTCTTAAACTCCTTCAACATGATGAAGCAGAATCCTCCAAGAGAGTTCCTAGTTCAGCCTCTTCGGCAGCCTCTTCCGGAGACATCAATCAAAATGAAGATGACTGTTTCGGGATTGATCTAGGAGAAGACTAAGCTTCAAGGATAATTTCGTCATTGACTTGGTAACTTGTTCTGTAGCTACAGTTTCAGTCACAATTACCTGAACTGTAGAAATAGTAATTTTAATGTCTTTATAAGGAGGCCTCAAAGCTCTTGTGAGGTACCCTTGAAATCAGAGAGTTGGAGAGAGGATCTAGAGAGAGCTTCTGAGATATTCTTTGTAAGCTTTCAGTTTATCAATAAAAATCTCTTCTCTTCTCCCTTCGTTTCTTTTGTAACTACACTGATTCCGACGGCTCTGCCGCATTTCAGTAGCTGATCCCGTCGGCTCTGCCGCGCTTCAGCCACACACGCACAATTTATTTTATGTTTTTATAACTGCTTCTTTATATTTCTGCATACTATTACTGTTTATTTACTGTTTATACATATATATTGTATTAGCAGTCCGACTGCTACCTACTTCTCTTCTCCGTTTTATAACCGCTTCCGCCGGGGACTCTGGTATCAGAGCCTGATGGGGAAGTAGGAATATAGTTATTAGGTTAAGTAACTGTTTATGATTATGAATCCAAGTTAAAGATTACTGTACAAATCTTTTGTAAATTAATTATTCTTAACTGGAAGTACAAAGTTCTAGTACTTTACTTTTGATGGAACTGTAGCAGTAAGCCCTTTTGAAGGCAGTAAGTCTAAGTTGTCGATGTTACCATCAAGGAGTAAAAGAGAGAAGGTTGGTGGCTATGGTTAAGATTAAAAAAAAAGAGTTTTTATTAATAAAAAATTAACATGGATTCATAAAAGTAAGCAGTAACTTAACTTAATAGGTATATTTTTATGGAACCAAATGAAGGCAAAGATATCAGAGTTAATGATAATTATGTCTAGACTCCTCCGATCCTTCTCCCGCCTTTCCCTAAAATCCTCAGCTTCTACGTCTTCTTCCCAACAAAACCAAAACTTATTTCCCACAGAGGAAACCAATCAGTTAAGCCCAAAGCATACTATATTCGATGAAGAAGTATGCTTTGAGGATATCAATCAAGAAGTAGATAATTGGCAAATCCCAAAAATTCCTCAGGATGAACTACACATGCCTGAAGAATCTCAAGCCAAACATAATACTGACTACGTTATTAAAACATCTGAAAACAATATTCCCCTAGGCCCAGATGCTGGGGAAGAGTTCCACCTTTTATCCAAAGAATCAGTGGCACAACATGCTAAAAAATATAAATATATACACATTGGATGTGTACAAGTAGCTGTCAAACCTTTGATCGGAGAAGGTTTGAATGCTTCAATCCTAATGTGCTTAAGAGATACTAGGCACAATAAATTTCAAGATTCTTTAATAGGAACTGTTGAAACAAGTCTAGGCCATGGGCCAGTATACTTTAACTGTTACCCCAATAAAACATTGAGTTTATTAGATAGAAATATTTTAGACTCATTATATTTAAATATTAAACTTAATGGTCTAGATATGAAAGAAGGGTCTATTCCAGCTGCCTTATTGTATAGAATACAATATAAGGTCATGAATACCTGCAACTCGCGGGTACTCCTTAAACCAAAAAATAATGGGGAAACAACCTTGTTTGTCACTGACATGGCAAGGGAAAACGTTACGGTTCCAAAAGTTATAAGATGGGAAGACATAGTTTTGCCTGATAAATGGATAATGGATAGGGCAACTCCTACCCTTCCAAGGAAAACTCCTGAAATACAACAAATAAGGCAATTTGAAACAGGAAAAGTTGAAATAGTCTTTGATAGGAGGAATTCATTTTCCTCCAGATCTGAAGCCTCTGGAATGCCAGATTTTGCTTCTGCAAGAAGGTCTTTCTCAGTTGCATCCCAATCGGGTGTATCCCAATCTATTCATCCTCCCCCTGAAATTAATTTCAGAGGAATTCCCCCTGAACTTAACCTTAGAGGAATTGATACAACCTCAACTATTCCTAGAACAGCATACCATAAAGATGAAGAAGAAGACCAAAGGTCTATCCAATCTCCAACTTACTCCTCCCTTAATGATAATTATGATGTTAACTCATAAATTTACCATAGATAAAGAATCCCTTAGAAAAGAATTTTACTCTGAGATTTGGGAACCTCAGAGGAAATGGTTTTTTCAACAGTTTAAGGGAAATCAAAGAAAAGAAATTCAAGAAAATTTCTATAATTTTCTTAACAAAGTAAAAAGAAATATCCCATTCTTTGACTGGTTTTATGCTTATACAATTAAGCATGACATAGATTATCCTTTTCAACAAGAATCCACTAATGTCATTACAAATTGGCAACTCAAGGATGGTGGAATAATCCAATCGGAATTACCTCCACCAAACCAATATCAACTTCCTAAAGTTAAAGATTCTAAAGACAATCCAATAATGGCATCGCCATTTAAAACCAAAAATTTAGAAGAAGACGTATCCCCTAAAGACATTAAAAGCTTAATGGAACAGGCCAATTATACGAATAAATATCTTCAAATCATAGGTGAAAGAATATTTACTAAACAAACTCAAACTTTTCCAACATCTTCTTCAAAAGAAACCATATCTCCAGATATTACAGAATCCCATATTGAAAAACCTCTGTTTAAACCATTTAAAATAAATCAAAAATTTAGACAGAGTTTGCAACTTCTAAAGACACTACCTAGGGAAGAAGAAGAAAGTCACAACAACATAAGTGAAGTCTTAGGGAAAGTTAATGAAATGTTAACTAAAACAGTTCCGGAAACTCCCCAGCCTACAGAGGAGGTGTCAACTAGTAGACCTAAAACTAGGCAAACCACTAAAAGTGGCGTAACTATCAACGTAGTTAATCATAGTGATAGATCTGATGAAGAATCTGAAATTAACTCTGAAGACAGGATAAACCCAATCATTACCTCTAATACAAGTTGGAAAACTCCAACCAAACTTTATTATCAAAAGGCTACAGCGCCTGATATCCTTTTAGAAGAAAGGAACCAAAATTTTAAGAGTTTTAGTGCCAACAATATCTATGAGTGGAATATAGATGGCCAAACATAATATAATATTCTCAATACCCTCCAACATATGACCATGGTAGCTACTGCGTACCAAACATCACATGATTGTTCGAATGAGGTAATAGTAAACATATTAGTAGCCGGATTTACTGGCCAATTAAAAGGTTGGTGGGATCACTATCTCACTGACAAAGAAAAAACTGAGATCTTTTCCGCAGTAAAAACTGATTCAAACTCTGATCCCATTGTTAACAACGGGGAAATGGTCCCTGATTCTGTTAACACTTTAATATTTACAATAGCTCAACATTTTATTGGAGATCCATCCCTGTGGAGAGATAGGTCTGCAGAATTGTTCTCCAACCTCAAATGTAGGACCTTAGCAGATTTTAGGTGGTATAGAGATACTTTCCTAACTAGGGTTTACACAAGAGATGATAGCCAACAACCTTTTTGGAAAGAAAAATTCTTAGCAGGACTTCCCAAATCTTTAGGAGATAAGGTTAGGGACAAAATTAGAAGCCAATCCCCAAATGGAGAAATTCCTTATGATAAGTTAAGTTATGGACAATTAATCTCATTTATCCAAAAGGTAGCCTTAAAAATTTGTCAAGATGATAAAATTCAACATCAATTAGCTAAAGAAAAGGCTCTAAACAAGAAAGACTTAGGATCATTTTGCGAGCAATTTGGTCTACCATCCTGTTCCAAAGGGAAATCCAAGCCAAAAGCAAAGCATGATCCAAAATCTAAAAACAAATACCACAAAACTAGGTCCAAAAACCCAGCTAGAAAATCTAAAAAAGAACACAAAACAAAAACATCTACAGAATCTAAACAGCCAAAAAAGCCAGTTATTTGTTACACCTGTAATAAACCTGGTCATGTTAGTAAATATTGTAGGCTTAATAAAAAAATAAGAAACCTTAACCTAGATCAAAAGATAGAAGATCAAATTAATAACCTCCTAGCTGGAACATCTGAAGAAGATGATGAAGAGGAAACCTCAAGATCATCTGAAGACTTAAATCACATCCAAGATCATGATTTATCTTCTTCAGAAAATGAAGAATCTTCTGAGATCAATGTCCTAACAAAGGAACAAGATCTTCTGTTTGAAACGATAAATTCAATCCCTGACCCTCAGGAAAAAAGGCAATTTCTTGGGAAACTTAAGAAAGTTTTAGAAGAGAAAAAACCAAAAGATCTTATTGTTAGGAACAAATTTGACCTTAAACCAATTTTGAAAAAATTAGAACAAACTCCTTCAAAACCAGTCACGGTTCAAGATTTACAAGCAGAAATTCATAACCTCAAGATAGAAATAAAAGAAATAAAAGAGCAACAACAAATCCACCACTACATTCTCTCACAATTGGAAGTAGGGTCAGAAGAAGAAGAAGAAGAAAATAAGAAAATTGAAAAAGAGGTAGACACTCCTCAAGAGAAAGATGAGGAAGAAGAATTCTTAGGACTAATTAATCAATTAAAGATTCAAAAATTCTACATAAATGTTAAAATAATTGTTAAAGATTTTGTTTTAGAAACAGTGGCCTTATTTGACACAGGGGCCGACTCAAACTGTATCCTAGAAGGATTAATCCCAACAAAATACTTTGAGAAAACTTCAGAAAAACTAAGCACAACCAATGGCTCCAAACTTAAAATTAATTACAAATTATCAAAAGCAGTAATTGATAACAAAGGATTCCAAGTTGAAACTCCTTTCCTCTTAGTAAAAAACCTTAGGAATGAAGTCATATTAGGGACACCCTTCATTAGGGCTCTATTTCCTTTGGAAATTTCAGATGAAGGAATATTAACTTGGCATTTAGGAAAACAAATTATCTTTAAGTTTACCAGTAAACCAATCATCAGAAATCTTAATATTATCCATCATAAGACTAATCAAATTAACTTTTTAAAAGAAGAAATCTCTTTTAAAACCATCCAATCACAATTAGAACAACCTCACACTCAAAAAATAATACAAGATTTGTTAGGACAAATCCAATCATTAATCTGTTCTGATCTCCCACATGCTTTTTGGGATAGGAAGAAACATATAGTGGACCTTCCTTATGAAAAAGAATTTAATGAAAAACATATTCCTACAAAAGCAAGACCAATCCAAATGAATGAGGAATTACTTCAATATTGTCAAAAGGAGATCAAAGATCTCCTTAACAAAGGTCTTATCAGGGAAAGCAAGAGTCCTTGGTCATGTTCTGCTTTTTATGTCAATAAGCAAGCAGAATTAGAAAGAGGGACGCCAAGGTTAGTAATAAACTACAAACCTCTAAACCAAGTACTCAAATGGATAAGGTATCCAATTCCAAATAAAAAGGATCTTCTTAATCGCTTACACTCAGCCAAAATATTTTCAAAATTTGACATGAAATCAGGATACTGGCAGATCCAAATCCAGGAATCTGACAAATATAAAACAACTTTCACAGTACCATTTGGGCAATACGAGTGGAATGTAATGCCCTTTGGGTTAAAAAATGCTCCTTCAGAGTTTCAGAAAATAATGAATGATATATTCAATCCTTATTCAAAGTTTGCCATTGTTTACATTGATAATGTGCTAATCTTTTCTCAATCTGTTGATAAACATTTTAAACATGTAAATATTTTTATCAAGATTATTCAAAAGAGTGGCTTAGCAGTGTCTAAGACAAAAGTCAATCTTTTCCAAACAAAAATTAGGTTCCTTGGTCACATAATCCACCAAGGAACAATCACGCCTATAAGTAGATCCATAGAATTTGCTGACAAGTTCCCTAACCAAATTATTGATAAAACTCGGTTACAAAGATTTTTAGGATGTCTAAACTATGTAGGAGATTTTCTTCCACAATTAAATAAAATAATTAGACCTTTACATGATCGTCTTAAGAAAAATCCTCCTCCATGGACGGATCAACATACAAACATTGTCAAACAAATCAAACTACAAGTAAAAGACCTCCCATGTCTTTATCTTCCAGTTCCCCAAGCTTTCAAAATAGTAGAAACAGATGCCTCAGATATTGGGTATGGTGGTATCCTTAAGCAAAGGCTTAATGAAAAAGAACAAATTGTTTCATATACTTCAAAACATTGGAATCCTGCACAGCAAAAATATTCTACTGTTAAAAAGGAAGTTTTGGCAATTGTTCTTTGTGTTTCAAAATTCCAATCTGATTTACTAAATCAAAAAAATTTTATAAGAGTTGATTGCAAGTCTGCAAAAGATATTTTACAAAAGGATGTTAAAAACTTAGCATCCAAACAAATTTTTGCCAGATGGCAAGCAATATTAAGTGTTTTTTATTTTGAAATTGAATATCTCAAAGGCACCTCAAATTCTTTCCCCGATTATCTTACACATGAATATTTACAGGGAAAATAGTGTGATGCCTAAAAGGGCAACCAGCTTGGCCTCTTCAAGAGGCAGAGGAGTTCGTTTAGCCCTACCAGGGTCATTTAATCAAACTTCCACCAAATCTGGGTCATCTACCCAGCAACCTAACCCCTCTGGGTCACCTACCCAGCAACAGAACCCATCCTCTCAAACAGCTAAACAAACTAAAGCAGACTATGTTTTCCCAATCCAAACACTCTTAGCCCTCCAAGATTGTGGCCTAACCCATTTACCCAAAAAAACCTGGGCTTATATAGCCTCAGAAGAAGATGAAGACGAAAGCCAAACCAACCTAGCAATCCTCATAAACCAGTTAGCCGAAAGCCAAACAGTGGCCAACGATCCTAAGCAAAAGAAAATAATATCTACACCCATAGAAACCCAGGTAGTGCAAACCCAAAATCCAATCTCAACCCAAAAACCCCAAAATCATTACATCTCAAAAAATAAGTTTTCTTCAGTAATCCAAATGGAACCAGAGTTCTGGGATAGTTCCCCACATAAAGTTCCCTCCAAAGTGTTTCCAGAAGGATTTCACTTTAGGCCATATGCCAAAAACAAAACCAGACAGTTCTATGAGTTCATCTTAGTAGACTCAGATTCTGTTACAGTCAAACATTATAAGGATCAAAATGATTCCTCCCACATAACCCATTCAACAATCCAAATCCTTAGAGTCCTCACACCAAGCCAATATGGGAAAAATCCAAACAGCATCACAAAATTCTCCCAAAACTTTGATCCCATTGGGTATAACTACTGGGATTATATATATATATATATGAGGAGGGTTCAACTTAGACCAGTGTAAGTTACATCAAGTCTTACACCGTTAATAACTCTAGATTGAATGTGATTTTTATTAATCCAACCGTTGTATTATGTTTATTCATCATATTGATCATCTGTGTAAAATTTCATAAAATTTGAACACTAATAAACCGATAATCAAATGGTCCTTTTTTTCATAAATTTCAAATGTATATATGACGTTAATTTTGAGACATCTCAATGACATATCAAATAAATTCAGATTAATGTAAAATTTTATGTGTATGATCTATATGATAGTAACTTTCGATCCAACGGTAGATTACTTAATACGATATTCTGTTAAAGAGTTATTCGGCAGTGTAAGACTTGGTGTAACTTACACGGGTGTAAGTTGAACCCTCCTCTATATATATATATATATATATATATATATATCATCTTGAACTTCTAAAGTTGACTGATAAAAAGAACATTTTTTCTTGTAAAATGGACATATAAAAAGTAATAGAGAGACTGATATTTTATATATTATTCAATAAATATAACATTAAATAATTTTGTTAAAGTTAACGAACTCTTTATATTATAAATTTGGGATATCACCTTAACAAGTGAAACATTATGCTTTTGAAAGAGAATCCACTTAAGAGGGACGATATTTAGAAGATGTTGTAGATACAATTTTGAATGCACAAGAAAGAGGTGAGATCGGGAGTAACTTCACCAAAAGTTGAAATAAAGTCGGAAAGGATCGGATGAAAGACATTTAATTGTTAAGGATGTGATCCAATGACGAAGATGTTATTCATCTAGAGTAACGGGTGATAATCTCCCAACTTCCCGAGAGCGTGTATTAACCTTCTCTCCCTCCTCTCACTTCATGTTGAACTACATAGTACACACACAATTTGTGAAAGTGAGATTTTTCATCTTGATCCTTAATACTAATTACTAACATTCTCTATCTTTTTATTTGAATTTTAATGCTAATTTTTTAATATTAATAAATACTAATCCTTAATTTAAAAATTTATTAAAATTCAAAATTTTATCTTTTTATTGGACTCGGATCCTCTCCCGCAGCGGTCTCTCCAGCGTCTCTGCAGCAGCGAGATGGACCCTTAGATTAATCTAAAGGTTAACATTTAATAAATTAATAAACATTCTTAAAATTATTTTTACCCTAATATGAACCTTGGATTGATCTAATGGTGGAAAAGCCTTCCCCATTTGAAATGAGAAACCTGAGTCTCCTTCAACACAGAACAAAGCCCTTCTCCGTCGTCCCCTTGTGCCTCGTCCCACCGAGATAATGGGCCCAAAGAAGCCCAACTTCAAGCTCCACGAGCGTCGAAACGTGGCGGCAAAGAAGCTGAAATTGAGCATCGGGGGTTTAGAGAGACCGATGATGAATATGGTGATTTCTTCACCTTCTTCTTATTATTATTATCGAAGCAGCAGAGGAGCGTTGTTGATGGGACAGGGAGTGGTGATGGCTTCGCCGGTTTCACCGTTGGAGATGTTGGCGCGTGGAAGTCCTCGAACGCCAAAGTCACTGCATGAAGAAGAAGAAAAATTGAGCACTAGATTGATGCAAATCTCTAAACAAAAAAGTAGAGTTGGTGAGGTGAATACCAAATCGAACAAATATGAATGCTTGACAGCAGAAAACAAAATTGGGTAACTATTTACCTTTGTCAATTTGACGGAGAAGGGCTTTATTCTGTGTTGAAGGAGACTCAGGTTTCACATTTCAATGGGGAAGGCTTTTCCACCATTAGATCAATCCAAGGTTCATATTAGTGTAAAAATAATTTTAAGAATGTTTATTAATTTATTAAATGTTAACTGTTAGATCAATCTAAGGGTCCATCTCGCTGCTGCAGAGACGCTGGAGAGACCGCTGCGGGAGAGGATCCGAGTCCCTTTTTATTTTCTATTCTAATCTTTGTTTTTAATATAAATACTTTTTCTTATTGTTATAATTTTAATTTATTTAATTATAATGTATCATCAAATGATAATGTAAAATAGATTCCAATAATAAAAGTTAAAATATAATCTATTATTACAATTTAAGATTTAATAATTATCCAAAATTATTTTGATTCTTATATTTTAGTTTTGAAGATATTAATTCATTATAAATTTAATTCTAATTATATGAAAATGTATCGTTACTCACTCATGTATTACCTGAGTTAATATACTAGTTATAAGTGAGAAAAATAATAATAGCTAGGGGTGGGAACAGGCCAGACCGCTCGTCAGGGGCCTACTACCCGGCCTACATCAGGCCCAGGCCAGGCCAGGTCAATTTATTAAATAGAGCAGGCCAAGGCTTTTTCAAAAGCCTATATAGCAAAACAGGTCAGGCTTCAGGCTATCGAAAAAGCCTTTTGAGCCTATCAGGCCGGTCTATTTAACTAAATATAAATAAAATACTAATATTTTTTATATTGTCATTATTATTATAAAGATTTTTATTACTTTTCCTTATAATTATATACTTATTAGCTTGTATAAATATTTAAGTATGTTAAAAACTTGAGCCTATAAGCCTATTCATATATATGTTTATGGTATATTCAAGTACCTTACTATAAAACATGCTTTTAAACAGGCTTTCTCAGGCCTTGTCAGGCTTTAAATAGGCCAGGCTCAGGCCATAAAATAAAGTCTATGTCAGGTAACCGGCCAGACTCAGGCCATGGATTTAAGGTGCAGGCCAGGCTCAGGCCTTGGAAAGCCTAGCTCGGCTCGGGCTATTCCCATCCCTAATAATAGCCCTTAGAGTTGAGGATAATAATATCCAAAATAAAAAGATTTTATCTATAAAAGAAATATTTATTACATTTTTATATATATGATATAATAAATATTTTTTTTAGATACAAATTTTCTATTTTTTAAATGTTGTTATCCGCTTCACTTATCAAAAGCACACCAAAAATGAAAATTTTTATTATAAAATAACTTATTATTCTTTTATGTTCCTTTCTGGTGTAATGAATACATTATTTTTTAAAGAAAAATTCTTTTTTTTTTTAAGAACTTATGTTATTAAAACCCTATAATATATTTATTAATTATTAAATTCATCAAATATAGTGTTAATAAAAGGTTTTCTTAACTAGAGTGTTAACAAAAGTTGGAATTGTACATCAAGAGTAAACTTAATTAGCATTACTAAATCAGAAATAGTAACATTTTCACTCCATTAGTATTTCGGTCCATAGTTTCGGCGTAGAAAGTAACAAAATCATAAGCTATGCTTTATAGGTAAGAACTAGGAACTGCGCCAGTGCAACATCAACAGCCACCCAGACAGAATATGGTTAAGAAATATATTAAAATAATAATTCAGGGTCTGGTCCAAAAAGTTGTGCCTCTACCGACACTTTCGGCAATCATAACTCAGTAATGCAGATTCACGGGCTAGGGTAGTGCGTCAGTGGGCAACTTGCCACTGTATGTCCCCAACCCACATAAAGTTAGGTAATTTTGGATTGCACTTTCGTTTCCTATTTTTATTTTCTATTTTTTGTTTCTTGAAATTTTACAAAGGAAAAACTGAAAATGCTGGAAACAAAAATTTGCTGTTTCCAATATTTCCAGTTTTTCCTTTGTAAAATTTCAGAAAACAGGAAATAGAGTGAAAACATGAAATGTTTTCATAAACCAAACGGGCCCTAAGGAGTTTGATAAGAAAAAAAAATACTTAATTGCACTTTACATTCTGTTATTTTTTATATTAGTGGAATTTTAATTTCTATATTTTTAATTGCTTAATTTTGATTTATGAATTTTTTAAAAGTTATAATTATGTTCATCTATTAATTTTTATTCCATATATTGACTTAGATTTAGTGTTTGTTTAGTTGACCGTTTGGTACAATGCAGAATCAATTCCATATAATTGATTTTAAATCACTTTTATCAAACTTGCTTCGTAAAGTTTTATTTCAACCATTGGTCCTAGAATCGATTCCACTCAATTGTAAATCAAACAGACACTTACTTGGTTGGCCTACTAGCCTCCTGCACAAATGGCCTACCAACCCTTTTGCTCGACTGACATACCATCCTCCTACTTGGATGGCCTATCAGCCCTTTTGCTTGGGTGACCTACCAGCCCTCCTGCTCAGATGGCCTACTTGCCTTTCTGGTTGACTAGCCTACCAGCCCTCTTACTCGGCTGGTCTACTAGCGCGTCCTACCCGACCTACTTGCCTTCTTGGTCGGTCAACCTACTTCATAGGTATGGGCTCTCTCTAGTACTGGATTTCTATAGTATAAGAGAGAAAGAGATACGTCTGAGGTGGGCCCCACACATGTGTTGAGGTGATTTTCAGTAAAGTTATTTATTTGCTTCTTTTCTGTTTTGGTATTTATATAGTTAGATTTTGTTGAGAAGTTTTTCTGTAACTAGTTACGTATTCTTCTCTTATTCCTTAAATCATATAAATACATGGCTGATCTTGTATAGTACAACTAAGACTCTCATTTTTCTGTAATAGCAAAATTTTTTATTGCTTCAGTATAGTGTTTTCTATCATTTTCTTCTTCAGCCATGTCTTTTGACCTAGTATCATAGCTCCTTTCCTAGGGAGCTTTGTTGCGCACCTGACTCAGATTTCTTGAAGCTTCAACTTATCTTTTTCATTTCAAGTTTGTTGTTCATCTTCATTCATTTTAGATACTCGTCATATTTTTTATGGAAAATCCAATTCTTGATCCATTGAATCCCTACTATTTGCATCCTTATGAGAATTCAAGATTAATATTGTCCCGATGTTGTTGAATAATTTGAATTATCATTCTTGGTCAAGAGATGTAACTATAACTTTGAAATCTAAGAACAAGTTACAATTTTTAGATGATACTTTACCTAAACCAGGGCTAGAGTTTCAATGTTTCCTTCTTGGAATAGATGCAACACAATGGTTATGTCTTGGGTTACTCATACATTGGAATCTTCTATTACACATAGTATTTTGTGGATGGAGACAATAACAGAAATATAGAGTGGTTTCAAAGATCGTTATTACCAAAAGGTGATGTGTTTAGAATTTCAGATCTGCAGGAAGAAATCCATTCTCTAAAACAAGGTAGCACTTCTATGACAATTTACTATACACAATTGAAAGGTCTATGGCAAGCACTTAAGAACTGTAGGCCAATTTCTAGTTGCACTTGTAATACTCAGTGTTCATGTAGTTTAGTTCCCACAATCAAGTCATATCGTGAATGAGATTATGTGATTAGATTTCTTAAGGGACTTACTAAACAATATTCGGCTTTTAGATCTCAAATCATGTTAATGGATCCTTTGCCTTCCATAGGTAAAGCATTTTCTTTGTTAATTCAACAAGAAAGTCACTTTGGAGTAGTGGCGGAAGAACCACACATTCTTGCTCCTTTTAATAAAGAAGGAGGTATAAGATATGACTGTAGAGGAACCAAAGAACAAGTCATGCATCCTAAAGGAAGAAGTCGTGTTAGAGGACAAAATTTCAAACAATGTTCCTTTTTTGGAGAGAGTGGACACACAGTGGATACATGCTATAAAAAGCATGGTTATCCACCTCATGGGAAATTTCAGTTTGCCAGGAGTGATGTTTGGACTATTGTTCCTAAACCTCATGGGAAAACTATCATAGGAACCAAGTGGGTGTTTAGAAACAAACTCTCTGAAGATGGTCAGGTTATTAGAAACAAGGCCAGACTTGTTGCTCAAAGCTACAATCAACAAGAAGGTATTGATTTCACTGAAACCTTTGCTCTAGTAGTTAGACTTGAAGCCATTAGAATTTTACTTTCTTATGCAGCAAATAATGACATCAAACTATATCAGATGGATGGTAAGAGTGCCTTCCTAAATGGTTTCATTGAGGAAGAGGCATTTGTTAGGCAACCCCCTGGTTTCGAAAATTTGACTCTTCCTGATCATGTTTATAAACTGAAAAAGGCTCTGTATGGTCTGAAACAAGCTCCTAGAGCATGGTATGAAAGACTGAGCAATTTCTTACTCAAGAATGGTTTTGAAAGAGGAAAAGTTGATACAACTCTTTTTAGACAAATGTCTAACAAAGACCTGATTCTGGTCCAGATATATGTTGATGATATTATCTTTGGATCAACAAATTCCTCTCTGTGCACTGAGTTCTCAAAGCTTATGCAATCCGAATTTGAAATGAGTTTAATAGGAGAATTAAAATTTTTCTTGGGACTTCAAATTAAGCAAGATTCCGATTGTATATGGATTCATCAAGAAATATACAAAGGAAATGCTTAAAAAGTTTAATATGCATGGTTGCAAGCCTATGACAACTCCTATGCACCCCTCGTCTATTTTAAATAAAAATGAAGGAGAAGAATCTGTTGACCCAACCATGTATAGAGGTATGATTGGATCCTTATTGTATCTTACTGCAAGTAGGCCTGACATTATGTTCAGTGTATGCTTGTGTGCAAGATTTCAATCTGATCCAAGAGTAACTCATTACCAAGTTGTAAAGAGGATTTTTAGATATTTGAAAGGTACAACTAATCTTAGTCTATGCTATAAGAGGAGTAAGGACTGCAAGTTAGTAGGATTTTGCGATGCTGATTTTGCTGGAGACAGAGTTGAAAGAAAATCAACCAGTGGAGGATGTCACTTCATTGGAGAAAATCTGATAAGCTGGTTGAGTAAGAGACAAAGCACTATAGCTCTTTTAACTGCAGAAGCTGAATACATTCCTGCTGCTTGCTGTTGTTTATAGCTGCTATGGGTAAAGTATCAGTTAGAAGGTTTTAATATTCATATTAAATCTATTCCAGTCTTCTGTGATAACACGAGTGCAATCAATCTTTCTAAAAATCCAATTCAGCACTCCAGAGCAAAACACATTGAAATTAAACATCATTTTATAAGGGACTATGTTCAGAAAGGGATTATTGATATACAGTTCATTGATACAGAACATCAAGGGCTGATATATTCACTAAACCACTTGCTGAAGATAAATTCAAATTTATCAGAGAAAATTTGAACATTCTCACACTTTCTGAAAATTAAATTTCTCACTATTTTATTTCACATAGAAAGTGTTGATATGCACAAGTGGTATCCTAAATCTTTCTTTCTACTTATATTTCACTTCTTCAGAAACTCTTTTTACCCTTTTAACTGATGACAAAAGGGGGAGTATTAAGAAACTAACAAAATCTGAAGTTAAGTGTTTCAGAAGGATTCTTAGATTCAGGGGGAGAAGATTAAGAGCAAATGAAACAAAGCTTTCAAGCAAGTTGCAGACAAATTTTAAGCAAGAAGCTCTGCATCAGTATCTGATTTAGGGGGAGCAATGCTCTAATATCTTTTTATATCTTCCCTTCAGATATTTGATTTAGTTCTTAAGAAAATTTGTCATCATTAAAAAGGGGGAGAATGTTGAGTCTCAAAATGTTATTAAAAGGCTAATAATGTTTTAAGTCTCACAAACCTAAGTTTTAATGGATAACAAATTTGGTTATTGTTCTTATGAGAAAGAATAGTTTCTGCTGAAGATATTTGTTCAGTATTTCAGAAGGTGTCATCTGAAGAAATCATATCCTCTGAAATAAGTGAAACCTTCCGAAGTAAGGAACCTGCTGAGAGAACACAACCTGCTGATAATGGAGAACCTCCTGAAGTTGTGAAGATGACATACCAATGCCTGTTCGTCTTATCAATTTAATATTCTCAGAAATTCTACTTGAAGACTCAAGTCTCGTGTAGCAGTCTCAGATTACTTGTGCCTCTTATTCTTCTGGAAAGTCAGAGAAAGTGCTTTTTGGCATATTTCAAATTTCTCTCACCAAAAAGGCAAAGTCTGCAGAAAAGTACATGCTGCTCAGAAAAAAAGCGAAGACTGTGCAACTGACTCTACTACCTGCTACTTACGAGGTTCAGGCTATGTGTCTCAACGGGAGTATTTGCATTAAATGTTATCTCTCAACGGGAAAACGATTGGAGTTCAACGGACGGAAGCTTTCCTCTCTACAAATACCAGACTCCATGAAGAAAGAGACAGAGAACTGAGTACAGAAAAATCACCTTGCTGACACGCTGCAAAAATTTATACTCATCTGTTTCATTATTTGTTCATTGTACAATAAGTTCTATATCCTAAGTCTTACTCAGTTATTTGTACAAGTTTCCCAGTTCAAGCTCTAAACTTGTGTAGTTTCAGAGTTTGAGCATTTTTCTTTCATACAGTTTTTACTGGGTTAGCCTGAAGAGGTTGTGTTAAAAGAATACTTGGGTTTTCAGCCTGGAGAGGCTGTGTGTACAAAGAATACTTGGTGTTCAACCTAGAGAGACTGTGTGTACAAAGAATACTCGGTGTTGAGCCTAGAGAGGCTAGGTGTGCAAACAATACTTGTAATCTTGCGGGATTAGTGCAAAATCCAGTGGTGTGTTTCCCTGGGACTGGACGTAGCTCACTGGGTTAGTGGGTGAACCAGGATAAATTTATGTGGTCAAGTTCTCTCTACCCTTAACTCTTTATATTCTGTTTAAACTAACCAAGGAGGGTTTTAGAAAAGTTGTTTTATAAATCTAAAATCTTTTCTTTAAGAGAAAAACATTTTAAAATTCTTTATTCAACCTTCTGAGTTGCATCGGCAAGTTGCCAAATTCCCAGTTTCGGAAGGTTGCTCAAATATTTTCTAAATCAGTTTTGCTTGTTAAAAGGTTTTAACAAAAATCTGTAAAGGTTTTTAAAACACTATTCAACCCCCCTTCTAGTGTTTCCTGTGGTTGTAACAAGAGAAGTCTGATATCTCACAAAGAAGTAGGTGAGAGTTAAAATCTGTTTTTTACTCCAGAGCAGCATAAAGGCTTGCTGGCTTTGCTCCAACAACCAAGCAATCTTGGTGACCATGAAGTAAATCAATTCTCCACACTTAATTCTTCTCTAAAACCTTCAGGTATTGTTTTTTACTTTTTCCAATTTTTTTAATAATAACTCTTGGGTCATAAACACAGGAGTTACTGATCATGTATGTCATTCCTCAAATTTATTTCAAAACTACAAAATAATTAAACCAATTCATATCAAATTACCAAGCGACAATTATGTAAAAACAGATATCTTTGGGACAATTTTCTTTTATGAAGTTTTATACCTGACAGATGTGTTATTCATTCCATGCCTTGCTTTGAATTTGATATCAGTTTCCAGACTAACCAAATCCTTGTCATGTCAATTTATTTTTTATGATTCTGATTATCAGATTCAGGAATCCAATTCTTTAAAGATGATTGGTATAACTTATATGAAACATGGCTTGTACACAATGGAGCACTCTCAATTAGTTGGTGTTGTTTTTCATAGTGTAAATAATTTCTTTACTTGAAAAAATAATGTTTGGCACCTTTAGTTAGGTCATCTCTCTCATGAGAGAATGTCTTAAATGAAAAAGATATATCCAATCATTAATCATAATAAGTCTGTTGAACATTGTGATGTTTGCCATTACTCAAAACTAAAGAAACTTCCTTTTGCTTATTCTACCTATTTTTATTCATATGTTTTTAAGTTAATTCACCTTGATACATGGGACCTAATAGCATCAACTTCTCTGTATGGACATAAGTATTTTTTGAATATTGTAGAACATAAATCCAGATTTACATCGGTTTATCCAATGAAGTTCAAATTAGAGATTGGACACATTAAGGCTTTTATAACTCTGATTGAAACACAATTTAATAAACACATCTTGTTAGGACAGATAATGGACTAAAATTCAATTTAATTGATTTCTATGAAAGTAAAGGAATCATTCACCAAAGGTCCTGTGTGGAAACACCACAACAAAATGGCTTGGTAGAGCGAAAACATCAACATGTCCTAGCTGTAACTAGATCTCTTCGATCTATTTCATTCTAATCTTCCAAAGTATTTTTGGAAACATGTTGTTCGTCATGTTGTCCATATCATTAACAGACTTCCTTCCCCTATCCTTTCTAATCAATCTCCATATGAGATTTTATATAATTGATCACCTGATATTTCCTATTTATAGGTGTTTGGATGTTTCTATTTTGCTGTCACACTTACTGATCACAAACGAAAATTGGATTCTAGATCTAGAAAATGTATCTTTCTAGGATATAAAAATGGGGTTAAATGTTATGTTTTTTACGATCTTAAATCTCATGAAACATTTATTTCTAAAAATATTTTGTTTTATGAAGATATTTTTCCGAAGTTACAAACTGAAACTACAACCATATTTTTACCATCACCTTATATCTTACAACCATGTTTGATGATTTTCTTCAACCAACACCTCATGCACAGTAACCCTTTGCAACACACACTTCTCATCCCCCATCTATCCAAATACCAAACACACAACCACCTAAATTAGTTAACACTCTTTAACATAGACTTTCTAATATAGTTAGAATACCCCCTAACTACTTCCGAGACTATCATTGTGAATTAGCAGCTTCATCAGTTCCACCATCCTCTTCTACTATCGGGTATCTAATGTCTCATTTTCTTTTTTACCAATCTTTTATCATCATCTCATCAACATTATTCTCTAGTTGTCTCATCAATTTATGAACCCAAAGCCCATCATGAAGAAATGGTGCATGATTGTTGAAAGATTCTATCAAGGATGAATTGCATGCCTTGATTAAAGGAAGTATGCTCTTGATTTTACTTAATGACACAAGGTTGTTAGCTTCTAAACCTTGTTTTACCCATATGGATCATGCTCTTAAAATTCAAAGAGATTTTGGTTCACCTTTTTCTGATGTGACAACTTATAGGAGATTATTAGGGAGATTGATTTACCTCACTAACATAAAGCCTAATATTAGTTTTGTCATAAGCAAACTTAGTTAGTATCTTGATTTTCCTATAGATGTTCATTACCACACTCCTCTTCGCATTTTGAAATATATAAAAGGCACACCAACAAAGGCCTTACTTTTCTCATCTACCTCAGGTTTATCCTTAATTGGTTTCACTGATGCTGATTGAGGAGCTTGTCTTGACACCGGGAGATTCGTTACTGGTTTCTGTTTCTTCTTAAGCCCTTCCTTAATTTCCTGGAAATGCAAGAAGCAACCCACCATCTCTAGACCTTCATTTAAGGCTAAATATCATGCCATGGCTCTAGCAGCTTGCGAAGCTCAATGGTTGATCTATTTACTACAAGATTTTGGTGTCACTCTTTCTAAACTAGTGTTTTATTTTGTAACAACCAATCAACATTACACATTACAGCCAATCATGTATTTCATGAGAGAAACCAAACACATTGAAATGGATTGTCACTTGGTTAGGGAGAAGGTTCAGTGGTGTGTTGCATCCCATGCCTATTCCTTCCAAGGATCAAGTGGTGAATTTTCTCACCAAGCCCCTTGCTCTTGGCTCTTTTTAGCATATGATTTCCAAGCCTGGAATGTTATGGGTGTTATTGTGCTTAATTATTCAGTTAGTTAGTTTGTTGAGTTGGCTTTCAGTTAAGTAAGTTGCTTTTTTTTTTTTTCTGTTTTGGTAGTTATGTAGTTAGATTTTGTTGAGAAGCTTTTCTGTAACTAGTTATGTATTTTCTCTTATCCCTTAGACCATATAAATACATGGTTGATCTTGTATAGTAAATCTAAGACTTCTATTTTTCTGTAAGAGCAAAATTTCTAATTGCTTCAATATAGTGTTTTTGATCTTTTTCTTCTTCACCCATGTCTTTTGGCTACACACTTCACACCTCATTTTTTTCTTTCTATCTCTTTTTACTTTTTCATTATATTAATTATTCCATATTTCACTCCCCCCTCTCTCCATTTCATTTTTTTCCTATCTCTCTTTCTTACACTCCCACACTCAAAATTTTGAGTGTGTGGAAGAATGGTTTTCCTTTATTTATATATATATATATATGTGTGTGTGTGTGTGTGAGTGATTGAGTTCAGTATCTTAGCCTATCAGCCAATACTTTTGACACAATTTTGCATATACACCCAATTAGAGAAATTGGATGAAAATCATGTAAATGCTATGGGAGCCATTTTTTTTAGGTATAAATACAAAAGAAAGAAGAATTACAGGGAGACAACCATTATAAACTAAAATCAAAAAAATTTTACATTAGAAACTAAAACAATATATTAGTTTCTATATATCGACCTAAATTAATGAATACTAGATATTTCTAAAATGCAAAGTTAAATTAGTGTTGGAGATTAAGATGATTGTTCAAGTTCTGAGCTATGAGCATGCATTGTGTAGATTGATATTTCACTAAAAAATATAATAAAAGTATTAAAGAGCTATATAGTAGTAGCAATTGTCTGATAGAAATATAATTTTACATGAAAATGACTTTTAACGTGAGAGAATTGGTGAGCATATAACAATATAACAAAATAAAAATGGAGAGAAATAACATATTAGTTCAAATAGTAATTTACTTTACAACTAATAAAAACTAAAAAAAATCAAATATCAATTCCATAATAAAACAATAAGAACTATAACAAAAGTTGCTTGAATAAAAGAAAGAATAAAAATAAAATAAAAAAAGAAGAATTGACTTCTTACCAAAAGAAGAAAATATGAATGATAACCTTTTAAACTTGTAAGAATAATTAATGAGGAAACGTCATAAGCATTAAACCATAATAAAACTATGACAGAGATTTGAATATAAATAGTGATAAAAGCAAAAAAAAAAGGAGCTTCAAAACTAAGGATTAAGAATTTGCATGAAGAAATTAAAACAAAAATGAATAAGTAAGAAAACATTTGCATGTAAGATCTCTCTTCCTTCAAGTTGTGGGTGAAACATCCTCATATTCCTTATTTAAAAAATGACCTCATTATTTGATTATTATAGTTACTATCACACCACTTGCAAGACCACCGATTATTTCAAATCTCTTCATTCTTCACGCACATATACATAAATGTATACATACATACACACACATATATACCTATACATGAGTCTTGAAGTTTGACACCGGCCGGTGTCAATTGATCCTGACTCTTCCTATATATATATATATATATATATATATATATATATATGAGGAGGGTTATAATTACACCGGTGTAAGTTACACCAAGTGTTACACCACTGAATATTTTTTTAACGGATCATTGTATTAAATAATCCACCGTTGGATTGAAAGTTACTATCATATAGATCATACATATAAAATTTTACATTAATCCGAAATTATTTGATATGTCATTGAGATGTCTCAAGATTAACGTTATATATACATTTGAAATATATGAAAAATTCAACCATTTGATTATCAAGTTATTAGTGTCAAAATTTTACGAAATTTGGCACATATAATATTGATGATGAACAAACATAATTCAACGGTTGGATTACTAAAAAACATATTCGATTTGTAGTTATTAGCGGTGTAATACTTGGTATAATTTACACCGGTGTAATTATAACCCTCCTCTATATATATATATATATATATATATAAGAATTCTATTTTAGTTTCTTGGTATAGAGGTTTAGATATTCTAGGTATGCTATTATCTAATCCTCTTATATCTAAACATGATCCATCTACTGAATGTCTTGAAGATTCTGGCTTGTATAAATGTTGTGGTTCTAAAACTTTTAAGGAGGAGGATCGATTCATTCTTAATCTAATATTATGACCTTCTTGTATTATCTCTCTTATTTGTGTATTAAATATTTTTTCTTGTGTATTATATATTTTTTCTTATATATTTTAATTAGTAATTAATTATTAAAGTATTTTAACGTACTAAGTATATAAGGATATATAATTATTTTATAGATAAAAGACTTACAATTGATGCGCGAAATTGAACGTTTGGAATAAAATAGATGCAAACTTTGATCTTCTAGACGCGTGAAATTGATCTGCTGAAGTGGAATAGATGCAAACTTTGATCTTCTAGAATAGAATTCTCCGGATAGACTTTGTGTCTGGAATTTCATAAACTTAATTCTAATAGATCATTAATTTAAATCTTTTTAATAATAACTGTAGCGCGGAAACGTGTTTAGGCGTTGGTCAGCTTCTAAGTCTAGTGCTCCCGGTAATAAAACCTTAGGAAGGTAGTAAGCCCGTTGGTGAGCTAGATTGCTTGGTAGAAGTGGTCCTGTCACAGAAAATATTGAAAAGATTTAAATGGTTGGTCTATTAAGAACCTTAAGTGATTTAAGTTTAAGAAAATCCAATAAAATAATAGTTAGACAATCCTCTCAAGATATCCCCTCAACATCTCAAACAGAAACCACCCCAATAGAATTACAAATAGCAGAAATAGAAAATTCTTTTCATAATTGGCCAATGCCTATAATAAAGAAATGTGAAGTATACAAGCAACAATTTTTATGGTCTTCCTCTCCTAATGAAGAAATTCATATGTTAGAATATAGTTATCCCGGAACAAAGCAAAATAGAGAAATTACTATTTTAGGAGTTAGTACCCCTGTAATAATGTTATTAAGAGATATAAGATTAAGAAAATTTGATGATTCAATAATAGCTGTAATGGAAAGTAATCTTCATGATGGTCCTGCTTTCTTTAATTGTTATCCAAATTTTTCAATGGATATAAAAAATGAATATACAGCTAATGCAATAAAATTATTTATTAAGGCACCTGAAGAAATATTAAATGAACGAACTGACCCTTTTCATATAATTTATAGAATTTACTATAAGGTAACAAGAATAAATTATAATTTTAAAGCTTTAAGATCATCACCAAAAAATGAAACTATACTAGTAGAAGCCAACCTTAGAAAATCTTCAGTTCAAGTTCCTAAAAAATTAAGCCATCAAGAAGTTATGAAAAGAATACCAGAAGAATGGGTATTTGAAGAAATGTTAGAGCAAGAAAAAATATATAATACACAAATAAGAGAGATAATACAAGAAGGTCCTAATATTAGATTAAGAATGAATCGATCCTCCTCCTTAAAAGTTTTAGAACCACAACATTTATACAAGCCAGAATCTTCAAGACATTCAGTAGATGGATCGTGTTTAGATATAAGAGGATTAGATAATAGCATACCTAGAATATCTAAACCTCTATACCAAGAAACTAAAATAGAATCTCCTCAACATTCTCCTACCACCTCACAAATCCTAAACACTTTAACTAAAGAGCAACCTTTTCAAATAGATAAAGAATGGATTAGAGAAGATTTTGAAGCTCAATATAATAAATATAGAAGAGATTGGTTTTTCTCAACATTTGAAAAACAAAAAACAGAACAATTTAAAAATATATTTTATCAATATTTATGGGAAAACGAAATTAATATGTATTTCTTTGACCGGTTTTCAAATTATTGTAAAAATAATAATTTAGAATATCCATTTAGAGAAGAAATAAAATTAAACCCTTTAGAAAAGAAAACTACCCCATGGAAAACTTTAATTAACAAAATAATAGAATCAGAATATCCCCCTCTAGAAGGAATAAAAGTCCAAGTAAATGATTTAGAAATAGAAGCAGTTCCTTATAAAGATGTAAATAATGAAGAAAAAATGGTAGATAAAAAGGATATTAAAAAATTACATCAACAATTGAATTTTTCCAATACAGTTCTAGAGACTATGTCAAAACAATTAATCAGAATAGAAAATAAAAATAATATAAACATACCAAGTACTTCAAAATCAAGTATAATAACACAATCTCCTATAAAACCAATATATAAATTAAATAATGTACCTCAAAAGGAATTAGATGCAATAAAATTTAAAAGTGATATAGAATTAGATATAGAAAGCATAAAAAAGAATTTAGAAAAATTAAGTATAGAAAATCCATCAATAAATACTTTAGAAAAATCAGATTTAGAAACAAATAAAATAAAATTTCAAAATAGAAGTTATGATAAATTAAGAAATTATTATCCAAGACCTGCATATCCTGATATTCAAATAGAAGAAAGGGGAGAATTTGTCCAAAACTCTTATATTGGGTCAGATATTGTAGAGTGGAACTTAGATGGATTAAGCGAGCAAGGAATATTGGATTTAACGTGTCAAATGTCAATGGCTGCAACCGCTTACAAATCTAAAAGATGTTTAGATAGAGATTCAGCAATAGCAATAATTCAAGGCTTTACTGGTCAGTTAAAAGGTTGGTGGGATAATTTATGTACTAGTGAAGAAAAATGATTTGTATTAAATAGTGTAAAAGCTGAAAACTAAGAACAAGACGCAGTAGCGACTTTAATATATACCATAATTCAAAATTTTATAGGAGATCCAAATATATTTAAAGAAAGGGCTGCAAGTCAACTAGCTAATTTATATTGCCCTACGATGTCTGATTATAGATGGTATAAAGATACATTCCTGTTAAAAGTAACACTTAGAGAAGATGGATCAGCAGGATTCTGGAAGGAAAGATTTATAGCTGGTCTCCCTAAATTATTCTCAGAAAAGGTTAAAGTGAATTTACAAAGAGTATATGGAAATCCAATATCCTATGAAAATCTAACTTATGGACAAATACATAATATAGTAATAGATACTGGGATACAAGTTTGTACCGATTTCAAATTGCAAGATAAAATTCGTAAAGAAAAACAAACCAATAGAAAAGAAGTAGGAACATTTTGTCAACAATATGGAGTAGAAACAATTAAAGCGCCTAGCGCTCAATAAAAAAGAAAAACTAAAAAACAATTTAATAGTTACTATAAGAAACCTTATAGGAAGAAATATAATAAAAATAATATAACCCAGAATATTCAAAATAAAAATAATAAAAAACCTAAATATACAAAATTTAAGAAAAAGGGAAATACTTGTTGGAAGTGTGGAAGGATGAGCCATTATGCTAATAATTGTAAAGTTTAGCAAAAGATAAATGAATTAGAAATAGATCAAAAGTTAAAAGAAAGTCTTTTAAATATATTAATAAATTCTGAACCAGAAGAATTTTCTAGTAGTGAAGAAATATATAGAAGAAGAAGATGATGAAGTAATTTATCAATTAGAAAATACAACTTCTGAAGAGGAGCAAAGTGAACCTGAAGAAGATTGTTTAGGACCTGGATTATGTACATGTTCAAATTGTAAAACTATAAATATGTTAACTAAGGACCAAACTTCTACACTAATTTCTATAATAGATAAAATGGAAGAATCTCCTTTAAAAAATGAATTTTTACAACAATTAAATGATTTAATATAAAAAGATGAGAAAAATAGACAATATATAAAACCAATAGATATGAAAGAGATTTTTAATAGATTTAAAACTCCAAACGAGCAAATAACTATAAAAGACTTACAAAGCGAAATTAGGAATCTTAAACAAGACGTACAAATATTAAAACAAAATGATATATTACTAGAATATAGACTACTAGAATTAGAAGGAAAAAAAGATATTAAAAATTCAAGATAAGACTAATAATGAAGACCCAAATACAAGTACTTCTTTTATTAATTTATTAAGTATTATTACAACTCATAAATGGCACTGTGAAGTAACATTAGTAATACAAAATGAGATATTTAATATGATCGCCTTAATAGACTCGGGAGCCGATATCAATTATATTCAAGAAGGATTAATCCCTACAAAATATTATGAAAAAACCACAGAAGGAGTTAGTAGTGCAAATGACTCTCAAATGAGTATTCTCTTAGAACCACAGGCAACACTAGAAGGGGGGTTGAATAATGTTTTATACATTTTTAAAACTATTTTAGAAATCTTTAATTAAAACAATCACGTAAGTGATCATTGTGCAAAACCAATCTTAAGATCAGAGTTATTTTAGAAGCGTGCGGAACATATGAAAGATAAAGATCAAAAAAATCTTTCTCTTACACTTAAGATTGTTTTGATTTCAAAGAGCTTCTCTAAATGTCTTCTGAAAAATATTACTAAGAGTACCTTCAGAACTATTTCTGAAATACTTTAGATGATCAGAGACCATCTCAATCTTGTGTCTGAACTGAATTCCTGTTGGCCTCACTTCAAACAGATATTTCAGACATCCCTCTGAATATATTCTTCTATAATACTTCATCCTACACTAGAGACGTTTTAATGTTATGTTTGTATGAAAACTTGTTTTATTGAAATCATTGAGTTAAGCTTGTTATAAAAATACTTTTCAATCCCCAACGTAAATATGAAAACTGTAAGTAAAAGAGATCAAGAGAAAGAAAACTTAGACACAGAATTTATCCTGGTTCACTCACAAACCCGTGAGCTACATCCAGTCCCAGAGGCAAACCACCACTGGATTTTCCACTATCTGAACTCATATACAAGTATTCTTGTACTAAAGCCTCTTCAGGCTAAACAACAAGTATTCTTTTCTATCAAGCCTCTCCAGGCTCTACCACAAGTATTCTTTCTTCCACCAAGCCTCTCCAGGCTCTCAGACACTTAACCAAGTGTAGAGTATTCTTTCTTCCACCAAGCCTCTCCAGGCTCTCTGACACTTAACTAAGTGTTTACAAACTAAACTAAGTTTAAGTTTCCATGAAACATAAACTTAATCTCTTCATGTACCAGAGGTTGACTGAGTACTACTCAGGATATAATATATGAATCTAAATACAAGGGTAAGACAGAGACACAAGTGTTTAACTTAAGTACAATCTCGTCTCTAATAAGTGAGGTACTTCTCCCTCAACTAAATTGGCCTAAGTGAGATATGAAATTAAGCTCCAGCCTCATTCTCCAACCATTGGTTTCCATGGCTACATTCTCACCCGTATCATTGGAATACCAAGGTGTGTTCATGGCTTCAACCTGTTCTAGGTTGACTGTCATTTTGACCAGCATAACAGCTGCCTATTTATTTACCCGAACAGTAATGACAAGCATAGCCAATGTCTCTTTTTCTATGGTTGTTCTTTTCAATTGCAACAACAACAACAACAACCACTCTTGGTTGGGCAGTGATGCCAACACTTTATCAAATTCAATCTTGAGGCTATTTATATGTTCTGATGAAATATAGTCGTTTGAAGATGTTTCATAATACCGTTGAGCTATAGATGATGTGGCTCAAATAGTCGTTGTGTAATAGCTTCTCAGACGGTTGCTTCTCCTTAAACAAATTGAGTGTTCAAAACGATCCCGTTCTGACACTTCTATAGATGAGCTCTGTTTGAGAGATATTTCATGATATTATTCTGCGTATTCTCTCTTTTGAATTTCTTCTGCTTTCTCCAGCTTTCTTCTGTTTGCTCCAGCTTGCATTATCTTGCATCTGCTTGCTTTCCTCTGCTCTGTTCCAGATTGCACAAATGAAGAAATGTCTCTTTGAAATACTATCGTTTAGAGATAGCAAATAGTCTTCTTTTAATCCATTGTGAGACACGCTTCTTGAAAGTTCTGACATAGTACAACGTTGGTGCTGCAGTAAAGCTGCCACCGTTGTTGCTGCGAGTGCTGCGCGTGTAGAGATTTCCTCAGTGGTGTATGAACTTTAAACACACCAGGAAAAGTCTCTGTGACTTTGCCAATTTAAGCTTTGCGTGTTTGCAGAGAACAACTTTTCTTAGCAAACTTTAGATGGCTAAAGTCTTCAGTAGATGATGCCACGTCATTCTTCAGATGACTTTAATACTTCAGATAGCTTCTGTGCTTAAGACAGCTTCTTTGCTTCAGACAGCTTCTTTGCTTAAGACAGCTTCTTTGCTTTAGACAGCTTCAGACAGCTTCTTTGCTTCAGACAGCTTCTTCGCTTCAGACAGCTTCTTTGCTTAAGACAGGTTCTTTGCTTTAGACAACTTCTTTGATCTTCTTTTTCATTTCTTCTTCTTATTCTATCTTTCTTCTTTTGTAGAGATGTTGAATTTTGTGTTTTTTATTCAAACATCTTTCTTGCTCTCTTTTGTTTTAGTCTTCTTCATACTCTCATTTTCTGCAGGTGTTGATGCAGTGGATCTGCATACTCATTCCTTTTGCTTGCAGGTGCAGTATGCCTTGTAGAAAGTCTTTTCATAATTTCCTTGTTATGTGAAAGACTTTGATCGAGGTAGAAAAGCATGTCTTGGCTTTTTCTACTATAGAAGTAAGCTTCCATATTTTGAAATGTGCTTTACTCTTTTCATGTCTTCATTAGATCATCTCTTAATGTTCAATCTTCAGTCTGCTTCATCTTGTCTTCATTCAATTTCTTCTGTTCTTTAGTTGCTTCAACTCTGTTGAGGATTATTCTTCTTCAGATTCTGCATTCTTGTTCTTCTGATTCTGATTCTGACATTCTGATATTTCTTCATTCTGATTCTGGTTCTTATTTTCTGATACTTCCAATAAATATTTTGACCTGAAACATAATCAACAAACATATACCTTTCTCAGTAGAACCTGTTTATATAACCTCGTTAAGTTCTTATTTGTTCTTTATATAATCTTATTTGTTAATCATTAAAACTAAAGGATGTTAAGTCTTTGAATCAAGTTTGGATCCTCAAACTGATTAATGGACTTCACATATTCAATATAAATTATCAAATGCAAAGATATGTAAAAATAAAATATGTTATACAACCTCTTTTGTATTAATAAAAAATATGACAACCCAACTAATATTAGGAACTCCATTTTTAACGCTACTATGTCCTTTTAAAGTAACTGAGAAGGGAATAATATCAAAAGCATTAGAGAAATAAATATGTTTTGAATTTATTCAACCTCCAAGATTAAAAGAATTAAATATGTTACAAGAAGCTTCAATAAAGAAAATAAATTTGATCCAAAGAAAACAAAGACATAAATATGTTAAATAAAGAAATACAATATAAAAGAATTGAAGAACAAATAAAAACTCCTAATATCCAAAAATTAATAAAAGAGTTTGAAAAGAAAATAGAACAAGAAATTTGTGAAACAAATCCTATAGCTTTTTGGAATCGGAAAAAATATGAAGTTTCACTACCATATGAAGAAGGGTTTAATGAAAAGAATATCCCAACAAAAGCAAGACCAATACAAATGAATCAACAATATTTAGAATATTGTAAGAAAGAAATTCAAGAATACTTAGATAAAGGGTTAATAAGACCATCAAAATCTCCTTGGAGTTGTTCAGGATTTTATGTTATGAATGCCTCAGAACAAGAAAGAGGAGCTCCTAGATTAGTTATAAATTACAAACCTTTAAACAACGTATTAAAATGGATAAGGTATCCTCTCCCCAATAAATCAGATTTAATTAAGAGATTACATAATGCAACAATATTTTCTAAATTTGATATGAAATCTGGATATTATCAAATTTTAGTAGCAGGAGAAGATAAATATAAAACAGCATTTGTAGTACCATTTGGACATTATGAATGAAATGTAATGCCTCAAGGATTAAAGAATGCACCAAGTGAATTCCAAAATATTATGAATGATATTTTTTATCAATATATGGAATTTTCTATAGTATAATTAGATGATGTATTAATTTTTTCAAAGGGAATAAATCAACATGTTTTACATTTAAATAAATTTATAGAAATAATAAAAGAAAATGGTTTAGTTGTTTCTGCAAAAAAGACAAAAATATTTCAAACAAAAACTAGATTTTTAGGATATGAGATCTATCAAGGAAGTATAACTCCAATTCAAAGATCTCTAGAATTTGCAGAAAAATTCCCAAATGAAATTAAAGATAAAAAATAATTGCAAAGGTTTTTAGGATGCTTAAATTACATAGCAGATTTTGTTCCAAAAATTAAAACAATATGTGAACCTTTATACAAAAGACTTAGAAAAAATTCCCCACCTTGGGATAATGAGATGTCTCAAGTAGTTATTCAAATTAAGCAAATAATAAAAAAATTGCCTTGTTTAGGAATTCCAGATCCTGAAGCATTTTTAATTGTCGAAACCGACGCATCAGATAAAGGTTATGGCGGTGTTCTTAAACAAATCTCAAAAAACTCATCTCAAGAACAAATAGTTAGATATTACTCGGGTATATGGAATCCTACTCAACAAAAATACTCTACTATTAAAAAGAAATTTTATCAATTGTTTTATGCATTACCAAATTTCAAGATGATCTGTTTAACAAGAAATTTCTGGTAAGAACTGATTGTAAAGCAGCTCCAAGCGTTTTACAAAAGGATGTAAAAAATTTAGTCTCTAAACATATTTTTGCCAGATGACAAGCCTTACTTTCATGTTTTGACTTTGATATTGTTCATATTAAAGGAAATGAGAATTCTTTACCTGATTTTCTTACAAGAGAATTTTTACAGGGTTCAAAATGAGTAATAGCAAGGCCATGTCAAAAGATCAATATGGTCCTCCATTAAGTGGAAGGATTTTACCATTATCAATACAAGGATCAATAAGACCATCAACACCAATATCCTCTACAACACTTGTTCCAGCAAAACCCACTACTTTAGCTCAAGTTGTTCAAAATACTCCAATCAAAACAGAATTTCCTCAAAGTCCTTTAATTCCCCATTACAATAAGTTTACCCCTCTACAATATCATAACACCTTAGTAAAACCCTATGATATTTCAAAAAACATTTCAAGAGCCCAAACCTCTTCATCCTCTGATCAAACTTATCAAGAAAAGCCTGAACTCATTCCAATAATGATAATTGAAAAAGAATGGATATAATTTCCTCCAAGAGAAATAGCCCAAAAGGTCTTTCCACCTCAACATCAGTATAATCCAAATGGATCTGGTAAGGTTAGAGAATTTTATGAGTTCATATTGATATATACCGATTCTATTGAAATTCATCACCATGATGATTCAAAAGGACAAGGTATACTATTTTCCAAAGCCAAATTATTCAAATTCTTTTTGTTCAAGACTGGAATCAAGAACTTTATCAACCCAAGTCTTTTTCAAGAAAATTTTCCCCTCAAAATTATACTTATTATGACTACATAGATGCATGGTACAATACTTTCTACCTCCGTCCTTATCAACACTCCTGGTTTTTCTGGTTCAAGAAGGGAATTTCCCTAAAATTTCCAAAATGGTTCATGAAGTGGTTCTACGATTTTGGACCCACTACTACTCTATTACCACAAGAAGCTAAAGAATGTTATCAATATTTTAAAGACAAGACTACTTTTATTCAAGGTTACCGATTTATATCATTCGTGGCTAGTCAAGGTATAACTTGGATTATGTCATGAGATTATGATTCGGTAAAGCTTACTAATGAAATAGATCTTCATTATTTAGCCAGATCAATACGTGTTAAATGGTGGGCAAAATTTGATGTTACTCTGATCAAAAAAGAAAAAATTGATGAATTGGTCAAAATGTCTCAACTTAAAGCTGGAACCAGAGATCAAAATAAAGAATCCTTATTTTTAGCAGAAAAGCAAAAGATAATGGCAGTCTTAGCTTCAGCTACTTCAGAAGAAGAATGGCAAGAAAGATTAAAAGCTGTAAGTTCAAGACAATCACAAGAAATTGAAGATGAAGTTTCGTCAAGTCCGAGCAATTATTTGCAAGACAATGAAGATGATTGTTATGGAATGTTTGATTGATCAACAAAAACACTAGCAGGTGCTATGTGTGTGTAAAATGCATGGTAAAAGGCTACGTGTTAGTGTAAGTGTGAATGTGTCAAGACTAAGTGCTACGTGTGTGCATAATGATGCTACTAAATATGCAAGAGTGCTACGTGCAAGTGAAATGTATGCATAATAATGTTGCTAAACATGCAAGAATGCTACGTGCAAGTGAAGGAAGAAAATCAACAAAGCTAATGATGGGAATTTTGAAGGAATCTACCTAATCATGAAGAATCTTACAAGGAGACAATTTGGTAGTCAATAATAAGTCACGGTTGCTTGCATGCAACCTTGGTTTAATATTTTATTATTAAAAAAAAAAGAGTTCAATATTTTATTAAAAAAAACTTTCTTATAAATAGAGTCTTTCTTTCAGTATGGAGCAGAGGCAAAAATTCTGAGAGAAAAGTTTAAGTGTGCTATTGTAAGAGTGTTTGATTTATGCAAGTGTGTTTAGTTTCTTGTATCAAAGTGAGTGCATTTTCAAGAGTGTTTGATACACCTTTTGTAATAAAGTGAGTGCATTTTCAAGAGTGTTTAATACACCGTTTGTAATAAATTGAGTGAATTTTCAAGAGTGATTATTTCCTTGTATCAATTTGGGTGAAGTTATCTCAAAAGTTTTATTCTCGAAGTTCATCTATTCTATCCGGAGAATTCTATTCTAGAAGATCAAAGTTTGCATCTATTCCACTTCAGCAGATCAATTTCACGCGTCTAGAAGATCAAAGTTTGCATCTATTTTATTCCAAACGTTCAATTTCGTGCGTCAATTGTTAGTCTTCTATCTATAAAATAATTGTGTATCCTTATATACTTAGTACGTTAAAATACTTTAATAATTAATTACTAATTAAAATATATTCTAATACGTACTATTTCTGAAGAATTAATTATGAATATTAGTTTTCTAACTAAGCCTAAGTCTATTGTTTCAATATTTTCAATATATATATATAGGAAAATAATAAATATAATAGAAGCAAGTTGAGACTCTCCAAAAAACACCATGTAGCATTGTGCAAAGTTTGAAATGAAACCTTACCAATTGTTTACTTTTGGGAAGCCATTACCACTACAAGAAGAGATTCTCGATAAAATTGAGGTGACACTTTAGGGCTAAGCGAAAAGTTATGGGAGATGAAGGTCTCCCTATTTTTTGGTCAATTAATGAAGGAACTGAAGGAAACTTCGCTTGCTTATTAACAGTATTCAAAGTTCAAACGAATCGATTAATGATCAAGCATTTTGGGAGACAGCTATTATAAATTCCGTTGGCTAATGAAAATATCATATCCACTTTTACTTTCGAATATCACCTTCAATAGATCGACTCAATAGTCAATAGTCAATACCATACATGAGCGTAAGAAGGGCAGGGTTACAAGGAAAGTCGGGATCGGGAACTAATAGATACGAGACATTTGCTTTATTCTAATGCTCTACTGACAATTTTAATTGTTCCAAATATTCATCTGAATCAATTTTAGAAGAAAAAAAAAAGAGGAATTTTGTAAAGAATGAAAAACTTAAGCATTGGAAAATTATTATTTTTATTAAATCATATATTAAGACGCATCTTCTGCTTCATTCTCCTTCCATTTAAAATTAGGCCATGGTTAGAAGCATCATTATAAGTTGAAGAGCAATACTTACATTACATGAATACAATAATCAAAAAGCTTAAAATACAAAATTATTTTAACATTATGTTAAATATTTATTCAGTTTTAATAATATAAATCCTAAGAGCAAAGGATAGCAAGGAATTAATTACACCTAGGTCTGGTGAAACAAGTCATTTGTCCACCATCTCCATAACTAAAACCATCTAATCCATCTTTTTTTTAAAAAAAAAACCAGTATATGGATGGATTGAACCATTATAATATGTGGATTTATGAGTCCATATTCTTTTATTTTAAAATCCAAGAGAATTCTGAACTTTTAAGTTGTGGATTGGAATTGGATTGACACTTGATTCAACCTCAGCTCACACATAATTTTTTTAAACATGACTTTTATCAAACCTTAAAGCAAATTTATCAAAACCAAAGGTGAGAAGCGTTAACTATGATTAAGCTTTGAACGGGATTGTTCCAGATAAGGGATATTAGTGGTTAACACAAAAAAAAAAAACAAATTTATCATATAAAAAATCAAAATCAAAATTATAAACTGAAAAACCTAAATCCCAGAATTTTCCACTAATTCCTTTTTTCCGCTCCATACTATGCCTTTGATTTCTTTCTTTCGTATTGGCAATGAAAAGCATCAGTACAAGACAAAGGCTTTGCAATCTAGGTGTAGTCCAAGTTATCCAATAAAGTTGTATTATACAATTAGAATTTAGAACTGGTTTCCATAACATGATATCCAGGATTCTTGCACGTCAATATATATGAAATTAAAAGTGACTCAATAATTAATAACAATAAAATCCAAATAAAAAGAAAAGAAAAAATAACCATCCCCATCATTATATTACATAATATTCAAGACAAATCAGGAACCTAGATTCTTTTTTTTAAGGCTTCAGCATGCAGCTTCTAAATAACCAATAAGCGTGTGTTAGAACTTTGATTCTGAAGATGAATTCAACGCACTTCTCTTCGAGATCTTCATATGCATTGAGTTTTGAGTGAAATAGCCTCTTATCAGCAACAACTACTTGTGGCTGCATCAGACTGTGGCTTGTCCTTAAAGATGTTCTTTTTTCCCCCTTTAGAGCCCTCGGCTAAGAGGCTGGGCGTATCCAGAATCTGGGTGCGCGCACACAGCAAAAAATTAAAAAGAAAAGAAAAGTAACCCTACGGTCGTTTTCTATGATATCAACACATTGATTATCATACTTTCCCAAGCTTGCACAACAAAGTTTTCTCAATTAAACATTTTTGCCTTTCGCAATTATACATAGAAGACATATCTCAAGTGAAAGGATTAACTTGTAATAATAGGTAAGAGGAGCAAATAATGATCATTGTAATTGAATCTTATATGGATGACAAGGATACTGAAAAAAGAAAGTTATATGACTTTATTTTAAGAGTTTAATTACTATGCACTGTCAGTGTAAAAAAGTTTTACACATACATCCAATCGTGTGTTGCCACCTCATTTAATGAATATGACACCTCATATACAATTAAATTCATTAAATGGTGTGGCAACAAATCATTGAATGTCGGTGTAAAATTCTTTTATATTGATCACTAATGCATGATTCAATGATCATTATTTTAGTCAGTGCTTCTGCTTGAAAGTAGTATAGTTATGGGCATAAGGAATGTATGTAGTAGACAAATGATGGACCAAAGTTATGTTAGGTAATGGGCATATATGTCACTCAACATACCTTCAAAACAAGCTCTTCAAAGCATTGTTGTACGTTAATTCGAGTTTTAGCACTGCATTCAATAAATAGGCAACCATATTCCCTGGCAAAGTCTATTCCCTCTTTCTTTGTCACAACTCTATCACCTTCCTGAAAAGCAAATATCATTCATCTACATGTCAAGTTCTCTAATGGAATGCATGGAAAAAATATAGTAATATGTAATATAAATGAGACATGTAGCAGACTGGAGACATCCAAAACTAGAAATTCTTCTTATAGTGAGGGGCCAAAATGGAAATGGATTTCATTTCCATGTACTAATGGCATCCTATAGACAAGGATTCAATGTAATTAATGATTTACATTTACTTAAATACAATGTAAAATTATACAAATAAGCCTCCCTCCTTATCTTTCTTCAATAAAAAAAACTGGAGGGTAGAAACCTTCCTAGAGGAACTTGAAGAGAAAATGGAAAAAGAAGATAAGTAATCATGGCCATTGGCCAAGGAACCTAGAAGAACTAAAAATGAAAACACAAAACAAAACAGAGCAAAGACATGTACACTAGCCCAAAAAGCTGCATAATCCCTTTGTGACACACTTTATAACAGAAACCACACACTGACTGCCTGAAAAGTGACACCCACATTGAAATAAGGAAAACAGCTATATTCCATTAACAGATGGGAGGGGAGAAACTTCTGATCCAAAACTCAGGCATCATGCTCCATCAATTAACACAGTGGCAAAGAATTTCTCCCTCCTTCCTTCCACACCCTTTAAATTGAATAGACAGAAATTGGTTTAAAGATATCCAATAGTATTTTCTCTGCATCAGTTTCCTAAGAATATCTCCAGAGCAAAAAAATTTAAAGTACTGAATAGCATTGATTTTCAACAAGTCAAGTATGGACATCCAACACTGATAGCCAGAAATATATGTATATAGTTGGGTGATCAAACGAAAAATCTTGACATGTGTTACCGGGTTCACAAAATGAGGAGACAGTAGAAGTAGACAGTTTTTATCCTGTTACTTAGTTATGCTGTTGTAGGAAAGGAATCACACAAGGTGATCTCATCTTAGCTATAGGTGAACCACTGTGAATTGTATAAAAGTGATCATGTCATGTATTGTCTTTTTCGTTAACAATCACAGTTACAGTGATTCGTGACATTCGTCCATATCTGATTCTCCTAAACCTTAGAAGAGCTCTGCTACACAAATCTCTATGACAAAAAACTTGAAATCACGTCCTAACTCAGATTCTTCGAGCTCCAATAATGGCTGAAGCAGAAGCTTTGTTGTATTGGATCCCTCTCAAAATCCATCCAGCCACTATTATGTGCATCCCAGCGATGGACTTGGATCTGTAACAACTACACCAGCTTTGACAGGATCAAATTATCATGCTTGGGCCAAATCAATGAGAAGAGCATTGATTTCCAAGAAAAAGTTCAGATTCTTGGATGGAAGTGTACTGGTTCTGAAGGAAGATGATCCAAGTCCTAGCTATCATGCTTGGGAAAGGTGCAACATGCTTGTACATTCATGGATCATGAATTCTGTGTCTCCTTCAGTAGCATAGAGCATAGTATATGTTGAAAATGTGATAGATGTATGGAAGGAACTCAGGGAGTGATTAGCACAAGCAGATCTGATCAGAATCTCTGAACGACAAGAAGAAATCTATAGTTTGAAACAAGGTAATCTCACAGTAACTGAATTTTTCACTGAATTGAAGGTTTTGTGGGAAGAATTGGAAGCCTATAGGCCTTTGCCAAAATGTGTGTGCATTATTAGATGTTCTAGCGATGCTATTCGAAATGCAAGGTTGTTCAGAGAGCAGGATTATGTCATAAGGTTTCTTACTGGTTTGAGTGATCAGTTTCACAAATATTGCCATAGATCCACAGTGCCACCGTTGAATCATGTTGTGAGGTAACCCCTTAGTTAGTTATTTTAGTTGGTTATTAGAATAATTAGTTAGTTAGTTAGTTAGAGAGTGGTTAGTTAGTTGGTTTGCAATAGTTAGAAGAAATAAGGCATGTTGCCTATAAATAAGAGGAAGGGTTGTGGGAAAGGTATCTGGTCATTTGAAAGGGATTTAGGGCCTTTTAGGCACGGGGAGGTGCAGACCCTCAAAGTTCTGCAGTGCTGTCTTGTAATAAAGGGAGATTTTCCCTATTTCATTCTAGTAAAAGATCAGTTTCTTACAACTGGTATCAAAGCTCTCGACTCTGGGAGATTGTTCATGGTGCATACAAGAATGGAGACCAGAATAGACAACCTGGAGGTCAGGTTCAACAATCTGGAGAGGGGCTTCGAGGACAGGTTCAACAAGTTGGAGCGGGGATTGGAGAATCTTTTGGAGATGGCGCAAAATATTAACCAGACATTACAGCAAAAAGGGAACTCTTCAGGGGACAGTGGCAACGGTGCTGAAGGAAATCTTGGAGGACGAAATGAATCTAGGAGCAGAACAGTAGAGGAACCGTGGAGGAGATTGGAGATTCTGCTCTTTTCGGGAGACGATGCGTATGGGTGGGCGAACCATGTGGAGAGATATTTCAATCTGAAAGGTGTCTTGGAACAAGAAAGGTTGCAAGCGGTGATGGTCGCAATGGAGGGAAAGACCCTTTCTTGGTTTCGTTGGTGGAGGTTTTGCCGTTCGAACCCATCATGGGAGGATTTCAAGGCAGCTATCATTAGTAAATTTCAGCCAGAATTTGATCTTGATATCCGGGTTCAAGAAGTGGGATCAGAATCTTGGGAGCAGGATAACAAAGGGAAAAGTGAAGTCTTGAAATTCAAGAACCCACTTGGCAGGGAAGAAGCAATCCACATAGAAGTGGAACAGGTAAAAGAAACAAATATTAAGATAGTTGTGGCAGAGAAAGAAATGGAAACAGAACTGGAACTGCATGCAGGGACAGTGATGGAGGTGCAAGAAGCTAATGTTGCAGACAAGATTGAAGGGGAAAGAAAGTGGGATGCTGTAAAAGAAAATAATTTTCTGGGTTTAATGGGCCAAACCCAACTCATTCAGGTGGTGCATTTTAGGACAAAGATACATCTTGAGATCTATGATGAGTTGTTTCACAAATTTCAGATTGTTTCTGGCAGTGTGTTGCAAGCCATTCGTATTCTCAGCAAGACATTTAAGCAGAAACTAGAAGCTGGTCTTGGGGAGGCTTTTAAGGGGAGTTGGCTGCAGGAGGGTCTAAGGGGCTTTACATTTGATCCTGGTGGAACTTGGCTTTCAGCAGCTACTAGCTATTCACCTTGAGGACAAGGTAAATGTTTAGGGGGGGAGTATTGTGAGGTAACCCCTTAGTTGGTTATTTTAGTTGGTTATTAGAATAATTAGTTAGTTAGTTAGTTAGTTAGTTAGTTAGTTAGTTAGTTAGAGAGTGGTTAGTTAGTTAGAGAGTGGTTAGTTAGAAGAAATAAGGCATGTTGCCTATAAATAAGAGGAAGGGTTGTGGGGAAAGGTATCTGGTCATTTGAAAGGGATTTAGGGCCTTTTAGGCATGGGGAGGTGCAGACCCTCGAAGTTCTACAGTGCTGTCTTGTAATAAAGGGAGATTTTCCCTATTTCATTCTAGTAAAAGATTAGTTTCTTACACATGTCTTCTCAATGGTTGTATGGCAGGCAAGACAAGGAAATGCTATGGTTGCTGATGATACAAAGCTATTGGTGAAAGCCGTTGATTCTAGAAAACCTTTTTGCCAATGAAGAGGTAGTAATCAGAGTTATGGAGGCAGAAATTCAAACAAACACTGTTCTTATTGTGGAAAGGTGGGGACTCTCGGTAGTTTGGGAGGCTCTTGGATTTTGGATCCCAAAGCCACTGGTCATGTCTACGCCTCTTTACAATGGTTTCAATCTTAAGAGAAAATACCACCTGTTCATGTGAAGTTACCTGATGGGAATCTAGTCTTAGCACACTATACTGGAACAGTAGAATTCTTACCCACAGTCTACATAATGTCCTATATCTACCAAACTTTTCCCAAACTTTTCCCTGATCTTGATTTCAGTTTCCAAGCTCTACCACTCCTTGTCTTGTACATTAATTTTTCATCATAACATCCCTTAAGAATCAGCCAGTGCCACCCAACCATCCTGGCAATTTTTTTATGCCTCACCTTCCTCTCCTAACAATAGCTCCAGAGTCCAGTCCTGGGATTCCTCTTACAGGTGCAGATACCCCTTCACAGCTTCTCCTGTATCTTCACCTGAGGTGCTAATAATTTTTAGTGATGTGCAGCCCTCCATTGGAGATATTTCTCAATCACATCAGCTATTAAGGAGATCTACTCGGCAAGGACATCAACCATCACACCTTAAAGTTATATGAGTCCCCACCTAAGGCCAACCATCACTCCTCCTCAGGTATCCTCTATCCTCTCTCTGACTATGTTTTATACTCTAACATGTTTTCATCCCATGCTAGCTAGTTTGCTCTCTCTCTCTCTCTCTCTCTCTCTGTGTGTGTGTGTGTGTGTGTGTGTCTGTTTTATACTGTTGAATCACATAACTATGCAGAAGCTAGAAAATGTTCCCACCAGCAGGATGCTATGCAAGCTGAGCTTCAGGCCCTTGAAGCAAATGGAACTCAGAAGCTAGTGGATCTAACAGTTGAAGCCATCATTATTGGAAGCAAGTGAGTCTATAAAGTCAAGAGAAAGGAAGACAGCAGTGTGCAGAACGCTAGAAAGCTCGTCTCGTAGCCAAGGTTTACAATCAAATAGAAGGATTGAATTATTTTGATACATTCTCACTTGTTGCTAAGCTTACAACAGTGAGAATGATCCTTACCCTTGCTTCTATGAACAGATGACAATTACATCAACTAGATGTAAACAATGCCTTTATTCATGGTGATTTTAAATGAGGGTATCTAACTATCTATATGCTTATCCTAGAAGGAGTCCCCTCACCTGGCCCCAATAAAGTCTGCAAGCTCTTAAAGTCCCTTTATGGACTTAAACAAGCAAGCAAACAATGGTAATGCCAATTTGACTTCACTCTTGGTCACTTGTGGATATGTTCAAGCACATTCAGATCATTCCCACTTCATCAGATCCTTGAATTCAGACTTTACTGCATTGGTAGTCTATGTAGAGATATTATTTTGGCTGAGAATTCTCTGGCAGAGTTCACTCAAATCAAAAGCATCCTTGATCAGTCTTTTAAGATCAAGGATTTGGGGATCCTCAAGAACTTTTTGGGCTTGGAAGTAGCTCACTGACAGCAGGGTATATCTCTTTCCCAAAGGAAATACTGTTTAGATCTCCTTTGTGATTCAGGACTCACATGATCTAAACCAGTGGCCACTCCATTGGATCCTTCCATTCGCTTGCATCAGAATAATGACAAGCCATATGCTGACTTCTTATCGCAGACTGATTGGGAGGCGTCTTTACTTGACCACTACACGCCTGGACATCATATTTTCTGTCCACCAACTTAGTCAATTCCTTGCCTCAACAACTACAGTGCTCTTTTATGTAGCTCAACGTGTCCTACGGTATCTTAAGAGATCACCCAGTAGAGGTATTTTCTTCTCTCCTTCTGCTGAATTACTTGGCTTCAGTGATGTGGATTGGGGAGGGTGTCTCGATACTTGGAAGTATGTTTCTAGATTTTGTTTCTTCCTTGAATCCTCTTTGATCTCTTGGCGTTCTAAGAAGCAGAATTTAGTGTCACGTTCATCCTCCGAGGCAGAGTACAAAGCCCTTGCAGCTGCCACTTGTGGCCTCCTATGTTTCTTGCTCTCGGTTACCTGTGCTCTACTGTGACAATCTAAGTGAATTACATATAGCTTCCAAGTTCCAACCCAATATTTCATGAACGAACCAAACACTTGGAGATTGATTATCACTTTGTTCGTGAAAAGCTTCAGGGAGCCATTATGCAGCTTCTTTACATTGCATCTCAAGCTTAGTTGGCAGACCTCTTTACTAAGGTCCTTCCACCTTAATCCTTCTTAGCGTTCCTCTCCAATCTGGGATGTATCTACCAAGCTCCATCTCGGGGGGGAGGTGTTACCAGGTTCACAAAATCAGGAGATAGTAGAAGTAGATAGTTAATATGCTGTTATGCTGTTGTAGGAAAGGAATCACTTAAGGTGATTCTCATCTTAGCTATAGGTGCAACCACTGTGAATTGTATATAAGTGATCATGTATCATCTTTTTTATTAACAATCACAGTTACAGTGATTCGTCCAAATTTGATTCTCCTTCTTCCATTCTTTTGTGACTTTTGTGAACATGATTGAAGAATACACAAAAAGATAAAGGGCGAACATATGATTGTAAACTTCTGAAAAGAAGATACCTTATCCACTTTGTTTCCAACAAGCATTTTGATGCAGTCTGGATTTGTTGAATAAAGGTCTATTTCCTTCGCCCATATTTCAGAGAGATTTGTAAATGTTTCTCGCCGAGTTACATCATAAACTGCATCAGTTTGAGGAATGAAATGCAGTTAAACAAAAGCTAAAATTTCAACAGTACATCTACTGAGGGCTGTGTCTCCCAATTTCCATAGACCATTCAACATATAGCATCTGATACAGATATGCCAGCCATTTCTGGTGGATCCAATCAACAACTTTGATGAAAACTTCAATTAGTTATTGAATTTCCACAGCTTAATTAGATGACAGACCAATTACTTAACAAACTAAAGCACGACATGTAGGAAAGTATGTATTTAAGTATTTACTTACTAATATCATTATCAATGTTCAACGCATAGTTAAGTTCTCCCAAGCAACATGAATGGTTTTCAACTCACAATGATATTGCAGTGACATTGTAAGTAACCAAATAGTTGACACTTGAGATGCTCCATACATGGTTGAAAGCATCATGAAAAGATTATATTCAAAATCCCCTCTTCTCTTATCCTCAACCATTACAGTCCCTAATTTCTATAATGCTCTTTACAGCCACCACTAATTAGACCTATATCCCAACCATCATTATTTCGAAAAGAATAGCTTTATTGCAACCATTTGGTCTGATTATGTGAAGCAACAAAAAAAGCCTTCATCATGGATTAAAAGCATGCCATAACTTAGTATGGAAGAACATTTTGACTTTAACTCCTCTCAGAAGAGAACTAATGCCCTTATACCATCATTATAAAGCGAATAACAGCTTGTACCAGATTGCCTAACAGTCAGTGTAAAGGCAAAGGTTAACTTTCAAAAGAAAGACAAACTGTTTATCTCAGTCATCATACAAAATGTCACAATAAATTCCAATGTAGGCTCTTGTGAAAATTCAAAAACATTTCACTCAATTAATAAATATATGACTCGGAGTGTGGTGAAGTAAGAAACTGAGAACTAAAACTCACCCATAATGATCCCTTGCGCACCTCGGTAGTAAGAACTTGTCAATGTTCTGAATCTCTCCTGACCAGCTGCATAATTAATCATCATATCTACAGTTAGGCACTAATACCAGGCAAGAATTTGATTATTTGAAGAAAGGTAATTTAAACTGAACCATGAATCAATAAATAAATAAACATAAGTGAGCAAGCACCTGTATCCCAAATGGCAAGCTTCAACTTTTTACCATCCAAAGCCACATATTTGACCTTAAAATCGACACCTACATTGAGACATCACACAAGACATAAAGCATGAAACTCTAGAATCTAAATTACCTTACATTTGTTTACAAATAATCAGATAATATTAGGCATAAAGACATTGGAAGTTGGAACACAACAAAAGCAGGGACAAGTAGTGAGCTCTCAGCTAACAATGCTATGGCTATGACAATGACATGTTCCTGAGATGCAAAAACCAACAAAGGTAGATGAATGAATACGAACCAATTGTGGGAGAGAGTTCATCGAAGGTTTCGGAGGTGAAACAGAGGAGGAGACTACTCTTGCCAACTCCGGAGTCCCCAATCATCAACAACTTGAACAAATAATCGAATTCCTGGTTCGAACTCGAATCCATCGCAATTAACTGATTCAATCATTAAAACGAATAATCAAATTTCATTGTATTGTCCGTTTCAATTCCTTTGATAAAAAATCGATTCTGAAACTCATCATATCGAGTGATAAGAAAAATGAATGTGCATTGGCATTAAATCAAAACGGTGATTGAGAAAGAGAGAAGAAGAGATTTGCATACCTAAGAATTAAGAAAATCAAATCTGGTAGGAGAGGAAATTCAGCATGAAATTTTAGCAATGAAAATAAAACGGAACCGTGTCCGAATTACCAGGTCGCCGTTTCAGTTTTTTGTTTCTTTTATTTTCGCCATCGGCTTCTGTTCTGAATAATTATCTATTTCTAAATTCTACCTTTTTTTTTTCTTGGAAATCAGTAACATTATTTTCATGGTAAGATAAGTTATATTTAAGTGTTAATAATAGAAGCTCTTATTTGATATTTAATAAACACTTACTAAATAAGTTCTTAAAAAAATATATAAAAAATTAAAGAATGTGTAGTGTATCTTTATTTTCCATAAGTTATTCTCAGGAACTTATCGAAATAAGCTGAAAAGAGCTTATAAATTTATTATAAGCTTTTTTCATAAATTTATCCAAATAATTAAATAAATACTTATGTCATAAGATAATCTTAAATAAACTCTTTCAAATTTCACGTGAATTTCTAGCCGGACTCTCGTTGCATATATGAACATCAACAACGGATAGCAACCAAAAAATAAATATCTTACAAAAAAAAACTAAAAAAATAAATAAAAAACAACACAAATTTTTTTTTTACGCTAAAAACAACACAAAAATTAAATGATATATAAGTGAGAAGATTATACAAATAGCTGTGAAAGACCACAAAAGAAAAAACAATAGATAAATATAATTAAAATATCGACGTGCCGTGATGCCCGTACGTGAAAGCCATTCTCTTCTATATTCTTTTATGCAATGCAGATTGATAAGAAAGAAATGAAGTCAAAAAAGTAATAAAAGTTATTTTTTATATTTTTTATTTTTTTTAACGTAAAAAAGTGATTTATTTTGAAATAATTAGAAAATATGAAAGACTTGAAAATTCACTATAAGATAACAACCCACAACATAATCTATCACACATCAGCGCTAAAAGGATGATCTCCCCCTAATCGACATGATAGCTAGTGTTAGAGTCCAAAATAGACAAACTCAAACCCAACCAACACTAGATAGGGTCGTCCAAATTCTATCTAGGCCTAAAACAAGTTAAAAAATAGGGGCTTTTAAATGAATTAAGTTAATTTAATAAAAATATTATAATTATAATCTTATTTAAAAGTTATCTTTTAGGCTTTTTAAAATACAAATTATCCATTAAATTATCTTAACAGGTTTTATTTCAGATTTTTTCATTTAATAATAAAATTAATTAATTTAATCTTTGTTGATATTTTATTAATAAGTATTTTAGTGACTTTAACTTATTTTAACATTTACAAAATTAAATAATAAGAAATATTTTAGCCACTCGTGTAATGTATGAGGTAGTATATATTACACTATTATTATTGTTCTATTGATAGTTCAAAATAACTACAAAAATCAAATATAAAAGATATATTTTAAAATTTAATAAAAATATTCAAAGAATAAGAAGATTGTCATTCAAAGAAATTTTTAAATTTTTGTAATAAAAAAATTAATTTATTAATTGATTCTTTTATGATAATTTAAAATAAAAATAGAAAAGTCACTTGAGTAACAATGAATAAGAAGAAATTTAAACATTTGCAATTGCAAGAGACTTTTCAAATTTTATAATTTTTATAAAAATAAAATTAAAAAGCCATGTTGATTAACATGGGAGATCCTTTGGTGTGATGGTGATTGTGGGAGTTCCGTTAGAATTTAAATTTAATATATACATAGAAGATGACTAGATGATGATAATATGAAAGACCTAATTTTTTATAAAAAAATATTTTACTCATAATACTAATTTCTTTTAACTTTTAAAAAAATATATCTATAACTAAATTTTTTTTTTGGGGCCTAAAGCAATGGATTTAGTAGCCTTATGGTTTGGTCGGTCATGTCGCCGAAAGGATGGGTCGAGGGCGCCTTTTACCATGACGAAGGCTTTGGTGATATCGACACATCACATTCGATTCTACAACTTGACCAAACCTACCGAGTTTATGGAGTTCCCCTCAATCTAGATCCACGTGACAAAATCATTCGCCAGCTCGAGGAACGCATTCGATAGCTGGAATGCAGCTTGACCCATCCTCGACTTATTACCCACTCTTATTCGAATATTAGTCATTATACCCCTACTAATCAAGAAGTCACCCCCACCAAAAAGAATTACCAACCTACTACCTCCAATTTCTCACGCCCCGTTTAAGCAGCTTTTTTTCTGACCAACTTGCCCGAGCTAAGATCCTAAAACCATTTAGAAACGCCTTGCCCATAGAATCCTTTAATGAAACCATAGACCCTTGATGCATTTTGTAATGAGATGCTTTTCGTGGGAGCCCCAAAAGTTGTAATATGTCGCTCTTTCACGCACTCTAAAGGGATGAACTCTAGCATGGTTCAAAACCCTCCCCACAAAGTCGGTCAACCGATGGGAAGACTTATAATCTGCTTTCATGGGTCAATTTACCATCTCCACCGAACTCCCCAGAGACTAATTCACCCTAGCCAAAGTCAAGCAGCATAAGGAAGAATCTCTTAGGGTTTTCCTGGAGAGTTTTTATAAGGAATGTGCACTAATCCTGGACCTTGCAGAGAATGTAGAATTGGTGTGCGTCGTCTTGGCTCTGACTCCCGGTTCGCCCCTCGCCATTTCTCTATCCGAAGAACCTGTCTACTCTATGGAACAATTCCGGACGAGGTCAGACAAACTCGTAGAACAAAATTCTATTTATCCAGAGCTTCTCATAAACACCCAAGTACAGCGACGAGACCGAGATCATAACCCCCTTGACCGTCATCGTCAGAGAGACGGACATCACCCAATAACAATTGTATTATTCTTGATCTAATGAAAGTCTAGTTTTTCCCTTCAAACTCATCCATTTCATTTTATTCAGTCTTATCATTTTAACATCATTCTTATTTTACTTTGCATGAACCCAAATGTGAATAACATCTTGGATCAAATCGAATCAGGATGTGAAGAGCATCTCGACTCAATCAAAATCGGATGTGAGGAACATTTAGGTTCAACGGAAACTGGATGCGAGGAACATATCGGCTTATCGAAATTGGATGTGAAGAGCATATTAGCTCAACTAAACCGGATGCAAAGAGCATCTCAGCTCAATCGAAATCGGATGTGAAGAACATCTCGACTCAACAGAAAGATGATGTGAAGAGTGTCTCAACTCAAATCGAAACCGGATGTGAAGAACATCTCGGCTCAACCGAAATCAGACGTGAAGAGCATCTCGACTCAAATCGAGACCGGATGTGAATAACATCTCGACTCAACAAAGTTGGAAGTAAATAACATATTGACTTGATGTAAATCGGATGTGAAGAGCATCTCGGATCTTCAATACAAGATATACTTGGCCTAATAGTTAATGTCCTAGATCTCGGTTTGCTGGACAGACGACTACTGGAAGGCCACGTATGAGGAGGAGCAGAAATAGATAAAAAGAAAGGAAAAGAAATCGGAAAATACCTGAAAGATGGTTTCTGAAACGATAGAGGAATAGTAGGTCAGTTTCCAACTCCGAGTTGATGAAAAAGACAGAAAATACTTGAAACTACGAAAAAAGATAAGAAGAACGTCAGAAAAACCCAAATAACAACGCTCCGGCATCTAAACAAACTCAGGAACCTTGTCTCGGTTAGATATTGTGAAACTCAAATCGACTTCCGTAGTGTACTCCACCTCGGCTCGAGTTAGGGGCATCTGTTGCAGGCCAATACTATTTGGGCTTACTCAAGTCAGCCTAATAAGGTCCATTAATCATTAACTACATGAAGCCATCCCAAGTACATAAGTCGGCCCAACCCAGAAACGGGATGAAACCCTAATAGGAGTATCGTAGGGGTGTCCGTACAATCTCGTACCGGATTTCATCTCAAGGGTAGGTCCAAGGCCCAAATCTTTAAATATTCCCCTATAAAATCCCAATAACGTCAGAGATCAAGTACGAATAAATTGCCTCATTTACCATTACTCTGTTAGGGTTTAGGCTTACTTGAGCGTTGGGGTGTTTTTGCAGGCACTCCTCCCGCCAGAGATTGAGCCTAATATACTCGGAGCATCTGAGTCCGAGTTTCATACTCGAACGTTAGAGACTCATCATAGATCAGAACCAAGTCAGAGAATCCCGAAGACTGAGTTTGAAATACTTGGAGCATTTGAGATCAAGTTCCATACTCGAACACCGTTAATAAACTTTCTAGTTGTAAAGAGATGAAAAAAGGACAAAAAAAAATCAATAACCTTTCATTTATATTGGGATATGTATGAACAACATAATGATCCCCCATTTCCATTTCAATTGTTTTTATTCAACGAAAAAAATCTTGCAAAAAATATGACGAAAAACGAGATGTAAAAAATAAAAACATTTAATTAGAAGAAAGAAAGAAAATATGAATTCAATGGGTGGAGATCCTCTCCATTTACTGGAGAGAGAGTGACACACCTAATATGTGGGACCCATACAGCAGGTGGGCCCTACATATCAGGTGTGTCACTCTCTCTCCTACTGGACTTGTCCAGTACTGGAGAAAGGGTGAACCCAAATTCAATAGATATACATTGATAATATAAAAGTTTTATTATATCATTCAATAATATATAGTCACAATATTTACTGAGTTTAATAATATAAATGATTTAATTGATATACACTGTGAGTGTAAAAAAATTTTACACAGACATCCAATGGTGTGCCGCCACATCATTTAATGAATATCAATTAAATGTGTTATTTAATTCAATAAATGATGTGGCAACACATCATTGGATGTATGTGTAAAACTTTTTTACACTGACATTGTATATATGTTAAACTCTAATATAAAAGGTATCATATTTATTAAATAATGTGGTAATACATTATTGAATATCGATATAAAACTTTTTTATGTTATTAGTGAATACTAATTAAATTGATTTTTTATATGGTTTTAAAGGGATATAAGTTTTTGTATGATTTTATATATAATTTAAAATTACTTGAGTTTTTGAAATAGTAATCGATTAGAAATAATGAGTTTACAAGTATTTTTTATTTTAATGGATCACAATCATATCATCTAATTAAATTATTACTAGAAGTATTTGATTGATTAAGAAGGTGTTAAATATGTTACAAAAGTTGACAAACACTCTTTATTATTTAATTTCTTGTAAAATAATTTAAAAAATAATTATGATTGGTTAATTGATGAAACGATTAATTCTTATGCAAAAATAAGAGAAGAAAAAGAATTAGGTTTAGGCAGCAAACTAAAACCAAATTAACAAAACTTTTCGTGTGTATATAAAATATAATAATAATATATAAAATAATAGATTTACTATTAACTAGCAAGTATTGCACAGATTAAATGATATTTTAAAAATATAAAAATAATATAAAAATATTTAAGTGATAAAAAATATTAAAATATAAGGGAAACACACACATATATATTGTGAATAGTTTTTTTATTATGTAAAATAATTATTCAAAGAAATATTTGATATGGATATTTCAGATTAATTACTGTAGCGTTGATATAATTTAAAATAAAATGAATATTTTAAAATTTATATGTATATATTATAAGATAATTAATTTGAAGTAGGTATTTAACTTAAATATAAATATTAAGGAATAATTGATTTAAATTAGAAATTTATTCTACTTGTAAAAATAGGGGATAATTAGTTGGTATTTAAATAGGGAATAAACAATAATTTTAATTTTAATAATTTTGAAAGATTGTGTTAATAATTAGGAAATGGGGAGGATGACAAATATTTGATTTTGTTATATTTTGTTTGCAATATACTCGAATCCCATTATTATATCAATCTAGTTACTTAAATTTGTTTTTTTGTGTGTGAATCCATGGTATCTCTTTTTTTTTTTTTAATGAACGAAAATTTAGGGTGAGGGGATGGTGCCCGGTCCAAGGCAAGAAAAGCCTCCGGACTCAAAGAGCACTTATAGAGGTACTTACATTTTACCTCATCCCAAGGGGACAAGTGAGGATTCGAACCTGCGACCTGTCAGATACGATACCCGGTCTTGCTCCACTTGACCAACCCCTTGGGGTTAACCCATGGTATCTCTAATATGATAGCTAGAGACTAATCACTTTCGAGGTGTAGAAATCATCGGAGTGGATTTGTCTCTATCAACAAAGTTTTGTCATACACATCACCGGGTATCGAACCCCCATCAAGATGTTTAAGGGACTCAACTATTTGCCAATTGATTTAAATTTGTTATAATTCAAAACATAATAGGATTTACATTAAATTTAAATTTAAAGAAAACATTATAATTATAATAACAATATTTCAATTTTAATTCAGAATGAAGCAACATTGAAATTTAAAGTTTTTCAACAATAATAAAATTTGTAAATTTGAAATTAATTGAAATTTTGAAATAAATCAAGTTTAAAATCACGAAAGAAAAAAATAATTAAGATGAAAAAAAATTAATGAAAAAATTAGAATAAAAAACATAAGGTGAAAGTTTCTTTAAAAAACAATATCACTAGATGAGAGAGTTAGAGTGTGTTTGGTTTAGTATTGAAACATGGTAAACTCGCGTTTTCAACGCTAAAATTAGTTGCGTTGTGGAATCTAAACTTGAGTTTGGTCAGTTTTAACGCTAAACTATTGAAAGCTAAAAAGCTCGCTGAAAGCTTAAAGTTAGCTGAAAGCTGAAAAACTATTGAATGTGTTTGGTAAAATTAGTTGAAAATGGTAAAATGACATATAAGGACAACATTAATTATTAAATAATGATAAGTTGGGATGATTGAGGGCTAAACTTGTAATTAATTTTAAGTTAAAAGCTAAAAATTGAAGCTTTTTAAAAAAGCTACCCCAAGTACCTTTTAAATAAAAGCTAGTAGCTACCCAAAAAATACCTTACCAAATACAGCTGAAATGATTCAGCTACTAATTTCAACTTTGAGCTAGTTGAAATGACCTAGGGTGTGTTTGGCAAAACTAGCTAATAAGCTAGCTGGTAGCTGATAAGCTCCGAGCTGATAAGCTAGCTTATTGAATTAGAAGTGTTTGGTAAAACTAGCTGATAAGCTAGTTAGTAAATGTAAAATGACATAAAAGGGCATAACTACATAAATTTTATTATATAGATTCTATTTATGTTTTTTTTAAAAAAGTATATAATTTTATATTTTAAAAAAAATAATTAAATTCTTATTAAACCTTTTTTAATAAAATATTTAATTAAAAATTAAAATAAATAATGAAATTGATAAAATAAATAGTATAATATAAAAATAATTTCATAAAACAGTGAAAAGAAAATAACAATTTAATTAATTCATAATTTTTTAAATTACTTATTATATAGATAATAATATGTAAAAAGAAATTGAAAGGTTTTTATAATTAAAATTGAAAATAGATAATAATAAGTAAAAAGAAATTAACAATAATAAGGGAATATATTAAAATATAAGGGGTAGTGAAGGAAGAAAATTAAACAAGCTACAAGCTAGAAGCTAGGTGAGATAGCTTGTAGCTTATAAGGTAGAAACTCCTAAAATAAGTTACTTTGAGGTACCTTACCAAACACTTTTGTGTTGGTCAAACTAGCTTATAAACTAGTCAAATAAACTAGTAGCTAGCTTATTGGACTTACCAAACACACTCCTACCAAACACACTCTTGTATTATTTTGAAAGTAGGATTAAAAACTCTTGTCTTAATAAAAAAAACTATTACGTTCCCCCGAAAAAAAAACTTCATTACTGACATTTCGTAAAAATAAATTTACATGTCACATGATCCCGTGATGAGCGCAAGGTTCCACTGTGCTGTGCTGTGTCAGCTTTTCAGACACCACATGGACTCCACGGGACAGTTGCCTGGGCCCAACCCAATACCCTAAAAAAGAAACATTTTCTGTACGTCAATTCAACCTTATTTTTTACATGGTTTAGTACAATTTATATTAGTTTTATTGTATATTTAAAAATATAAAAAATGTACTATAAAGAATTTCGCTTTATTCATTTTTGGGAAAATAATATACATCCACCTATACTGTCGCTTTTATAAATAAATATCATAAACTTTTATTTTATTCTAATTAATTTTTAACTTATTATTATTATTATAACATGTCTTTTATCAATCTCGACCTTTTTAAATTTTTGTGTTTAAAATATTAAAATTATATAAAGTAGTTTTAATATTTTCTAAAAATAAAAAATCTAAATTAAATGAACACACCATCATATTTTGTTTTTACAATTTTAAATATTCTTAAAATTTGTTAAGATTTAAAAATAAAAAATTACTCTTACATATTTTTAGTATTTGAAATACAAAATCTTAAAAGATTGATATTAATTTTGTAAATTATTTAATTTCATATTAATAAAAAGACTTATTGTAATACTTATACGAGTTTAACGCTTAATTGAGACAAATTGAAGCTTCATAATACCTATTTACAAACAGACAAAAGTTGATAGTTATTTTATATTTCTCTTCAATTTTTATTAGCTTATGTATTAATTTAATGTTTGTATTTTTAATTAGAATTTAATTAGTATACACTAATAATGTAAAATAAATTTACATGGTCATCCAATGATGTGTTACCACATCATTAATGAGTATGTTATTGAACTCAATAAATGATGTGACAACATATAATTGAGTGACATGTAAAATTTGTTTACACTTTCAGTGTATATACATTAAATTCTTTTAATTATATACTTTTTTTTTCTTATGAAATCATGTTTTTTAATATTATAACATGTATTTTAAGTTTCCATACTAAAGTAAATTAATATTAATTTTTAATTAGATATTCAATCAATTTTTTATTTTTAAGTATAAATAATTTAATTTTTTAAATACTTATAACTTAATATTTTGATTTACAAAAATACAAATACAACTATATATTACTATAAAAAAAGAAAAAAGAAATAAATGATATGACATTTCCCTTACCAAAATGGACGAGGGAGCGAAACGAAAGCGTTGTTAACGGCGCGCACGTGATCTGGTAGAGTTTGACACACCAGACAGAACGTCAGAAAGAAAGAAAAAGAGTATCCGTTTTTTCTCTGAATTTTCGAAGTGGACCCCACCCCCAACCCAAGACTTAAAAAATTGTAAACTCGCTGCGTTGAAACGCGCCCCTGTATGCAATGGTAGTGCAACACGCACTCCCTTCGACTTTCACGTCCGCGTATCACAACACAACACCAACCCTTCCTCGCCTCTATGCCGCATCTCTAACTTCTCTTTCGTAAATCCCTCCCCTCTTTCATTCTCTAGGTACGTTTCAATGGAATCGGACAAGGCACCAACCTTTGGTCCTATCGTTTTTGGATCCTGTACCAGACCTTCATGGACCTTATTATTTCTCTTCTTCACTCTATTCACCATCTTCTCCCTTCAGCGTTCCACCACCTCCCTCTTCCCTTTCTCGGTCCTTTCCGCTTCCACCGGATCCCAACCCTCGCCGGATCCCATCACATGCTCCGGTTTCTTCCGGGATGTTCCCCGGAGGAAGGTCGTCATGTCGATCGAGGATTTCGGTGGCGTTGGTGACGGGAAAACTTCGAATACCGAATCGTTTCGGAAGGCGATTCAGTACATGCAGCGTTTCCAGGAGAAAGGTGGGTCCCAGTTGAATATCCCCAAAGGAAGATGGCTCACTGGTAGTTTTAATCTCACCAGTAATTTCACGCTTTTTCTTCAGGAAGGTGCTGTTATTTTGGGCTCTCAGGTACCAACCATCATTTTCTTTCTTTTCTTGGTTTTCAGTTTTTTTTTTAAATTAAAATTAAAAATAATGAAAACCGGTTCTGTTGAAGGAGGAGTATCCAACTGCAATTTGGTTTCTGCATGTGATTTGGATTTGTGTCATTTATGGGAAAAAATTGAAACAAAAAAATGTTTTTAAAATTCATTTTTTAAAAATAAAATTTTAGTTTTTCTGTCATTCTTCGGAAAAAGGGGGGATGTGTTGCTTTTTGACTTCTTTGGCCACATATGGGTACACTTTGGAACCGACCAAATTATGTCTGTTTAATACCTTGGTGATTTTTGTTTATTCTGTGAACACCTTTATGTTAATTATTCTTCTGGCAACTTGATGAAAGTGTGGTTTTTCTTAAATAATTTAATTTAAAGCTTCAATTATCAGGACCCTAAAGAATGGCCTATAATTGAAGCATTGCCATCTTATGGAAGAGGGAGAGAGAGGTTAGGAGGAAGACATATTAGCCTTATACATGGAAATGGCATCCGCAATGTTGTCATCACAGGTAAAAACTTGTGGATATTTTTGTTCTTTCCTTGAATTCCGTTGGCATAACAACTAATTAACCGAGGAAAGATGAAGAAAAAGAAAAAAATCCTCCTGTTTTGGAAAACTATAATGTCAATTTGATGTCACAAAAGTCATCACACGAACAATGTATAATTCACTTTTAGGTGGCATTATATAATTAACTCTTACCTATCATATATTTTAAATTTTTAACCAACGCCCATATATTCTCATTAGTATCTTTCGTGCAGTATAGCTGTTTTGTTTGAAATCTCACCCGTTAAAATTGCATTTTAATGTAATAAAATACTAAAATTTAAGCATAGTAAAACCGAATAGACACCTCCGTACTATTATTCTCCAACCTGGTCCTAGCAAAGTGTTATTTGAAGGGGAAATTAAGGCTTCAATGAATATTCTGTCCTTTGTTCATTTTTTGAAGACGGTATTGGATTCTGAGACAATAAAGTGAGGTTACATATTTGACTAGTACTTTCAAAAGTTTCAACACAGTGAGTGATTTTATTTTAAGGAGAAAAGACAACAAATTATTTTGTTTGAGTATGAAATAGTTGTACACCCCCGGTTAAATCATCAAGAATATGGTTCACATATTATTTTAGGCATTTTATTAGTTATTTAGTTTGAGTCACTTTTTTCACACAACAATACACATTTTTCTCTCTTCCTCTTAATTGTTGTATGAACTGTTGTTCATTTTGGGTTATAAATAAGATTTCTCATTTGGTTTTGTAGGACAAAATGGGACAGTTGATGGTCAAGGGAAGATGTGGTGGGATCTTTGGTGGAACAGAACATTGGAGTACACAAGAGGCCACCTCCTTGAGCTAATAAACTCGGATAATATTCTCATAGCAAACCTCACCTTTCGAAATTCTCCTTTTTGGACCATCCATCCTGTTTACTGCAGGTTTGATTTTTTAGCAACTTGTCTCTTCTATAAGTCCTAAGTGGCACTCTAAGACTATAAATGCAGCTAACCATTTTGTCAAAGTATCAGGAGCATTTCCAGAACACACACTTAACATCCTTTAGTGATTTTAAGTAAACTATTAATCAATAATAATTCAGTTCATCTAATCGGGGATCTTTTTATATTATGCACAATAGATTTTAGTCATGACTTGTTTAAACACTTGAGATTTGATAAAAGCTAATTTTTGTTTCAGTAATGTTGTGATCAAAGGGATGACAATATTAGCTCCTCTTAATGCCCCAAATACTGATGGCATAGACCCTGGTTTGTCATTTGTTACTATTCACTCTCTTTCTTGCATTCTGTTAATTCCTACCTGGCTTTAGGACTTCTTATGTACAAATTCAACATAAATCTCTTGATAGCCTCTTACAAGTGAATTTTCTTTCTGATGATTCAGACTCAAGCACCAATGTATGTATTGAAGATAACTACATAGAAAGTGGAGATGATCTTGTAGCCATTAAGAGTGGTTGGGATCAATATGGAATCACCATGGCCCATCCAAGCTCAAATATCATAGTGAGGAGAGTTTCTGGCACCACCCCAACTTGTTCTGGAGTAGGAATAGGCAGTGAGATGTCTGGTGGAATTTCAAATGTTACAATTGAGAATTTGCACGTGTGGAATTCTGCAGCTGGTGTTCGCATAAAATCTGATAAAGGCAGAGGGGGCTATATAACAAATGTTAGTATAAGTGATATAAGAATGGAAAGGGTCAAGATACCAATTAGGTTCAGTAGAGGTTCAAACGATCATCCTGATGATGGGTGGGATCCAAAAGCTGTTCCTAGATTTAAGGATATTGTTTTCAGTAATGTTGTCAGTGTAAATTCAACAAAAGCCCCAGTTTTGGAAGGTGTAGAGGGTTCATCATTTGAAGGTTTATGTTTCAAAAATATTACTCTGCTTGGTGTGGCCTCATCTGCAAAATGGCATTGTGAATATGTGGCTGGTTTTGCCACTGAGGTGTTCCCTGTTCCATGTCCTCAGTTGCAGAACAATGGCAGTTCATCATGGTGTTCACCTTCCTGATTTACTGTACGGGAAAATCAAAGTTTGCTCAAATTGTGGCTTGATTGATTAAGCAATTTTGAGTCTTAAGCAGATTATTTTGCTACAGGCAAAAAAGATATGAGCTGGAATGAATTGGGTTCATGATGGTTGAATTAATATGACATGTTCCTGCCACGGTGGCACGGACATGTAATGTGATCGGTTTCAGGTTTGTGATTGGAAGGTGCAGAGGCAGAGCATCATTTGATTGATATATCATGGACCCCTCTCTCATTATGGTTGGTGGCCATAGAACATGAAGCTGTGAAGCTGGCCCCTTGTTTGCTTAACGGGGTAACCAATGATTCTCTTGTGTTTTACTTTACGAGATGGTTTTCTTTAAAATTATTTGTTACTGTTGTATAGTTAGTTTATTCATTGGGAGAGAGCTCAAAGTCGAATGTAGAGTTAACTTGATCATGTAAAAAACAATTTTGAATCAGATCAAATCCTTTTTTCTTTTTAATATGGAAAATTTCATGCCCAAATTATGAATTTATTGTGGCCTAGGTTGCATTATTATCGTGTCATTTGTCATTGACATCGATTCTACACTGAACTGGCGCTAATGACGGGCAAAAGGTCATGAAATTATTTAAATGGTAATAGGTTCTTCACCTTGTAATATATACAGGATTAGATAGTATAAAGGGGTAGAATGAAGCCAAGAAATAATTGTATATATGTCAGTATACTTTACAATTTGAATGTTTCACACTAGTGCAGTTACCCGTGCCGACAAAAGTATTTATTAACTTCATGCAACCTCAATAGAGATTAATTGAGGTTAAAACTATATAATTAAAATCCAATGACATGGAGTATAGTATTAGAGCGTATTAGCACAATAGAGGGATATGATGCTAGATGATCATCAGTTGTCCTTATTATATAAGGTATGTCGTATAAATTATATCTCATTAATAATGTTTGTCTAATACATGTAAATGACTGATAGTTGAGTTATAAATTGGTAATATTAAATATTACGTTCTATAATAAAATATTTTTACTTTTACTTTATTATCATGTGCAATGTTGCACACGTTAGAAAAACCGATTATACATTAGGGGAAAATACACAAAAAATTTAATTTAAATCAACACAATATATTTGTATTCATGTGTATCAATATTTACAAATTAAAAAATTTTAATTTTAATAAAAGAAATGACACGAATTTTGATAACAAAAAATAGTAATAATAATAATAAAATAACTAATAAAATATTATAATAAATTGAATGAATAGTGAAAAAAATATTAAAAAACCTATAGGATTGTATAATTATAGATAGATTATAGATTAGAAGAATATACACTAATTTTGATATACATCAACACATTTTATTATATTACCACATCCAAACTTTAGTACCAATCTCAACAAATATATTTGTACTAAATAATTTTGAGTTTTTTTTTGTGCAAGACCACGGGTATCCTCCACGGGAGGCAATCCTGTCGAGCCGGGTAGGATCTCTATGGGCGGCAAAGCTCTCCCTCCGAGTATTTAACACAGCTGCATTCTCAGGGCTCGAACTCGAGACCACCGGTTAAGCTTTGATAATTGTATATTTGTTATTAAACTTAATAAATGATGTGGCAAATGAAAACACATCATTGAAGGATAATATAATTTATTTATTTTTTACATTAACAACGTATACTCATTATATTAGATCAAATATAATAATTTATCTTATTTTATGTGCTTTTATCTCACATATCAAATGAGCCTTTAAACTAATTAATCAAGTCTTAGTTTGTGTTGCGAGTTGTAAGTTTGTAACCTGTAAAAAAAGTATTATTTAAAAACAAAAATACAACAAAATGAGCCGGATTTCATTCCTGAGTTACCCCCATTTCCCCATTCCCATCCCCATCCCACCCATAAAAACGTTGTAAATATTCATTTTAGAAAAGCAAGAATTGATTAAAGGCTAATTATTTATGCCAAATTAGGTACATGTATTTTATTTGAAAAAAATGACATAATTTCTTATTTCATGCCAAATTAGGTACATGTACTTTTTTTTGTTTAGACCACATGTATCCTTCATAAGAGACAATTCTATTCGAGCCGAGAACATCCACATCATGATGGGGCTAACTCTACCAGCGGGGAATTTTTCTATACAGAAGACTCGAACCCAAAATCTTGCTTAAGGGAATCAAACATATATCACTTGAACCAACCACGGTTGGTTATGTACATGTACTTTTTTAACCATATATAATTATATACCATGATAATCATCTTTCTGTTGTGGTTATTTTCAATGTGTTATTTTCAATGGTGCAGAATCAGTGAACATAAACGCAGTGTAGCATGTTTGGTTTGAGTCAAAACCACGTTTCAAACGTGGATTCACTCCAACGCTACTCTCCGTAGCGTTTGTCGGATCCACATTTGAAACGTGATTTCAGGATAAACCAAACACACAAGCATGTTTGATTTAGCATTAAAATGTGGTAAACTCACATTTTCAACGCTAGAAATATTTGCCTTGGTAAATTCAAACTTGAGTTTGGTCAGTTTCAACGCTAAATGAAACACATACAAAATATAAGGGAATTATATGTTCTGTTATATTTTATTCCAGTATTTTAGCAAAATAAAAAATTAACACCTTTTTTTTTAATTTTATCTCCCATTCTATTCTACTTTTATTTTTTTTTTTACGTAATTCTACTTTTAATACACACCAAATATGAAAATAGAAAATCCGTATTCTATTTTATATCATCTTAACTAGTCCATCAAACTCTATTAAAGAGTTTAAAATCATTTGTTCCCTTCCATATTCTTGGTTGTTACTTTTTCTTCCTCACTGAAGTATTATGTTCTTATGTACAGGGAATGAGGCATGACTATTTCAATTCGTTCCCTAAAAATTGACAGGTTACCTTATTTAAATCTTACCATTTTAAACTAAATAAATTAATTCATACCAAATAGCCACTAGTATCATTCTATTGAACAACAATAGATAGATATAGATTGGATAATGTTTCTTTAAAGCAATGCACTTCACCCTATGGCAAAGCCAGTAGTGAACTCCAAGAATGTCATTACTTGTATTTCTTGCAACCCCAAAAAACTCAATGCCAAAGACTCATTACTTGTTATATCAAGACCTTACTGATACATCTACCTTTAATTTTCATATATAATAATGTCAAACAAGAGTAATATAAATATGAATCCAGAACAGAAGTATCAATTCAAGATAATATTGACTAAGCAGAGAATCAAAATGAAGATGAAATCCAATTCTTCCTTTCTCTTATTGTTCTTCTTTGTAGCCTTAACCAGCATACAAGTTTGTATATCAGACTGTGATAATATACAGGACACTTGCCCCACAGATTCACCACCATCAAAACAGAACATATTCATCAATGGACTCACCTGCAAGAACACACCTAACACATCTGCTCATGATTTCAAGACAATGGAATTAACCAAACCTGGTTCAAGAGATGATTTTGGTTCATCAGTTAACATTGTTACTGCTTCAAAGTTCCCTGGCCTTAACACTCTTGGTCTCTCAATTGCTAGAACTGACATAGAAGTGGATGGTCTTGTTAACCTCCACAATCATCCAAGAGCTACAGAGATGGTCTTTGTCAGAGAAGGTGTGTTGGTAGCTGCTTTTCTTGATACACAAAACCAGCTTTTCCAAAAGCTACTCAGAACAGGTGATGTATTTGTGATCCCTAAAGGGTTGTTCCATTTCTTTCTAAACCGTGGTGTAGAAGTTGCAACTGTTTTCTCTGTGTTCAATAGTCAAAATCCTGGGTTGGGATCCCTCACTGCCACACCTTCTTCTGACACCACATTGGAATCAGTTGAGAAGCTAAAGAGGAAGTTTATCTCACTTTCTGACTCAGAACTTCATAGTGTTAATGATTTGGGTTTGGCAATGTGGGACATCATTTACAGTTAGCCAATTCAGAGTCCAAAATATAGGTATATTTGTTGCACAATGCATAGTATTACTATTCATATTGAAGGCTTCATTCATGCCTTGCTATATGAGTTGGTGGTCTTATGTGTAGTGTAATATATCACAATTGTATTGCATTCTATAGTTTTATGACCATATAAGGCCCCTTCTGTTTAGAATGGGGAAAGTGAGGATTGTTTTCAAGTTAATTGCATGGTTGATGATTGTAGATTTATATCTAAGGAATGTGTACACAGGCCAGGCTAATTTAATTGACATGTTACTTTAAATTATGTTGTAATGGTGACATGTTTTATATCAATTCTTTTGTCTGTTATATAGCAGATCAGATCAGATCATCAGAGAAAAGTAATGTTGATTATTGAAAGCCAGTGAAGGTTGCGACTTGTGACAAATGCAAAGGAATAATTTAATTAGGCTTCAAATTCCCATAACCTGAGTCCTGGTCCTGGATGGTAGAATAGAAAAGCTTACTTATAAAATAAGTGTAATCACAAAAGCAACTGAGTCGTTGTAGTATAGTGGTAAGTATTCCCGCCTGTCACGCGGGTGACCCGGGTTCGATCCCCGGCAACGGCGGTTTTTTACTAATCTTTATGTTTTTTTGGTGTTTCGATAAGTGACGGCCCAAATACTAAAGCTAGCCCAGTCCTTTGTGTTTCAACTTTCAACAGATCAGTGCTCAAATATAAGGAGCGGGTAGTTATCTCTACTATTAATAAAGGGAATGGCTTGAAATGATGTCCACATTTCAGATTCCACTTATGCCCCTAACCTCTAAAAAAAGACACGGTTAAAACAGCAGTTACGGAGGAAAGATAATAGGGAGTTAAGGAAATAAAAAAAACTGCCCCATTACATCACCGGTCCATTACACTATTACAGTGCCTACATTAACTAAACCCAACGTGCAGACGCGGCCAGAATAGTAACGGACGAGGCCAGGGTGCAGACGCGCAGGGGAACGGAACGGTCAACGGCGCTGGTGGTGGCTTGGAGGCTGCTCGGGCTGTTGGAGCCTTGGAGAATATCAAAAGTTCGACATCCAGGGAGACATGGCTGCGGACAAAGTTCTAGGGTTCCCCATTCTGATAGCGCACGCGACCAAGAGGAGGAACACTCCAATGGTGGAAGGTGAAGGCGATGGAGCCGCGGAGCGGGGTCGTTGACGGGGAAGGGGCCGTGGCGGCGGAGGAGCCGCCCGATCGCGCCACGGCCGTGGAAGGATGACCGATGACGAAATGGCGGTGACCTGCTCTAAAAATAGATCGGGAGCGACGTGATGCAGTGGCGACGGTGGCCATGCTCGGCCGTGGAGCGGCAAACAGCGATTCCTTCACGGGGAAACTTAGCCATTTGGCTTCACGCGGCCTCCCTCTCTCTATTTCTCACTATCTAATTGATTTCTCTGAATTTCCCTTCTCTGTTATTGGCATTTATGTTCTCCTCATCTTTCCTTTTCTTTCAATTTTATATTTTGGCAGGTGGTGTATGAGGGATGACAGAGGTGGGATTGGCGTGAGACCGTGGTTGTGGATTGGGGCGTGGAAGCCGCGCCGCACCGCCGCAGGTGATAATTTATCGAGGTTTTGATTCTTTTTGAGTCATGACAATTATAATAGACTATCGAATTTTATAGCTATTAACATGCCGGAATGGATTATAATCTCGCATCCGTCTTCTTGATTGTTTTGCTTTGGGATGCCTGAAACAAGCAGTGTAAGTTGGGGAAATTCAATTGGGTCCTGACGCATGATTCAGTTAGTTTTGACAATTCTCAGAATTAATTGTCACTGTATTGAAAAAAATGACATTTAAATAGGAAATGGTTCAGTATTGCATTCATGATTGGGTATGCTATGCAACCTATTTGGAGAAGATGTGTCAGTATGAAATTGGGGACTGGAAGCTTTCGTTTTTAATTCCACATGTTAGCTCCTTAGATTTAACTTTTAGTTTATTCTCATGTTGTCATGCATATAATTGATCTTTAAATTTTACTCATTTACTGTAGATTGGAAGAACGTGGAGTTGGAGCGGAATCTATACAGCCAGAGACATTATATTTTGGGGTGGACGCTCGGGATCTGATGCATGGAAGAGTTCCATGTAGAGAATGAGGTATACCTCTTCCTGTATGTGTTTGCTATGAAATTTGCATACATTGTTAATAGAGTTGTAAAGGGAAAATTATTGTTGGTAGAGGTGGGTAGAGTAAGGGGAAATATTTGGAAAAAATGACACTCTTGAGATTGAGTTGGAAGGTATATTTTTTCTTTCTGGATGAAATGTCTTAATTTGTTAGGTCCCTATATTGAAACTTAAAGTTAATACAATATATTGAATGACTTGCTATTGGTGATGACAATTTTTTTTATCCTCTGACCCCATTTCATTGTTCTTTCTGGATGAAATGTCTTAATTTGCTAGGTCCCTATATTGAAACTTAAAGTTAATACAATATATTGAATGAGTTGCTATTGGTGATGACAATTTTATTTTCATCTGACCCCATTTCATATTTATTCAAATCTTTGTTAGACTGAACTTAGGAAATATATCCAAAATCATGGAGTTGCATTCAAAATGTCCGTTATGAAACGAAGCCAGATCTTTTGCTTGATGTATTCCTTGGAGCCCAAATTATTGTTGGTAGAGGTGGGAAGAGTAAGGGGAAATATTTGGAAAAAATGACACTCTTGAGATTGAGTTGGAAGGTATATTTTTTCTTTTGGGATGAAATGCCTTAATTTGTTAGGTCCCTATATTGAAACTTAAAGTTAATACAATATATTGAATGAGTTGCTATTGGTGATGACAATTTTTTTTATCCTCCTACCCCATTTCATTGTTCTTTCTGGATGAAATGTCTTAATTTGCTAGGTCCCTATATTGAAACTTAAAGTTAATACAATATATTGAATGAGTTGCTATTGGTGATGACAGTTTTTTTTTTCATCTGACCCCATTTCATATTTATTCAATACAATGTTAGACTGAACTTAGGAAATATATCCAAAATCATGGAATTGCATTCAAAATGTCCGTTATGAAACGAAGCCAGAGCTTTTGCTTGATGTATTCCTTGGAGCCCAAATTCTTGGATCTGATGACAAATACATTTGCCAATACTCTCCCGAATCACGATACATCTGGGGAAGTAAGCATTTTCGCATTCTCTTATCTTTTACCATCAACAGATAATGAAGCACAATTATTTGTGTTTGTCACATTTTGGAATCTCATTTTGAACAATGTGTTGGGCTGTTGGTTAGGATTATTTTTGCTATCCATTTATCTCATTTCCAATATACTTTACATTGCTAATAGTTGGGTTTCTTGCCTCACATGGGTGCAGAGAGAAGCAATTCTTGCCTCTTTGCAAAGTTCCCTCCTTTGCCACCATAACCGCAGCATCAACGCTTCTCTTTCTGGGGTTTTGTCAAAAATAACATCGCCGTCCTCAGTGGTTTCCATTAACGAAGCGTTCGATGAGAAGAGCGACCTTGAAGATAACCCTAACACAGAGAGAGAGAGAAGGGAAGAGAAGAAAGAGGGAAGAGAAGAAAGAGGGCAAGGGGTATATAATGCAGCCTTGGTCGCGAATGATGAAAAGGCCGAGACGGCGCGTCCATGGTGGCTGGTATGCGGTGATTCTTATGACGCAGCGTCTGGAGGACGAAACCAGCACGACAGTATCTATTTTTAACAATCAAATATTTAATTGTGGTTTGTAATCTAAATACTTTTTTGGTTAATAATCTAACCTAATAGAGTGATGCTGATGAACATGAATAATAGATCTTAAAATTCATTATTTTATTATTATATAAATTCCCTGGAAGCATTTCTTTCTCAAGTTATTTATGTTTATCAATTCCAAGCATATTTTCCTACAATAAATATAACCAGTGAGATGCTCAGGCTCCACTAATGACTCTCTGTCATCTACTTGCAGTGTCAATCTTTGACAGAAGAATTATTAGCATCCCACTCAACGGATTTGCAGCAACATGCTTATGAATTTCAAGCCCTTATTGGCTTGGATGCACAAGCTGTTGAAACAATAATGCCACAAGATGCAAGTTGTGAAGACATTGAGGTTATTTCTAACTTTGAGTTTTCTCAGATTCGTTTAAGATTATAATATTTAAACTGTATTCATCTATAATGATTTGCACAGTTTTTGGTGTTTAGTGCATTAAACACAAGTGTCAATTGAAACCTATTTAATTAACCAAATTTCAGCATCCTATATAGTGTTTTTAAAAAAGATTGTCTTGCTTTTTTCTATGATACATGTTTTAAACTAACTGCAACAACTCCTCCAATTCTGAGAACATCCTAAGGAAAATCAAACAGGTTTCTGAAATATAAGTTTTAGAATTAAACTACGGTGGGCTCCTTTGCACCCCAACATTTAGTTTCTAGAGAAGTTTCTTAATTGCTCTGATTTTCTTAATGTCTTTGTCATTTCCACTATGCTCTTGAATATTTTATGTCTCAATTAACCAATGTCTGTGGAATGGATCCTAATTTATGTTGATATCATCTTTAACACTTGCTGGTGTTTAAGCTATTTGATTGTTTCAATTCTTGCCTTCAATTTTGTTAGTGGTTTAATTATAGAAAATTTAGTTATTTTGTTGTCAAATTCTCACTCAAAACTCTTAAGATGAATAATCACTTTCAAATCATAACAATTGTATAGATTCCATATTAAGTAGCAATATTTGAACGGGAAGTCTTGGGCCTTTCTAATATATTCATATAATTTTGATTGACAAACTTTTATTCACTTCTGAAGCTTGATTCCTCTATGTTTACTACTTTTGATCCGAATTCATGAACACCTTGCATGATTGCTTTGTATGTGTATTTTTTAATATACTGGTTTATATCGTTCCCACTGTAGTTGGGTGAGCGTTTGCAAAGAGGGTTTTGCTTGATATTGAGATATTTGCACGCAGATATGGTGTTGTGTTGAGGGGCCAAGAGGGTTCCAAATATACTAAAAGAAGTTCTGAAATGGGGAAAGCCCAAATTAGTAATTTAGGAAATGTTTCAGTTCTGCACAAGCTCAAGTGAAGAAAAGGGAGGCCCAAGATATCAATGGCCTAAGCAATTATACCTGTTTCGGTAAGGAGTGTGTATTTTGGAATGTTAGAGAACAAGGTATGGAACTCAAGGCATGCATATTTTTTTAAATGTGTTCACTAAAAATTGGATAATAATAGCCATTTTAACTTTCAGGAGGTTGCTGTGAAGAAGATGAGGTCTTTAAGTGAACATCTTCATGGTCTATTGCTAAAAGGTATATGTACTCCAATATCTATATTGACTACCAAAAGCAAACCCTTTGAATTGTGAAACATGTTCTAAAATGCCATGGACCAAGAACAGGTATAATTGGGTGAATACAATTGAATAACCAATAAATGTAATGAAATATAGATCATTAGCTTCTTCTGAATTTGAGCCTCTGTGATTCATTTTCTTTCTCTTATTATGTTTCTTACATTCAGTTTTTTTTTTTTGGTTTTTTTAGACATTTTACAATAAAGTTAAGCTTCCCTGCATCTGCTACAGTTTTTTTTTACTTATTGATGACACAATAGGTGGTGTATCACTGTGTGAATATGATTTTTTAAATATGATAATAAAAACTATATTTTATTTTCTTGAGTGTTAAGATCGTTTTTGAGACATTTTGGGACTGTGCATCTTTGAATGATGGTTTTAATTTGTCTATTATTTTAAATTGAGGTATGATGAAGAAGGTTGTATATGGTACTGGGTTTCTTTCATTTGATCATTTTATTTCTGCATTAATTTCATTAAATAGATTTAAAAGAAAAAACATCATGAATTCAAATTGAAACACATATCACATAGTTACTGCTATAAAAATTTCTAGGTATGTAGGAGTCAAAAGTTCTGAAAAAAGTTTTGTATGGCAGTAGTTTGAGACAAATATCTTTAGCTGTTGTTTTATTGAGCAATGCACACAAATTCAAGCTTTCATTCTCTTCTCTGGAAATAGTGTGTACATGTATGTGATACGTGACTTCTATACAGGTGGGAAGTCATTTGCGAAGCATCTTTTATTTTCTTCTTAAGTTTGGTAAAAGCAAGATCTCTGTTTCATTTCTTTAGTTTTTCAATATTTCTCTCTTTGGTCTTTTTAATTTTATTATTTGGTCAGTAAACTTCTTATGTTTATAGGGATTTTCTTCAAGAAAGAGCTGGACATTAAGTCATTGACAAAACCCTTGAAAGTGATTATACTGCTATTGTAAGTGGTGATACCCTTGAAAGATTCCTTCAGTTTTTTTAAAAATTTTTTATAGTAAGAGTGAGAGAGATCTTAGAAATTCTGAATCCTTTTTTGTTCTGTTATGTCAAGCTTTCAGTGCAGCAGACTCTAACCACTTGAATCTGCTAGCCCAGGTAAATGAAGGAATTTATCTTGAAGAGTTAAATGAGAAGCTGCTAACTAGCAGATTAAGAATGAATGTATAATTGGTACTTTTGGATGTGTTGATGAAAATAAGTTTTGGCATGCACCGGTTCTTTGTGATTCTAAGGGTGGACAGTTAGTTGTTTTTAATATAATCAAGAGCAGCCTTGCTTGCTGCAAAACAAGTTCCTGGCATGAAAATTTTATTTGCTTTTGATTTTTTAATGGAAATGCAAAGACAAGTTGATATGCTTCTAATATTTTTAATGGAAATGCATATGTGGGTACAATGAGTTTACTACAATGGAGGAAGGAGTTTGGTGCTGACACTGTTATGGAGGTAGCTGCAGATTTAAATTTAACTGACAAAATATATCTTTGCAGTCATTGATTTCCATACCATTGCATCCTGTGGGTTTAATATTTCATGTTTGCATTAGGATTTTGAATTCAAAGAATTAAACGAAGTTGTAAAGTATTATCCACATGGCCATCATGGTGTTGATAGGGAGGGAAGACCTGTTTACATTGAAATACTTGGAAAAGTGGATCAAAACAAACTTAAGCAAGCTACATTGCAAGATAAAGCTTCCTGCTTGCACAATTACTGCCAAAAGGCATATATATTCCAGCACCACACTCTTAAATGGTATGTTGCCATTAATTATTCCTCATTGCATTGCCTGTGAATTTCTGTAACATAAACATAAATTTATGTTATAGTGTTACCTTTAGGTCCTTAAAAAATTTACAAAGTCTGTCAGGGAACTTATTATGCGATTACAAAAGATTTATGGTCATAATTACCCTGCGGTGAGCTATCTCAGTTCCTCTATAATTTTGTTATGTTCCTTATTTTGATTTAACTGGTTATAGGAAATTTTGAAGATGAACATGTACTAAGGTCTCACTGGTTAATGATTTATGTTTTCTTTTATTATTGATACAAACTCTTTTGACAAATGGTTATCATAAATGTTGGCCCTGGGTTTAGGTTGTTGTGGAACACAATCAAGTATTTTCTTGATCCCAAAACAACTTCCAAAATTCATGTATGTAAAAATGCTATGTTCTAGCTGTCTAAGGTTCTTTTCTCAATAGTTTAAGGCTGTTAACATTACTTTATGTTTCTTTGGGAACATAGGTTCTTGCTGACTTCCTAAATTTGAAACCAAGTTGAAGAAAACAATGTGTTATCAGTTACACTACTTGATGAAGATGGTCCCTCGAACCAATTTACAAATTTGAGCGTGGATGCTTTTGAGGGTGAAATTTTCAAGAATGTACATAACGCTGGCATTGGTTATGTATGGGAATCTATGCTTTCTTAATGCAAGTTGCAACCATGCACGCTCTATTGGCTTAATAAACAGCTAGATTTCTCAACACACCTAGAAATATGTGTAAAATAAACCTGAAAACTGTATGAGATTTAAATGGGATATATCACGTTAAGGTTAGATCAAAGCAGTTGTTAAAAATTTTAATTTATTTCCCGGCTTAGATTTGCGAATTTAAACAAGAATTTTAGCATACTAGGGAAAACATTAATAAGGTTCCCGAAGGGCACATGAGGCTCCTACCATGTAAAATGAAAGACAAAAAATTATAAATTGTTTTCACTGTTTTTGCTATACAAGTTTTTGCCATTTTGGAAATGGGATTATGAGAAACAAAGTGACTTTTATTAGTAAAAATTAAAAACATTAATTTCTCAAACAAAAAATGTTCTTATAATGGTAAACTGTAGGTTTACTGTTTCCCTAAGCTAAGAATATTTGCATTGCGCCTCTTCATGATTCCAATATCTTTAGAAGAAAGATCTTGGACAGATCTTTATCATTAGTTTCTACATAGCTTAATGTAAATTATCTTGGATCAACTTCAACATTGTTAAGCCATGCATATCCTGCAAGAGTCCTTCATAATTTATTAGCAGAATTAAAATGATATAGTTACAAATCACAAAAAAAAAACAACTATAAATTTATAAATATATAATAAGTTCTAAAAAAATTTATTATAAATTCCACTATTGGTAATTTTTACAGAGAAAGGTTTTTACTAAATATAAATTTTAGATATCAAATATAAAATAGACATGATATCTATGCGAAATTGGAAGAAAATTAATGCGTAATAGTAAGATCATTCACTATTTTTTTTTTCATTTAAACTGCGTCCATTTATTGCGATAAAAAATATATTTCATTTTTCTGTTAATATCTTAGGCATTTTAACTTTAATAGGGGATAATCGATATTGAGTTGCTTAAAGAATATAATTTTTGGACCATGATTCCTTAACTAATTTAATGCAAATTAGTCACATATATATTTAATTATATACTACCTCAGTTCCTATTTAACTGTCTACTTTCAAAGAAAAAAACTTATTCCTATTTAACTGTCCACTTACAAACCCAATGCACTAATAAATACACTTTTCTTCATTTTACCCCTATGTTAATAAATGGTCCACTAATAAAAACTAATGAGAGCCAATAATAGTAAGAGAGATAAAAAAGGTAAAATGGAAAGTTTAAAATTTATTTCCATTAAAACGAGAGTAATAATTGCATTCATTAATATGTGTTTTAGTCAAAATGGACAGTTAAATAGAACGAAGGTAGTATATGTATAATCAAATTTTACATCTTTCGCAAAAAAAAGAATGCGGATAGACAGGCACGGCAGTGCCTGTCTTTCCGCTAGTATATATAATGAAGGCAATCTAGACAATTTGAGTTATATATAAAGATATGATTTTATTCATTTTATTGCCAACTTATATTTTTGTGAAATAAGAAAAGAGTTCGCTCCTGTGCACGTGTCATCTGCTCATTTTTTTCTTTTTTTTTAAATTTTTTTCTCTTCTCTCCTGCTTCATTCTCCCACTTTTTCTTTTTCTTTTTTAAAATTTTTAAATCTCCTCTCTCTTGCTTTCACTTTTTAAATCTTCTCACTTTTTAAATCTTCTCTCTCCAACTTATATTATAGTGTTTTTTTATGAATCATGGGTATCTTCTGCGTGAGTCAGTCTTAATCGTATCGTTTTCTTTTTCTTTTATTTTTATGATATTAAATATTTTCTCTCATTATTCATTTTATTAATATGTTTCATTATAAATGAAATTTTTTTATGAACTGCGGGTATTGTCTAGGGGAGACAACCCTGTTCCTACCATTTTATTTTTTCTCACACATTAATTTTCTTTTTTATTATCTTTTTACTTTTATTTTTATTTTTTTATCAAAATAATATCTTTATTTATTTAGCTTCTATTGTAGTATTTTTTTTATAAATCAAGAGAATCCTCCACGGGAGACAGTTTTAATGTTGTCATTTTCTTTTTTCAGTTATTTTTTTATCTCACTTTCATTTTCTTTTTTTATTATGATATTAAAATATTTTCTTTCATTATTCATTTTTATTAATATGTTTCATTACAAAAGAATTTTTTTATGAACTGTGGGTATTCTCCACGTGAGATAGGGATGGCAATGGGTACCCTATGGGCAGGGTGCCACAGTGTCCGTCCTCGTACAAGCGTTTTAAAAAAAGCCCGTACCCGCGCTCATACTCGCGTGGGCAGTAACTTTAGTGCCTGTCCCCATACCCGCTGGGCCCCTATATGCCCGTACCCGCGCCCGTTACCCGCACTTTTATTAAGTAAATAATTAACAGCTCACTAAAAAAATATTAATTTAAGAAAACTATATCTCAATTTAAAAATTACTCGAAGATCGTCCAAAAATAATTTTTAAATATCAATGACACAACAATTTAATTAAATTGAAACACAATATGTTAAAGTCCTAAAACACAAAACATAATTTTTTTATTAAATATTATAATATACTTTCACGTCACACTATTTTATATACTTCGATATCATGTGTTAAATTCTCCAAGATCCGTAAAAAGTTATTTTTAACACTAATTAATCATATATTATAAAATAAAAAAGCACAAATAGATAGTTTTAAAAATATGTATAAATATATTAGATATTTTAATAAAATTAATATATCCCTATATATAATTATATATGGTATTATTTATTATATAGTAATATATAATTATATATGAGTGCGGGTATGGGGCGGGCTGGGCATCATAGTGCCCGTACCCGCCCCCATACCCGCTTTGCGGGTTTTTACCCTGCCCATTGCGGGTAATTTTTGCGGGTACCCATAGGGTCTGGGCTCAATTGCCATCCCTAACGTGAGACACTTTTGTTACTACTATTTTATTTTTTTATCACACATTAATTTTCTTTTTTTATTATCCTTTTACTTTCTTTTTTATTTTTTTATCAAAATTATATCTACATTTATTTTCTCACTTTTTAAATCTTCTCTCTCTAGCTTATATTATAGTGTTTTTTTTATGAATCATGAGTATCTTCCACGGGAGCCAGTCTTAATCATGTCGTTTTCTTTTTTCTTTTATTTTTATGATATTAAAATATTTTCTCTCATTATTCATTTTTATTAATATGTTTCATTATAAATGAAATTTTTTTATGAACTGCGGGTATTGTCCAGGGGAGACAGATCTGTTCCTACCATTTTATTTTTTCTCACACATTAATTTTCTTTTTTATTATCTTTTTTACTTTTTTTTTATTTTTTTATCAAAATAATATCTTTATTTATTTAGCTTCTATTGTAGTATTTTTTTTTATGAATCACGGGAATCCTCCATGGGAGACAGTTTTAATGTTGTCGTTTTCTTTTTTCTTTTCTTTTTTTATCTCACTTTCATTTTCTTTTTTATTATGATATTAAAATATTTTCTCTCATTATTCGTTTTTATTAATATGTTTCATTACAAAAGAATTTTTTTATGAACTGTGGGTATTCTCCACGGGAGATACTTTTGTTCCTACTATTTTATTTTTTATCACACATTAATTTTCTTTTTTTATTATCCTTTTTACTATCTTTTTATTTTTTTATCAAAATTATATCTACTTTTATTTAGATTCTATTGTAGTGTTTTTATGAATGACGGGAATCCTCCACGGGAGACGGTCTTAATCCTATCATTTTCCTTTTAATTTTTTTTATCTCACTTTCAGTTTCTTTCTTTAGTATGATATTAAAATATTTTCACTCATTATTCATTTTTATCAATATGTTTCATTATAAAAGAATTTTTTTATGAACTACGGATTCTCCACGGGAGACAGTCCTGTTCCTACCGTTTTATTTTTTCTCACACATTAATTTTTTTTTATTTACTATCCTTTTTACTTTTTATTTTTTATCAAAATTATATCTCTATTTATTTAGCTTCTATTGTAGTATTTTTTTAATCATGAGAATCCTCCACGAGCGGTAGTCTTAATCCTATCATTTTTTTTCACTAATTATTCCTTCCTATAATTTGTTTTATTATAAGAGTAATTTTTTAATGAACCACGAGAGACAACTTTGCTCTTATCATTTTCTTCTTTCTTTCTCATATATTAATTTTTTTATTATTATATTCATACATACTCTCTTAATATATAAATTTTTATGATAGCTAATATTTTATCCTGTGCGAAGCACGGACAACATAAATCATACCATTAATTTACCCGTGCGAAGGCACGGGTCCCTTACTAGTATCTTCTAATATTAAACTCTGATCCTCCATAACACAATGCAACACCTAAGCTTCCTTTGGTGTATCTTAGGATCCTCTTAATAACATTTCAATGCTCTTTGCTAGGATTTTCCATAAATCAACCGACCATTCCAACTGCTTGAGCAATATTCGGTCTCATACAAATCACAACATACATAAGGCTTCCCACAACTTATGCATACAATACTTGAGACGTTTCTATCCTCTCTGCTTCATTACTAGGTCACATACTTGAGAATAATTTATAAATGACAGGAAATGGAGTATAGATTGGCTTATAATCTTGCACGTTGAAGCGCCACAAGACTCTCTCTAGATAATTCTTCTGAGAAAACCAAACATTCCTATCTTTTCTGTCTCGGTGGATTTACATGCCTAAAATCTTATTTTCTAGTCCCAGGTATCAAACTCCCTAGCCAACTGTGCCCTCCAATTCTTCGATTCGATCTTTGTTAGAGCCTACTACCAACATGTCATCCACATACAACAACCAAATGATGAAATCATTATTTTCAAACCTCTTGTAGTACTTACAATGGTCTGAACTCATATCGTTGTATCTGAGACTAATAACGAAAGAATTAAATCTCTTTTACCAACACCTTGGTTCCTGCTTTAGACCGTAAAGAGATTTGGTTAACATGCAAACCAAGTTTTCTTTTCCTTGTTCTTCAAAGCCTTCTGGATGGAGAATATATACTTCATCTTCAAGCTTTCCAGGAAGAAAAACGGGTTTTACACCTAGTTATTCAAGATGTAAATCAATGTACCACACATAACCTACACCATGGGCGGACCTTTGCTATGACCGAGGGGAGCCATGGCTCCCCTAAACTTTTTCAATAATATTTGTAGGTATATATATAATTATTAAATTTTGGGTAAAATATATTTTTAGTGCCTGTATTTTTATTCAACTTTGGTCTTCCTCCCTGAATTGTAAAACTTTTGTTTTATATCTTTACACTTTTTAAACACCTTAATTATAGTCTCTAATATTAATTAGCTCTATTAAGTTAATGACTTTAGTGTTGAGTCTCATTTAATCCATGTAGATGTTGAGTCCAATTATTGAAAAATTGAATTCATCATTAATTTTAAAAAATTGATTAATGCCAAGGACTATAGTTAAGGTGTTTTAAAAGTATAAAATATAAAACAAATGTTTTAAAAATCAGGGATGAAAACAAAGTTGACCAAAAATACAAGGACTAAAAACATATTTTATCCTTAAATTTTACATTGGTGTATATGTGTTGAGGTGGATTCACCTAAAAAATAAATGAAGGATAAGCGAAAGGTTAGAGATGAGATGAATGATATGATCGAAAAGGAAGAGACAAATAGAAAAAAAAAGGAGGTGGAAAAGAAGATGTAAGAGAAATAAGGTGTATGTTAATCATAACTCATTCAAAAACTAATTAATTATCACTTCATCAAATAAATTTATTTTAATGTATAATATACTTATTAAAATATAAGTAAATATTTACTATTATATTATATATGTATGAATGTTGGAAATTTCTAAAACTTGGTGTGTTTGTTCAATATGTAAATACTACAGTATTTAATAGTTGGATTGAGAAAACATAATATATATAATACTAGTATATTAACCTGCGTAATGAAAATTTAATTTATAATAAATTAATATCTTTAAAATAAAAAATAAAAATTGAAATAAATTTGAACAATTATTCAATTTATAATTGTAATAGTAGATTATGTTTTCTATTGAAATCTAATTTATGTTATTATTTAATAGTATGAATCATAATTAAGTAAATTAAAATTGTGAGAATAAGAATAAAGATTTATAATTAATTAAGATAAGGATAGAATACAATAGATGGCTTAATTACATTTTTTGTCCCTCTAGTTTTGATTTTGTACAATTTTGGTCCCTTAGGTTTTTTTTAGCAAATTAAGTCCCCATACTTTTAAAATTAAGTAAATTTGGTCCCCTGTCAATTGTCTTCTACTTAAACCCCTCAAATTCTCATTTTCAATCCAAATATTTGGGAGTATATAATGAATTTGAGATATAAAATAATTTAAAATGTTCAAAAGTAAAAAATTAAATATAAAATTGATAAATTTTGAAGGATTCTGTATGATATGAAATTAGGGTTTAAAGAGGACAAAAATTTGGGATTTTTTAATATTATGTTAAATTTGATATTTTGATTGGTGAGTTTTCACATTAACAAGATTTAAAATGAATTAATCAATTAAATTTATTAGATATTGAATAGAAAGTGAGAATTTGAGGGTTATAGGTATAAGACAATTGAGGGATGAACCAAATTTGCTTAATTTTAAAAGTATGAGAACTTAATTTACTCGAAAAATACTTGAGGGACCAAAATTGCACAAAGTCCAAACTAAAGGGACCACATGTGCAATTAAGCCAATAGAAAATGATAGGATAAGATTTTGAATCTTAATAAATTTCAATATTAAGAATTAACATTTATTAACATATAAAAATTCAAATAGGAAGAGAGAGAAGGTTAGCATTCAAGATTGAGAGGAAGAATCTCACTCTTAAAAGTTGTATGTGGAGTTTATCATGAAATGAGGTAAGAGAGAATGTAAAAAATTATTAAAAAAAAACTGTGGTGAATGAGCGCCACAATTTCTAAAATAAAGTCTCAAATTTATAAAAAAATAATTATATATTTAATTTATATGTTAAAAATTTATTTTAGCTCCCTCAAACATTTTGTTGAAGATACACCGCCATTTGGCCAACACTACTTTGACAAGTCCTGAATGGACTAAACTGCGTTAAAATGAAGAAACGCCAAAGAATACCCTTTCAATTTTTAAACAAATCCATTTTGACCTTGTATTTGTTCTTCGGTTGTTGGTTAACATATGAATGAATATTTTAGAACTAACATTTGTTGCTGCGGGTTTTAACTTTTAGGTGTAATGTGAGAGAAGAAGAAAACATTATTACTTAAATGAATGTGTAAAGATCATATCATCAAAGTCGTTGTAGTATAGTGGTAAGTATTCCCGCCTGTCACGCGGGTGACCCGGGTTCGATCCCCGGCAACGGCGATTATTAATTTTTTTATGTTCTTTTTTATTTTGAATTCAATAACGGCCCAAATACTAAAACTAGCCCATTCCTTCGTGTTTTAACAGCTGATGAATATCACAGCCCAAATAATAAGGCAATCTAGAGCGTTGGATTTGGGTTTATATATAAGATATGATTTTATTCATTTTGTTGCCAATTTATATTTATTGAAATATTTGCCCAAAAAAAAATATTTGCCCAAAAAAATATTTATTGAAATAATAAATATTTTTATTTATCCAATTTTTTCAAACGGCATTGTTAAATGGTAACAAGAATATTTCTACAAACAAAATAATGGAGACATTGGTTATAAAGTTGCATTATTGACAACAACAAAAAAAAAACTACATTATAACACCTTCATTACCTATAAAATAATCTAACTGACTTGTATTTTTCCACTTATTCTCATTGTTTTAAAAATATAAAGAATTCATTGAAATAACTTTCATTGCCTCTATGTATGAACAAAATGAAAAAAAAAAAAAAATCCATCAGAAGTAAACAAGTGTTACCTAAAGCAGATCGAGCGTATATTGAAAACTCCACAAATAAGTGATGCATTAATATACATTAGGAATCTCATATTTCATTATTTTCAATACATAATACTTTATTAACTACATGTCATAAAATATACTACACATTCGTTTTAAAAAACTTCACTGTGTGTGTGGATGTTAAATGCTATGCATTGATGTATTTCAGATAGTTTGGGATCTTAACTCCCAATTAATCCTGAACCGAATTTTTCAATTTTTTTTTTTGGAAAAAATCAAACCACACTATCAATCTAGTTTATTATTTTGAAGCAAAAGTGATAACACAAAAATTCCTGAATTTTAGAACAGTGAGCCCCCTAGACCTATAGTTCTACTTCTAGGCTTGATGCTTCTAAATTGTTTAAACAGACATAAACTTGAGATGATCTTAGACTATAGTATATGTATACATGACATTTGATTAGATTAACAATATTGGAAATTAAAACAGAAATTCTAGGACACACTACTGCAATAAGAAAAGCCTGTCCCCTCAAAGGGATAATTATTAGAACAATGAAAAGGTAAAAACTAAAGACATGATTAAAAAAAAAATTGTGATCCTTGGCTAAGGAAACATAATTGAAAAGAACAGAAAAATGAACTGTAAATTCTGAGCTAGACCCTGTAGTACTTATATTGCACTTTTCTCCTTGAATGGCACAAGCTAGCTAGCTATAATAGTGTGTCATGGTCCACCAATACTGTCATCACTGGCATGAGAACTTCCTACACCAAGAAAGTCTATGAAGGAAGAAACACCCTTTTGCTTGAGATTAAGAGGTTCAGTTTGTTCTTGCTCTTGAGTACTATTCATAGTCAACTTACACAGTGCCATGGAATTATCATGTGGATGCTTACCTTTGTTGGAGTCCTCAGTTCTGTGGCCATAATTAGAGTTTAAGAACTTATGTGAAAGGGGAACAACCTTGCCAATACTTGGAAGTCCAGGGGCAGTGAAACTGTTGTAACTGCCAAGAAAAGAAGAACCTACACCTGAAGGAAAATGGTTCAAATCATGTGGTTTCTCTCCAGCACTTGAAGAAAACATTGAGTCTTTGTGAGCCTTGCTAATGCTACTACCTACACCAGAAGCATCAAAACTTGATGTGATTGTTGAAGAACCACTTGTGAGAGTCCAATAAGGAGTTGATGTCTGTGAGGTAGACTGCATACCAAATATTCCTGTGTTTTTATAGTTTTGTAAGTTAAAATTAATCCTTGAATTATGGCCAATTGTGTTATTACCAAACAATGCCAAGCACTCTCTCTTCCTTCTGGCCATTAACACATGGAAGTGATTCTTCACAGCATTGTCTGTTCTTCCAGGGAAAAATCTAGCTATTGCAGCCCATTTGTTTCCCTTGACTTTGTGAAGTGCTAGGAGCATTTCTTCCTCTTCATCAGTGAATGGATTTCTAATTATATTTGGGTCTAGTTGATTGTACCACCTCAACCTGCAACTTTTCCCTATGTATAAAAAAAAAGTAATGACTAATTTACATTAATTTCACCCCAAAAAATAGATTGAGAATTATGAAGACAAAGAAAAGGAAGACATAAATAATAATGAAAATTACCTGATCTTCCTTCAAGGTGTTCAGAAATGAAATTCCAATTCTGAGGACCATATTGCTTCACAAGTTGTCTTAGTCTCTCATCTTCACAGGGTCTCCAATGGCCTCTATTGCAACTTTTTTTACTCTCACTGTTACTGCTGCTGCTTGATCTTCCCATCTTATATAGATAGAGTTCAAGAGAATGGCAATAGTACTTGAGAAGTGTAAACTATAAAGGAAGTGCTTAGTTCTTATTGGATTATATAGAATAGATAGATGAAAAGTCCCTTTAGCTCTTCCTACAAGATTTGATAAAAGTAAAAGCCATTCATATAAGAGTGAGTATATTAATTATTATATAGTATCTACCTGTAAGACCTCAGTCTTTGACTCTATGGAAATTCCTCTGCTTTATGACTATATGATTTATAAAAGAACTCATATGTATTGATATGCCTCTTATTGTATCTGATGTGGAAAATCCCACTTCAGCAAGTTTGCTTACTTTATATGATTGTTCAAATTTGGAAGCATTTTTGTTTCATGCAGTTTATTAAGGGGACATATTAAGAAGTTCATTAATGTGTGTTTAGAGTGATTAGGTACCTGCATGCTGTCAAAAAGACCAAACCCAACTTGATAATAGGTCACGGTTATGCAAATGGGATTATTATTTTTAGCATTTATAAATCGTACAACTGTAGCCATTATGCAGACTTGGGAAGAAACAAATTTCATTTTATGAAACCTTCCATGATTGAATATGGTGTGGGACACTCATGCTTTTTGGACCATCTAAAATATGATCATAACAAGAAATCCTAAAATTAAACAAGCAAAGTCAATTTAAATGCCATGAATTAGCATTATTCTAAGTTGGTCTAAAAAAGTGCTCGTTCCCATTCACCCCAAAGCTGTTATGTACATTCACTATTCCTATTAATTATTTTCACTAATGTGACCTCATCCTCATGTAGAACCAATTTAACATCTACCGTGATAAATAATAGAGTAAACCCTAATTATGTGCCCTATACATTAAGGTCTTCTAAAAGTTTTTGGCACCAAGTTAGTCTCACAATAATTCAAGTGTAACCATATCAGTAGTCTCAAGATTTTTAATTTTTTTATCAAATTAATCTCTCAAAATATAAAATTGTCATTAAATTAGTTATTTTCCATCATTATTTAATATTCCATATTCAATGACAATTATGTATTTTTGAAAGATTGATTTGCTGATTTTTTTTTGGAGGATGAATAATGGTGATATAATTTTCGAATGATTAATTCAGTCACAATAATATTTAGATAAATGACTCTGAAGTTTGAAGGATAAGTTGAGGGTTTACTTTAAACAATAAAAACAAATGCGTGACAAATTTGTCTGAATTTTGCACTATGACGCTTTTTATGAAAAATGTTCAATGATATCAAAAACAATTCATACTTTTTACATGGATGGTGTGATAATCTTTTATTTTTGCTACTCTCTCTTCTACTGTATTCTCTCCCATGACTTTTATATTTCTCATTCTTCACATACATTATACAATTCATCTCGTGCTAAATAACAAAATTGTAATCAATTTATATTTAATATTAGCTATGAATTTGCTACAAATTACCTACAGTATGCTACGAATTCCATTAGCATATTAGCTGCGAATTGACTACCGATTACCTATAATTTGCTATGGTTTTGCTAAGAATTTTATGGTGTAATATAGCTACAAATAAGCTATCAACTTGCGACCATATAAAAATGGTGAAGATACACCAAGGAACTCGTGCACCTTAATTTTTAGAGTAAATTACTCCAACATCCCCTCTATTTTATACTTCCAACACAAAACCCCCTCTATTTTCAAAACCTACACAAAACTCCTCCTATTTTATAAGTACATTACACTAAAATCCATTTATTTATGATACACTTTTTGGAATCATTAGTCAATGGTCAACCATTATTTTATATATTAAATTGACAAAAATGCCCCAACTAATTATGGATTTTTCTCATTACATAAAAATCCCTCTATTTTTTAAAGTTTATACAAACCTCCTTATACATTATAATTATATTATAATTAAATCTATATCACTATAAAATTTAAAAATTATTAAATATTCATACAATTTTTTTAAAATGAATTATTTTAAAATAAAAAAATCATAGTTCCATATTTGTAAAATAAAGAAAATTATTTTAAAATTTTCGTATTAAAATTCTGGTTGCATAAATTAAGAAAAAGAATAGTTGTACAGTTTTAAGGAGCTTACATAGTCTCATGTTTTGACGTTGCTTGTTAAATATATGAATTTATGCCTTACAAAGAATTGCACAAAAAAAAAAATGCCTTACAAAGAAACTATTTCCTGTACATGTAAACCGATAGTGAACAACGATTCTTTTTATCCCCAGGATTAATTTTCATGCCTCTGTAACAGTAACTATTCCCATGGTTTTTCTTCGCTCCACTCATATCATTCTAGTTGATTGCACAACACACTACATTCTTCTATATATTGCTATAGAAAACCAAAATTAAAAGGGAAACAAATAACAAAGAACTAACATGAGTTGCAAAAGTATAAAATCAAACAACGACCATGAATGATTCAGTGCCTCTGTGAATGACATATAATGGACAACCAGTGACGACAATGACGATGAGCAATACTGTTATCTTTAGAGATGACACTGATAAGGTTTGGTGTGAAGGTCTTGAGCGTAAATTTTTCAAGCTTTTTGATAGGAAGGAGAAGTGTTTAAACTTTATTAATTATGGGAAGGAAAAGGATTTTTAAATTGCAACTATGCATATTTAATTAGAAAGGGTAAATTTGGGATTTTGAAAGAAAAAAATAACAAAAGAGAAAAAAAAGTATCTAAGGGAATATTCCTAATAGATTTAGGCTAATTGGAGTTTTGTGTAGGTTTTTAAAATAGAGGAGGTTTTGTATTAGAAATGTAAAATAGAGGGGAGGTTGGAGTAATTTACTCTAATTTTTAATACATAAATACTCATGCCAAGTTTGCACATAATTTTGTGATATGGAGTTATCCTTATTTAGTTCAAGGACATATTTAAGCATGGGTACTCGCGGTAATTTCTTGGTTCTCCACCCTTGTAATTTGCATGTGAATATGGTATAGAGATTCAGGATAGAGTGTGTTTTTAACTGACTGAGATTCTATGCCCCACAATATCAAAGCCTTGCTCTTCCAATTTCCATTAAAAGCATGATGTACTGCCACTTGTGACCATTACCATAAATACGCTAATTAGAGTTTCAAATTTCAAATACAAAAGATGCACATCTGATTTGTAGCTCAAAAGAGAGCAAAGTGATGGATCAATAATCACCAATTGGACCTGAATTGATGCATTCAACTTTTGGTGTAGTCATTACAGTTAATAAATCTAGATCACCCGATGAAATCCAATTAAGATTGAACGGTTTAAATGTCCACATATATTATCGGGTTTAAAACACCATCTTAGCATCTTAACCATTTGATTTTTATTAGACGGTCTGTATTTGTTAAATGCAATGACTATGCCAATAATTGACTGTAGCAAATCCGGCTTTCCTTGTACCTATGCATGCTTAGTTTTTCAACTTTAAAATCTTTTCTAAATTAAAATAAAAAAATTCCAATGACAGGATAAAGGGGTACCCATAGGAGACTGAAAATTTACTGGTCATGAACAAATCAAAAGGCTTTAAATGCTTATATAGAATGTGCTCGCACTTAGTTATGAGGCTGAAATTCTTTTTGTCCATTTTGTGTTTTCAAACCTAATCAACATCACAAATCTCAACACGTAAAATCACAATATTCAATGGAAGTAGTTAAAACTTCATGGAAACCTTACCTGCATAAGTAAATTTGGCTTATGAAATAACTACCCGTTGAGTCACTAAAAAAATATAACTGCCCGCTGTAAATGATTTTGTAAGTAGTAATGTTTAATTACAAATAGAGCAGGAAAACAAATAATTTTACATGAAAATAAGAATTTACAGTAGTGTCTAACCCACCTTGGCAGTTTCCATTTGGGTAATTAATTCCTCAGGTTAATATTTTCAAAAGGTAAATTTCCTTTTCTAAATCTTAGGTAGCGTCACTTTTTTCTTCCAAATCAAGAAAACACTAAGTGGTAAGTTAATATTGCGAGTTCAATTACAACAGAGTAAACTGTAATTTACTTCTCAATTATTCTGTAGATTTCTTGCTGTGCCTTTTATTATTTATCTGAAATAAAATCTCTTTCGATCTCTAAAATCATACACCCAATCCCAGATAGAGATATTCTGATAGTGGTTAATATCAGCCCCACAAGATACCTATAAATAAATATGGCTAAAGGGGGCCTGATGAAATGAACAAATGTGTGAGCTTGCTTACGAAAATCAATATCCAACTTTAGATTAACTAACAGCATGGAATTATAAATGAGCTGAATAAAGGCTTGATCACTCACTATTATTGGCATGGGTCATAACTCAGAACAGGCACATGAATGGAGAAACCATGCTGTTATTCAATCTGTAAACTATTTTTGTCTTTACCTCTGCAAGCCAATTTAGTGCCAGCAATATTCTATTCAATATTCCATACAAAGTAAAAGAAAATTCGGTTGGTAGGCCTTTAATTTGGATGTCATTTTCATTTTGTTTAGTAATATTTGACAACCAACGTACTAATTCTATTTGCTTAGTGAATGATAATTTTCCAGATGAAGGTGACAGCTGAGCGTCTACCCTTCTTTCATTTTCTTCTAATCCAAGGGGTAAACTTCCTTCTACCCCCTGTTTGAGTATGATGTCTTGTAGCATATGATCAGTTACTCACCATTTTTTCTTACTCAACATACAAATGCAAGATATGGAAGAAATGAGATAATCAATCTAGAAACGTTGGTTTACCCCAAAAACCACGTTTCAAATGTGGATCCGGGCAAACGCTACTAAGAGTAGCTTCTGCCCGGTTCCACATTTAAAATGTGGATCCAGTGCAAACCAAACACACCATACGCTGTGGATAATATAGCCACAAAAAAAAAGTAAAGACATCGAGAACCATCCTCTTCCAAAACATTGATTTTATCTATCAACTGTGCTTTCATGATAAAATCCACTACTAATTCAATGATAGAATACATAGTTAAATGTATAAGTAATACACACCTATTCACGAACCAGGAAAGAAGGTAACTGGTAAATAAGGAGATAAAAATATTTCTTTTATCAGAGTCAAACCTGGACATGCCACACAACTAGCTCCAGCTTGTTAAGCCTAACCTATCAGCAAGATTGTACATAACCAATTGATCCCAAACAGGACCGAAGAGGCGCTCCCCTCCAATGGCAAATGTAAGAGCCCAAGAACAGAGAAGTGCTGCGAATACTGAAAACCCAACTGCAGATCCAACAACATCTGCACAAAGATTGTCCAACAAATAAGTTAGAATATTAGAAAGATATCTTAAATTGTATCAGGGTAACTTAGATTACTCCTTAAGATTGATTTCCATATTCTTTATATATTATGATTTGTTTTCTTATTTAATTAGGATTATAAGTCTAGTATTAGTATAAATAAATACGAGTGTTTTGTCTTTTGTAATAACATCCAACATCATTGACATCAGTATCAATATAATTTTGTTATTCTAAGTGTTGATTTTCCTCCCTCTATACCTAAAAGATTAACCTTATACATTTCAACAAACAATATTAAACCAACTGGAAAAAGGAACGTGGCTCTAAAAATATTTGAAGAAATTCATGGTATTTTAACAACTAAATTACTTAAGAACAAGTCAGTAGATTAAAAAATTCAACCATAACCACCAACTCAGACCAATCTGACACCTATAGTTAGTTTGTTTAAACTGCTAGTTCTGTCTTTGTTTATGTTATTTCTGTTATTCATTCCCTTCAATGTACCACAGTATTTATGTAATTCATTCTCAGTGCAAAGATCAACGTTCATTTTCTTCCCAATATCAGACTCAATATGATATAGAAGTATTTTTTTCTTAGTTAAGTTTCCCGAATGGAGACAAGTCATGACTGATGAACTCAATGCAATGGAGGCTAATAACACCCGGTCCGTGGTTCCATTACCTACAAAAATATTGGTTGTCAGTGGATCTTCAAAGTGAATTATAAACCAGATGACACCTTGAATACCAGAAGGCTAGATTGGTGGCCAAAAGCTATACCCAACTGACAGAGATAGATTTCTTAGATACGTTTTTACTGGTAGCAAAGTTGACTACTCTGTAAGAGTCCTTCTTTCGGTCACAGCAGTTAAAACCAGTCCATGTTACAGTTGGACAATAACAATCCATTCCTAAATGACGACTTGTTTGAGGAAGTTTACATGGAACTGCCGTTGGGTTACTCAGTTCAAGGAGAGAAATTCATAGCAAACTTCAAAAATTCATTTATGGATTACATCAAGCCTCATGCCAATGGTTCCACAAGTTTTCTTCTGCATTACTGCAAAATGGTTTTCAACAGTCTAAGAATGATTGTTCTCTATTCACTATAGGTTCTGGACCTACCTTAGCAATCCCCCTTGTATATGATGATGGCATCATCCCAACTGGCCCAGATCACACCATAATTGTTGCAGCTCAAAACATGCTTCAGCAGTCCTTCAAGCTTGAGTCTTAGGTGAGTTAAAATATTTTCATGGTTTGGATAAGTATTGAACAAGATTTAGGGTGTGTTTGAATTGAGGATTTTGGAGGAGAGGGGAGGGGAGGGCTAATTTTTTATTTTTAAATTAAGAGAATTATATTATGTTTATAACAACAAATAAAAGATTAGAACATTAAGTTTATGTCTCTATCATTTTATTCTTTTAATTTAAAAAAAATATGAACATAGAGAATATTAATTAGAAACAAAACTTTTGTCCTCCCCTCCCCTCCCCTTCCCTCTAAAACCCTCAATACAAACACAAGGGTGTATTTGGGAAGGGGAAAATGGAGGGGAGGGGAAGGGAAGGGGGAGGATTGTAGGAAGCCAAGCCCTTCCCCTCCCTCCTCCCCCTCCATTTCCCCCCTAACCTTTCCCTTTCCCTTCCCTCCATATTCCCAAACATACCCTAAAGGTATTTGCCTTTGCCAAAGGAAATATGCATTGTCTTTATTAGAGGACACAGATTTCCTTGCTGCCAAACCAGTTTCACTTCCTATGGATCCCAATTCAAAGTTGTCAGCCTCAGATGGTGAACCTTTGGAGGATATTTCAGCATATAGGTGTATGATTGGGAGACTCATGTATTTGACCATTTCCAAACAGAAAAGCCAAAGGATATATCAGGAATTCCAAGGCCATACTTTTCAGTTTCTTCCCCTGTCAAGCTTACTGCATTTGTTGATGCGGATTGGGGAAGCTATTCAGATACACGCAGATCCACAACTGGTTTCTGCATTTTCCTTGGAAATTCACTAATTTATTGGAAATCCAAGAAGAAACATACAGTTTCTCACTCCTTTGCAGAAGCAAAATACTATGCCTTAGCTTGTGTCACAAGTGAGCTGTTATGGCTTCAAAATTTACTTCTGAAATTTGAGATATCTGCTCCAACAGCAATGCTCTTCAGTGACAACCAGGCTGCCATAACTTTGATTGCCACTTCATAAGATAACGTGTAAATTCTGATTTCTTGAAGCTCATCCATGTAAAAACTCAGCATTAACTTGTTGATTTGTTAACTAAACCAGTGTCAACGATCCAATTTCATTCCTTTGTTTCCAAATTGGGAGTAATATCTATTTATCCTCCAGTGTTACACTATAGTTAGTTGGTTTAAACTGTTAGTTCAGTGTTTATTTCTGTTATTTCTGTCATTCATTCCCTTCAATATCACCCAGTATTTATGTAATTCATTCTCAATACAAAGATCAACTTTCATTTTCTTCCCAATATTAGACATGAATCTTTCTCAATCCAATGTAATTGAAACCAACTACAATGAAAAGCACTAAGCCGCTCGCTTATCAGTTATCAACTTCAGATATATAAAAGGGCATAAGTTCCAAATACTCAATACATGGAAAGAAATTAGTGAAAGAAAGAATTGAAAGAATAGGATACAATACATACAGGGGCGAATGCGAGGGAAGGAGTGGGAGTGGCGGAGGACGGGCCAAAAGTAGAAGCAATTGATGGCCCAAAGGAGAGGAAGAAGTGCGAAGCCGAATTTGTAGAATCTCCGAGCGTACTTCACTGATTCTTCCTCCGACAGCCCAAGTGGCCCATCTACCGTTGGCCACATAGGCACTGATGACGCTAGCGGATTCGGATTTGGAATCGGAATTGGATTGTTGCCCTGTAACTGTGACGCCTCCATCACCCTCCGATGCACGCTTCCCCTTTCTCTTTCTTTCTTTCTTTCTCTAAATCTTGTTCAATCTTTATCTGCCTGATAATATTATTATTATTGTGTAAAAAGGAAATAAAGAGCATGAAACACAGTAAGTTCTTGATTGAGTTGATTCAGTCAGGCGATTACAAAGAGGAGAAATTTTTTATTATTATTAAAAAAAAGAAAGAATGAGGGTAAAAAACAGAATATATATATATATATATATATATATATTGAGAGTGTGTTTAGTGAGGTATGTTTGTGGTTAAAAAAAAGTAGTTTTTTAAGTTGTTTAAAAAAATTGATTTTATTTTAGAGATTCTTGTATAACTAGAAATAAATTTTCGTTTAGCTACAATCAGAAAAAAAAAAACATTTTATTTATCACAATAAATACTTTCACATGTTCCGGATCAGTTTAGATACACCCTGATGAAACACGCTCCAGTATGAACACGTTGTCCAAAGGCCTCGCTCAGGCCCTAAGGCTGCTTTGACTTCTCCTATCAACAACGACAACTCACACATACTTTCCCAGACTGACACAACGAACAACAAGCCTGCACAAGCACACCTGGCCTGCACAGCGTGCAGGGGGCAAACAACACAACAAGGAGATTGAGACAAGTTTCTGCAGAAAGCGACAACACAAGGCATCGGAGAGACTGAGCTTTTATACCAAAATGGAGGTACTATTTCAGCCTCTAAAAAAGTCATACACCAGTAGCATAAAAAGGGGAAACAATACAGGTGCACCAACAAGAAGGCGTAAGGTGCAGCAGACTGAAGGCGTACTTTTATCAGTTAAATTATTTAAATAAGTATCATATGTAAAATAGGCTTGGAGCCCAAGTTTGCTGTAATATATAAATATGGGTATTAGATGCAACCAGGGAGATTCAATCTGAATGAAAAAACCTCCTCTTCTTGCAACTGTCTCACTAAGAAATAAAACCCATTTTTCATCTCTAATCCTACCACTTTCATTTTCGATCCGAAACATTTGGCGATTCCACTGGGGAGGCGTAGTTGCAGAAATGAAAAAACTTCAAGAGCAAACCGGAATCATTCAGCGCCTTCCTCCTTCTAGATCATGTTCTTCTATCAACTCTGTTACTCTTTCCGTTGCCGGATCTGTATGGACCTGTTCGAGATCTACAAGACGATGGTGGTTTTTGTCGGGCCTTTCATAGATCCAAGCTTTCTGCGTCAGATCTGCGGTACAGACATATGGCGGAAAAACGATGAGAACAACGCAGATTTAGCGGAGAACTCCGGCGCTGCTGCTTTCTTGGTTGCTATGGATGCTTCAGCTTCAGATCTCATGATTGTTTGAGCATAGATTGTTGTATCCCACCTGTACACAAATTGTTGTGTTTTACCAGCTATGAGATTTCAGGGACGGATGCATCAGCAGACCTGCGCCGTGACAGGGACGGACGCATCAGCAGATTTTCTCCGACTCAGTAACAAGCTCATGACATCTTTCTGCATCCTTAAGTGAGATAGAATTTCAGCTCTGGCTGTCAACATGTGTAAACATTGTAAGGACATAGCTTTGTAAATGCTTGGATCATTCGAGAAGATAAATTCATTTCATTTTTCGCATGAGTGGACTCCATATGAAATCCAATAAGGGAACTAGGACTCAGCGCAATGATGAATCAGAAAGCAGAACAATACGCATGTGACACGTGGGATTTAGGTGTTCACAAAAAAGAGAGCGACTGTTTCCAGGAATTTATGAGAAAGAATTTGATTGCATAGGCGGAAGTAATCAGCTAAGATATTTTAGCATATTTGATACAAGATAGAGAGTGAAAAGGGGATTCTATGGGTATCACATAAATCACGTCCTAAGGTATGATAACATACATATTACACTATAAACCTGAATACATGAGAAAGCATAAAAAGATTCGGCGAAAAAATTAAACACGCTCAAAGACATTGGCACATGAAACTTATTCAAAATATCGCGGACCCAAGCGAAAGACTTGGGAAAGGATTGCGGGCGTCCTTTCCTCAAAAGTGCTTGAGAGTCTAGCATGCCTAAGCTACATTGCGGATTTAAGCGAATAACTTGGGGGAGGTTTGCGGGCGTACTCTCCTTAAAAACGCTTAAAATCTAGCACGCCTAGCCATAAAGCGGGTTTAAGTGAAAAACTTGGGAAGAGATAAAGGCGTACCCTCCTCAAGGATACTTAACAACCTAGCACGCCGAAAGGATATACATATATATCTATAAAAAGATTAACGAAAACATATGACAAAAGCGCCTTGAAGGCAATACAACGCAAGAAAGCGTATTAATGATGAAAATGACTAAATACTCCTTAAAACATATTTGAAACATAAAACGATCTACAATCCCACCAGGATATTCTTAATACTTTGATTGAACGCATATAACAAGTCATGAAGCATACTACAATGAAAGACTTGCATTCATATGTTTAGCCCTGATTAGGCGTTTTCAACTTTATTGATTGTAATGATTTTGACTCACAAAGAGACATTTCTCTCGATCAATTTTAGCCTTTTAACAGCTTCAACTATCCTGCTCAAATGAAACAGAAGGAACTATAATGTCGCCCTCCTCAAGGGTATATATATATATATTGACAGGAACGCCTTAGGCAAGAAACCATAAAGAAGAGCGTACCATAGTACGCAACAAAGAAAACCACCATGTGAAGGAAGGCGTAGCCATCGCAGCCTGATCTTAATGCCATTAAATTATATATGTGTGTTCATGCAAGACAAAAAAACATTGACAAAAGTACGCCTAGGCTTAAAATAAATGAATCTGATAGGTGTGAAGGCGCATTTCTTGAAAGCGTTTCACATTTGTCCAGAAAAGCGACTTCTAAAGACACCTTATAAGCATCAATTATTATGATTTCTCTAAACATCTTAGCCATTCTCATTTGGAAGGTACATTTCATCATTATACTGATCTTAACAAGGAATTTGATAATGAACGATTACACACTATGAATGATCAAGAAGCGTGTTTAATCTTTACTTATAAAATTAATACTTGAAATATTTACTTCATATTTTTCGCTCTCCAATTGTTAAAGTATTCTGAGCATCAAAAAGATCAACGATGTTCATAGGTAAAAATTCAGGTCTGACTATTGACTCATACTTGAATGCTTAACATCACTTTGTTGAGAATAAATTCAAAAGCCGGATACATATGACGAACTAATACGCTGAAGAAGGGATGGCGAACATGAAGCCTTTGCACCTAAAGCGAATCAGCCGCCTCCCAAGGGCAAGGGGGCAAATGCCATGGCCCCCCAGTTAGAAAAGACGCCTTAGAAGGCTGAAAGGAGAGCCCCAACGGAAAGAGGATAAAAGAAGCAAAAAAGAGAAAAACACAGAGAAAAAAATGTGCAAGAGCAGAAGACAAGGTACACGCCTTCATGGATAAAACAAAGTCAAGTCAAAAGTTGAAGCATAATACATGACGCCTTCCCAACTAAACCAGCCTATCTAGACACTACAACACAAAGCGATAAAAATTATGTGTGCACATCACAGTACTGCGCACCTCATGTGCAAGGGGGCAAATGTTCCGGATCAGTTTAGATACGCCCTGATGAAACACGCCCTGATGAAAACACGCTCCAGTATGAACACGATGTCCAAAGGCCTCCCTCAGGCCCCAAGGCTGCTTTGACTTCTCAGATCAACAACGACAACTCACACATACTTTCCCAGACTGACACAACGCACAACAAGCCTGCATAAGCACACCTGGCCTGCACAGTGTGCAGAGGGCAAACAACACAACAAGGAGACTGAGGCAAGTTTCTGTAGAAAGCGACAACACAACGCAACAGAGAGACAGAGCTTTTATACCAAAATGGAGGCACCATTTCAGCCTCTAAAAAAGTCATACACCAGTAGCATAAAAAGGGGAAACAATACAGGTGCACCAACAGGAAGGCGTAAGGTGCAGCAGACTGAAGGCGTACTTTTATCAGTTAAATTATTTAAATAAGTATCCTATGTAAAATAGGCTTGGAGCCCAAGTTTGTTGTAATATATAAATATGGGTATTAGATGCAACCAGGGAGATTCAATCTGAATGAAAAAACCTCCTCTTCTTGCAACTATGTCTCACTAAGAAATAAAACCCATTTTTCATCTCTAATCCTACCACTTTCATTTTCGATCCGAAACTACATTGTTAATTAATGTTTTCACATTGTTAAAAAGTTATCTCTCTCTTCTATTTTAACTGCTTTTTTCAAGAAGCAACTCTGAGTTGCTTCTTAAAAAAATAAAAAACTGATTATTTTCTGATTCTGCTTCTTGGAAAAAGTTTAAACAAACGTCTTAAAAGTTTTTATAAGTGATTTTTTTTTAAAAAAGAAGTGATTCTTTTAAGAAATAATTTTAAACAAACGGGCTCTAACTCCATAAAATTTCCCTGCCTTGGACTGGGGCACCATCCCCTCACCCTAAATTTTAATTTGTACAAAAAAAAAACTCCATAAAAGCTAAAATTAATAGCGAAAACTATTTCATTGTTTGTATTTGATAACGTAACATTTTTAGGTAGTTATTAGTTTTTCTTGAAAAGCTACCTCAGATAGCTTTTTTAAAAAAGTTTTATTTTTAGCTATTAGCCAAAAATTTATTACAAGTTTATCCTTCAACAATCTCCACTCATTATTATTTAATAATTAATGATTCATTATGTGTAATTTTACCATTTCAGTGGCAATTCAGGCTATTTGGCTTAGTACGGATAGATACTATATCGATTAATTTTTAATAAATGTAAAATTAAATTTATAATAACAAATATTTATATATTGATTCATTGAATTTTAATTATAAATTCATTGAAATTAAACCCCAAGGGGTTGATCGGGCAAGACAGAGTCTCGTATCTGACAGGTCACAGGTTCGAATCCTCACTCGTACCTCTGTAAGTGCTCTTTGAGCCCAGAGGCATTCTCTGCCTTGGACTGGGGCACCATCCTCTTACCCTAAATTTATATTCATACAAAAAAATTCATTGAAATTAATTCCACACTTAGGATTCTTTCATTGATTAAAATATTCATTAAAATTATTTCATATTTATTACTTTATATTTGATTATAATGTTAATTATTTCTACATTTATATGAATTTTATTTTATGAAATAATTTTTATAATTTAATAGTTTTTATAATTTAATTATTTTCACATTATTTTATAACTTTTTCTCAACCTTATGACCAATCTAAAAAGAAATATGTATTCATCTAATAAGGAGAAAAATAACAACAAAAAATACCACAAATGATAGACACAATCAACAATGAACTCTATAAAATTATTATATATTTTTTTTGGTCGAAACTCGGAACTCTATAAAATTATTAAAATATGAAGATGCATCAGATGACTTCCTGTACTCGTTTCTTATCAGATTCAATCTGTCTCAAACATTACCTCTATCAGCTCCAAATCTCGTGTGTTGTCAAATGCCCATTGAAAGCATAAAGTTTTCTATTTTTGTCTCCATAGCCTCTTCAATAAATTTTGTTACAAATGCTAAAAAATTCCCTTATTTAATTTCCCATTAGAATACACACTCTTTAATCAAGCTAAAACATCTCAAAACAATCAATCCTAAAAACTAATTATTCTCTTGATGAAAATAATTAGTATGTTACAAAGGTATGACACTTATTTTATGATGAAACACACTTATGATACAATTATTCCCAAAGTAATTTGGTTGATATAAGTAAATCTGGAAACTATTTTGAAAGTTGTATTATGACAGGTTATAAAATTATTTTTTTTAAATTTAAATTTAAATCTATAATCTTAAAAAAATTAAACATATTAAGATTTTAAATTTAAACCTATAATCTTATTTAAAAAATTCTTATAAGATTTATATGAGATAGATTGAATTCTAAATATTGGTATGTAGATTTTTTTATGGTACAATGAAAATTCATTATTATACAGATCGAGAATGGAGAAATCAGGCGTGGGAGAAAGTGAGGAGCAGCTTCAACGTAGCACCAAGAAGGTGAAGACTCACAATGAGGGAGGAGAATTCTCCTACGAAGACTCCCTCATGAACACCTCTGTGTTCAATGGCGATGAGTATATTTTCGAGGATGAAGTTTATGAATCAGAGGAAAGTTCTAGTTCTGACAATTGGTGCAAACCTTGGCAAGATTCTCTGGTAGTTCGGCTTCTTGGCAAGAAAATTTCTTTCCAAACGATGTCAGTGCGACTTCAGAATTATTGGGCTACAGATGGGTCCGTTAATGTCATTGATATGCCCAATGACTATTTCTTGGTCCAATTTTCAAATGAAGAAGACTACAAATTTGCCCTATTTGAAGGCCCCTGGATGATAGCGGACCACTATCTTATTGTTCATAGATGCTCCCCTTTTTTTTTTCTTGAGAAGCTTCCTATCTCTAAGGTGGCAGTGTGGGTCATGATTCCAAATCTACCAATCATGTTTTACCATCATCCTTTCCTTAGGCGTGTGGGGAGAAAGCTGGGCCAGCTACTGAAAGTTGATCGCACTACCTCCCTTCATTCCCGTGGCAAGTTTTCCAGGATCTGCGTTGAAGTCGATTTGTCCAAGAAATTGGTCCCTAAGGTGAAGGTAATGGGTCACGAATTATATTTAGAGTATGAAGGCTTACACCTTATTTGTTTCAGGTGTGGAAAATACGGTCATAAGCAAGATTTCTGTCCGGAGCCATCCGTGAACCCTGGTGTTCAACTCAGATTTGCTGAGCATGAAGGAGAAATGCAAATGGTTGAAGCTTCCATTCCCAAGTCTTCCCATTCTGGTCAGGTCGTCTCAGAGATCAATATGGACAATCAAGGGAAGATTCCCCAGGTTACCCAATCTTCTTCCAGTGCCCAAACCCAAGAAGGCCATTTTGGACCTTGGATGCTTGTCAAAAAGCCTCAACGCTGTCGTCCAATCCGTGACAGTGGATTTGAGTCTCAGGGTCAATTTAACGGTCAAGAGAACGACTCAAGATTCAACGTTCTCAACGAAGATCATATTTCAGAACCCACCCAATCTTTGCCTGAGCATGTGGTTGTGGACCTGGTGAAGTCCCCTTCAAAGCCAATTGTGTCTTCCGCTCCAATTAAGCCTCCTCTGGTTAAAATCCCTAATGCCACAGGGGGTAAAAACCCCCCAATCTGGGCCTAACAAGCGGAAAGATCAGAAGAGTGAAGGTAAAGGCCCAGCATCTCAAGGAGCGCCCAATAAAGGTCCTAAGAAAAACATTGTTCACAGCCTTGATTCTACTTTGCCTCAGCATAATTCGTGCTCTGCCATGGAGACCCCCCAAACCTCAGGTTGACAAATCCAAAGAAAAAGGAGTTTTAGCTTTGATGCAGCATTTCCAAAAGCAAGCCAAGGATTCTTTTGAATCCTCTAGAGCCATTCTCCGTCATGAGTCGTTACCCCCAGATAATGATACCCTACAATTTCTTGCTAACCAAAAACGGAGATTAAGGCTTAACCCTCCCCCTCAAGAGCCTCCTGATCCGAGTCCTAATAACCGGAGTGGAATCTAGACTTCTCCTCCTGATAAGGAAGCTCAATCTTCAAATAAAATGCTTGTTGATGCTCCCGTGGTTTGTGCCCCAGGTACGCAGGGGCAACAATCTAATATGTCTACATGAATTTTTTATGTTGGAACTGTAGGGGTGCTAGGGCAAAAAAATTTCCAAGCCTGATTAGGGACTTGACTAGAATGTATCATTTGAATTTTATGGCACTTCTTGAACCTAGAATTAATGGTATAAAAGTTGATCTTGCAATAAAAAAAATGGGTTTTTCTGGTGGGGTTAGAGTTGAAGCTCAAGGCTTTTCTGGAGGTATTTGGTGTATGTGGAAGGCTGAAAATCTTACCATTAATGTGGTTAAAACAACAGCTCAATGCATTCACCTTAGTTTGATTACTGCAAGTGGTATAAGCTGGCTTCTATCTGTTGTTTATGCTAATCCAAATGAGCAAATCAGGAATGAGCTCTGGAATGAATTAGTCTCCTTCTCTGAAAATTTGGATAAACCATGGTGTGTTGTTATGGGTGATTTCAACACTGTCCTATATGAGTTTGAAAAAGTTGGGGGTGCTAGTGTTAATAGAAGATCTATGAAAGCTTTTTCTGACTGCCTTGAATCATGTAATTTACATGAATTCCAGTCTAAGGGTCCTTTTATGACTTGGTATAGAGGTGATGTTAGGGAAAGATTAGACATGATGGTTTGCACCTCCGATTGGAGTATTTTTTTTCCAACAAGCCTCTGTGATCAATTTATTTATTCCCACATCTGACCATTGTGGCATTTGGCTTAAATTGGGTTCTGCTCAAGATCAATCTCAGGTTATTAAACCTTTCAAATTTTTGGCTTGCTGGCAATCTCACACAGACTTCAAAAATCAAGTAAAAAATAGTTGGAATAATGATAGAAGTTGGTGACATAATATTGAGCAATTCCAACTTAATTTGAGATCTTGGAATCTCTTAGTTTTTGGTAATGTCTTCAATCAAAAAAAGAAAATCTTGAGAAGGTTAGAAGGAATTGACTCAAAGCTTCTTCAAGGTCCAAATCAGTTTTTGCACAAGTTGAGAAGTCAGTTATGGACAGAATATGAAAATATTCTTTCAAAAGAAGAGGTCTATTGGCTTCACCAGTCAAGGGTAAATTGGCTTAATCTTGGTGATAAAAATACTCACTTCTTTCATCAAGCTACAATGATTAGAAGAGTTAGAAACAAAATTGATGTTCTCCAAGATGAGAATCAACAATGGGTTTTTGAATATGACAAAATCCAATCTATTCTGTGGAACTTCATCAAAAATCTTCTCACAGATAATTCTGGCAGACCTGATCTTTTGTATTGTGACATCCAATTTCCAAGCATAGATCCCCAAGTGATGAATTTCCTTTCTTCCTCCCCTTCTACTGATGAGATTAAATCTGCTCTATTTAATATAGGTAATTTTAAGGCCCTTGGGCCTGACAGCATCCATGCTTTATTCTACAAAAGTAATTGGGATGTGATGGAAGCTCCAATTGTTAAACTCATCAATCAGGTGTGGTCTAATCCTTTTCTTATTAATGAGATTAATCATACTTCAATTACTCTCATCCCTAAGACTGATTCTCCTATTAATGCTACCCAATTCCGCCCTATTTCTCTTTGTAATGTTAGTTACAAGATATTATCAAAGCTACTTGCTAATAGGTTAAGGAATATAATGCCCTCAATTATTGGTCCTAATCAATGTTCTTTTATTCAAGGTAGACAAGGAATTGATAGTGTTATCCTTATGCAAGAATTAGTTCACTTATTAAGGTTTATATCTGGTAAAAAAGGTTTTATGATAATCAAAATAGATATGGCTAAAGCATATGACAATCTAAAGTGGTCCTTTATAATTGACACCATTAACAAGTTAGGCCTGCCTAATCACCTTATTAATATCATTTCTCATTGCATTCCTACTCCTAGTATTAAAATTAATTGGAATGGTTTTCTTACTAATTATTTCCATCCTTCCCGTGGCCTTAGGCAAGGAGATCCATTATCTCCTTACTTATTTGTCATGTGCATGGAAAGACTTCACCATCTTGTAACAAATTCTGTAAATTCCGGTATTTGGAAGGGTTTCTCTTTTGGTAGAAATAGACCAATTATTTCTCATCTCCTTTTTTATGATGACATTATTCTTGTGGCAGAAGCAAATGTGGATCAGGCTAGAATGATAAATTCGGTTCTTGCAGAATTTTGTCAAGCTTCCGGTCAGTTTGTGAACAGGGACAAATCAAGAGTTTTTTATTATCACAATTTAGATCATCAAGCTATCCAGGAAATCACTTCCATTCTCTCTATTGATCATACAGAAGATCTTGGCAATTACCTTGGTTTCCCTATCCTTCATGGTAGATCTAATAAACATACTTATTCTTCCACAATCGATAAATTTAGAAATAAGTTGGCCGGCTGGAAGGAAAATTCTCTGTCTATGGCTGGGAGAATTATACTTGCTCAATCAGCTGTCATGAATATTCCAAACTACTTAATGCAAGCTGCTATTTTACCTGCTGGTGTTTGTCAAGAAATTGAAAGGCTGTGCAGAAATTTTATTTGGGGCTCTTCATGAGAGAGGAAAAAATGCATTTAGTTTCCTGGTAAAAAATTTGTCAACCTAAAAATTTAGGGGGTCTTGGTTTTAAACCCCTTAAATTAGTGAATGAGGCCTACATGGTTAAGCTTAGATGGAGGATGGTGAGTCAACCAAATTTACTTTGGGTTCGAGTATTGAGAGAAAAATATAAATGTGGAGATTTAAATATGCCTTAAGTCAGAAATCACTACAGGGAGTCAATTATTTGGAAGGGAATTGTTAAGAATTGGAGGTTTGTTAAGGAAGGGGTGACTTGGAATATTGGTAATGGGCATTCAACTAGATTCTGGTATGATAGCTTTATTCCTGGAGTGAATAATCTCTCAAGCCATGCTCTTACTCCTCTAAATGAAGACCAGGATAGTATTATTGTTGCATATTTTGCTACAAATGGTGATTGGAACTTTCATCTTCTTCAAAATGTTGTTCCTCAAGAGATTATTAACAAAATTTCTCCAATTGTTCCTCCTATGGATAACCTGCATGATGATTGTCCCTATTTGGGGAGATTCTTCTGATGGTGATTTTCATATGAAGAATTTGTACGAGTAACTTGGTGCTGAATACTCTTCTGGTTTGGATTCTGATTTATGTAAATGGGTGTGGAAATGGAAAGGTCCTCCTAGAATTCAAGTTTTCGTGTGGAAATGTTTGCATGGTAAATTACCGAACAATGAGGAGAGATTTAAAAGAGGAATGACTACCGATTCCATTTGCAGTAGATGCAATGAGCATCTAGAGACAATTATGCACTCACTAAAGGACTGCCCTCTTGTTATGCATATGTGGAATAACCTTATTCATGTTGATCACTGGGCCTTGTTTTTCAGTCTTGGTTTTACAGATTGGCTTAATTTCAATTTCAATACAGATCCTTCAAAGGGTCTGACGGCCTTGGATTGGAAGATTATTTTTCCAATTGTGTTGTGGATGACTTGGAATGACCGAAATAGCTTTGTTTTCAGCAGGAAATCTAATATTAATATTCTTCACCAAAAGGCTTTGGCTTATGCTAATGACATATCAAACAACTCCAATTCAGTTTATCAAAACCAGTATCATGAGGAGCATATATCTTGGATAACTCCCCCTGCGAGTGCTGTGAAGCTTAATATAGATGGATCTGTGATTGGTTCTTTGCATAAGGCGGATGGTGGTGGGCTCATTCGTGATGATCAGGGAAGATACCTCACTGGTTTTGTGTCTAATATTGGATCTTGCATAGTTCTGAAGGCTGAATTGTGGGCTCTTCGTTATGGAATTTATTTGGCTAAGGATCATAATTACAATCACATTATTGTGGAGTTGGATTCAAAGACAACTCTAGATTTAGTATATAGGGGTGTTCATTCAACACACCATTGTTTTAGTTTAATTAGAGATATTAGAGAAACCCTCTCTTGGGATTGGATAATATTTCTTCGTCATACATTCTGGGAAGGAAACAAAGTCGTTGATCATCTTGCTCATTTAGGTCATTCTTATCCTTTGGGAATGGATAGGCTTCCTTCTTAGTTCCTTACATGATTATCTTAGAGATGATTGTAGAGGGCTTGTGTTGCCTCGCTTAGTTAGGTAGTTTTCTGTTTTTTGGGCTTTTAGCCCCTCCATTTATAAAAAAAAATCATTATTATACATTAATGATATTTGTACACCGAAATGGTGTATACTCACTGCCCACTAATTGTTAGAACCACAGGCAACACTAGAAGGGGGAGGGGGGTTGAATAGTGTTGTAGACATTTTAAGACAATTTTGGAAATCTTTAAAATAAACAATCACGTAAGTGATCATTGTACAAAACCAATCTTAAGATCAAAGTTATTTTAAATACATGCGGAATATATGAAAGATTTAGATTAAAAAAACTTTCTCTTACACTTAAGATTGTTTTGATTTTAAACAAACTTCTCTTAGTGTCTTCTGAAGAATATTACTAAGAGTACCTTCAGAACAGTTTCTGAAATACTTTAGATGATCAGAGACCATCTATATCATGTGTCTGAACTGAGTTCCTGTTGGGCTCACTTCAGACAGGTATTTCAGACATCCCTCTGAATATATTCTTCTATAATACTTCAACCTACACTAGAGACGTTTTAATTTTATGTTTGTATGAAAACTTGTTTTATTGAAATCCTTGAGTTAAGCTTGTTATGAAAAGTACTTTTCAATCCCCATAGTAAATATAAAACTGTAAATAAAAGAGATCAAGAGAAAGAAAACTTAGACACAGAATTTATCCTGGTTCACCCACAACCCCGTGGGTTACATCCAGTCCCAGAGGCAAACCACCACTGGATTTTCCACTAAGTACCGTCTCTTCAGACAACCACGAGTACAGTCTCTCCAGACATACACGAGTACAGTCTCTCCAGACATCAACATCCAGGATCACACAGACCCTGAACACACTAGGTCACACCAACCCAACAAAGTAGTCTTTTCTATTAAGCCTCTCCAAGCTCTAAGAGTATTCTTTCTTCCACCAAGCCTCTCCAGGCTCTCAGACACTTATCCAAGTGTAGAGTATTTTACTACTCAACCTAAGCTAGATGTTCGCTAGAACCTCTCAACTCAGATTCTTCCTGTACATAGAGATTACTGAGTACATACTCAGGATACAGTCATTACAAACTAAATACAAGGATAGACAGTGATACAAGTGTTTGAATTTAAGTACAATCCCTGTCTTTTCTATGAGGAATACATCCTCTGAGAGTAGGCTAACTAAGAATGTGAAATTAAGCTTCAGCCTTATTCTCCAACCATTGGTTTCCATGGGCTACATTCTCACCCGTATCATTGGAATACCAAGGTATCATCCAAGCTTCAAACCGTACCTGGTTTGATAGTCATTTGTACAGCATGATTGCCTTCCCAACACCAACTCACTTGATCAACAGACCAACTGTATAATCTAACTAACTGACCAGCAGATCAGTAGCCTGATTGAGAATTCACTCTCTGATCAATCGTTGTTGACATTTTCATGATGTATTTTAGCTCGAGTCAACTCTTGTTAACTGTAAGACACTCAGCCTAGTTAACAGTTTTCATCCTGATTGATTTCAAGAACCTTCTTGAAAAACAATCCCAATTGATCTATCTTGGTTGATCATTCTGACCAACTTGGTTGTACACCACAACAACTGCAGCTCGGCAGCATGGTTAATATGCTCCGCATGCCAACAACAACTGGTTGGACCGACCAACATCTTCAAATTCAATCTTGAGGCTATTTATATGTTCTTCTTGAATATAGCCGTTGAAGATGATTCATAATACCGTTGAGCTTCTGATGATGTGGCTCATATAGCCATTGTGTAATAGCTTCTCAAACGGTTGCTTCTCCTTAAGCATATTGAGTGTTCAGAATACTCCCGTTCTGACACTTCTGTTGATGAGCTCTGTTTTGAGAGATGTGATGATTATGTGTATTCTCTCTCTTGAATTCTTCTGCTTTCTTGCATCTGCTTTATCCAGCTTGCATTATCTTGCATCTGCTTGCATTATCTGCTTGCATATGCCTTATCTGCTTTATCCAGCTTGCATTATCTTGCATCTGCTTGCATCTGCCTTTATCTGTTTTGTCCGGCTTGCATCTGCTTTCTTCAGATTTCCTCTGATTTTCTTGAGAGTGTGTATCCGTTGAATTTGCCCTTTTTGCTTATTCTGCATATACTACTCCTTTTCATTTGCTCCTGACACCATTACTTCTTTGAATGAGATGTCTTGACCAATAGTCGTTGTTTGCAGATTCCTCTTTTGAGATTTAGATAAAGATGTTGAATTGAATTTATTTTATTCAAACATCTTCCTTGTTGCTTTTGCTTAGTCTCCTGAGCTTTTCTTCTGCTTTGTTCCAGATTGCACAAATGAAGAAATGTCTCGTTGAAATACTATTGTTTAGAGACAGAAAATAGTCTTCTTTTGATCCGTTGTGAGACACGCTTCTTGAGAGTTCTGACATAGTACAACTTTGGTGCTGCAGTAAAGCTGCTACTGTTGTTGCTGCGAATGCTGCGTTGCAGAGATTTCCTCAGTGGTGTATGAAGTTCAAATGCACCGGGAAAGGTCTCTGTGTTTGTTGCCACAAATGTGTTTCAAAACGTACGAGCAGCAGAGACTTAGAAAAGTCTTCACGCAAGGTTTCAACAAAGATGCCACGTCATTACTAAAGCTTCAGACAGCTTCCAACCTTCAGACGGGTTCCAGTCTTCGAATTCAGACAGGTTCCAGTCTTCAGACGGGCTCGAGTCTTCAGACGAACTTGGCTCTTCAGACAGCTTCATCACTTAAGACAGGTTGATGACTTCAGACAGCTCAAGTCTTTCAGACAGCTTCGTTGCTTCAGACAGGTTTGCGTTCTTCAGACAACTTCAATTCTTCATACTGGTTGTAGTTTCATTCTTCTTTGTATCTTCTTCTTCTTCTTGTATCTCTTCTTCTTCTTGTATCTTTCTTCTTCGTTTCTTCAGTTCATTGTTGTTCTTCAGACAGACGTATATTTGAATCTGTACTTCTTCATATCTTTTGCCTTCAGTTCTTCAGATAGTATTCTTGGTCTTCACTTCTCCAGATAGTCTTCTGGTCTTCACTTCTTCAGATAGTCTTCTAATCTTCGATTCTTCAGACGGTCTTCCAGTCTTCACTTCTATAGAAAATCTTCAAGTCTTCACTTCTATTCTTCAGTTGCTTCAACTCTGTTAAGGATTCAGATTCTGCACTCTTGTTCTTTCTGATTCTGATCTTCTGATTCTGATTCTGTTCACAAAATCTTCTTCTTCTTCTAAAGAGTATTTTATCCTGAAACATAATTAACAAACAAATACCTTTCTCAGTAGAACCTATTTATATAATCTAATTGGTTCTTTATATAATCTTATTTGTTCTTTATATAATCTTATTTGTTAATCATTAAAACTAACGGATGTTAAGTCTTATAATCATGTTTAATTACTTAAACAGATTTATAGACTTCACACTAATTCCATATAATGAATTTTTTTTCTTTTTTTTCTTTTATTTTTTAAATTTTTATCATTTATGACAATGAATTTTTTATATATTATTTATTTACTTTTTCCCTAAGGGAGCTTGAATCTTAGTTAGGATATCTTTTTTGTAATTTTTCTTTTTTTCCTTTATTTGTTACCAAAAAAATATATTATTTATTTATTTATTTTTATTATTACTTTTATTTTATTTATCTGACTCATTACATAAAAATAGAAATTAAGAAATACAATAAATTTATTGATTTACATTAAGTTTATTATATTTTTTTCAATATATCATTTATCTCTCTATATTATTCACTTACATTTTCATTTATTATCTCTCGTATTAAGAGTAAAAGTAAAATGTGGCTTTTACAGTGGTCCAAACCAACATTTGTCCACCGATGGGCGATGGACCAATAATCAATAGGGTATAAATGAAAGAGAATAAAAGTTATAAAATTTATAAAATAATCCAGTAAAAGATAGTATTTATAAAATAATCCAATACAAAATAGATTTTTTAAGATTGTTGTCCGATAAAAAAATATTTCTATTTTTGTGACTGATAAAAAATATTTCCAAATCTTTCTCTTATCAAAACTCAATTAGAGTTTATTTTCATGAATCCTTATTTTACACAGGGGAGATAACAGAGCTTTTAGAGTGTGTAGAGATATACCCAATATAGTCATCTCATATTACTTCACTGTTGGAGTCGAGTAAGATTAGCCTATTTCCATCTCTCTCTTTTTGAGATTATGTTTTGCAATGGTTTATGGCTTATGATCATGCATATTCCTGTCATGAACTAATAAAAAAGTTGAACTTTTGAATTTTGGATTTTGATGCTTCTTGTATTTCACCGTTATCTTTCATCCGGGGAGAAAGGGCTCTGCAAAATCACTGTTTTATTTCATATTATTAGTACATCTTCAATTTATTAATTCACTGTTTTATTGTGTTATTTGTAAATAAAATGAAACTTCTTTAAGACTATAAGTTTTTTTTTCAAATTTATTAAATGATTGCTTTACTGTGTTATTTTTAGATAGAGAGAAACTTCTTTATTATTAAGAGATTTTTTAATTTTTAATTTGATTGCTTTATTGTTTTTGTAGATAGACAAAATCTTTTTATAAAATAAGTAACTTTATAAATCGTCAATTGAAAAACTTTGATTGTTTCCTTAATCTCAAGTTCATCGATTCTCCCAGTTATATCCAAAAAATAAAGTTATAAAATTTGAAATTATAAAAAAGGGGAGACAAAAAGGAGTTTCAGCGGGAGTGAATTACATTCCTTTTACCGGCAATTTTTAATTTGAGGTAGATTATGATAGAAAATTAAATAATTTATTAATTGATTACTAAAATAATTTTCTTTAATAAATAATATTTATTTGATACTTTAAAATTGTTTTTTAATTAAAATAGACAAAAATTTAATATACTTTCCTTCTTAAAAAATTATTAAATTAATTCTTTTAAATATTTTATCTCCGTTCCTAACAACTATCCACTTGAATAAAAAACACACATATTAAAGAATGCAATTATTACTCTTGTTTTCATGTAAATAAATTTTAAACTTTCAGTTTTACCCTTTGTCGACGTCTCTCTTGATCCAATTAAGTCTCATTTTTTTAAATAGTGGGTCATTTATAACATAAGAATGCAATAGAGAAAGATGTAATTATTATTGCATTGGGTTTATAAATGAACAGTTAAATTGGAGAACAAAGGTAGTATATTTTAACATAATACACCTTCAAATATTAGTTCACAGTTTATTAATAATTTAATATATTTTAAAATTTTATATAAACTTTTAAATAATAAAATAATATGCGATCATAATTATGAAAATATATTCATGCTTAATAATATAACTTATAAATTGAAATTTATATTTTATAATATGAAATATATTTTAGCACGTTTGTCCTACATGTGTTCACGCATTCGATTCCAGCGGAAGGTATTTTTGAATTCATGTATTATTCCAACTTTCAATCCAACAGAAGCAAAATCTGTGAACCGATCGGTTTAGACGATTTTCATTGGTTCGAGACCAAGTTGATGATGTCATGACAAGTTTACGAGCAAATCTGATCTGGTACATTGATCGAACCAGCCATGGGTCCGGTTTCCGAGCCAACCAGTTGAACTGACCGGGTCGGTTCTGTATAATAACACCAGTTTGAAGTGCTCATTTATTTCTTTAAGTTCTTCACTTTTTTATTTTGCACTGCCTATACATTTGTTGAGTGTTAAGGACTTAATGTAAATTTCTATTATGATAGTTTCCTAGGATTCACATTATAGAAACTACACAAGATCTTGAATTTCATGGTCCTCACATACCCATACAATAATGAGAGTGACAAAGACACTTACCTAGATCCATAATTGCTCTTCTTGTTTGAATTCTATGTGAAAATTGATGACCAACTTTCTCTCCCATTTCCTTCACTTTTCAGACTCCTTGATGGTTTGGAAGTTTTCTCTCACACATTTAACCATTTTGGTAACTTCTCTTATATTTAAAAAGGAAGAGGGGGATTTAAAAATAACCGCTTTTGACTCTATTTTCCATATTAGGTCAACAACCATCACATTGGGCACACTTTTTAAACTCTAGACAATAAATTTAACTTAAATTAATATAGAAATACAAGTAAACACAATAAGGGGTTGAATTGTGTTTATAACAAATTTTAATTTCAAATGAAACTTTAAAAAACAATGTATTAAAGATTTCAAAACGGGTTTTAAAAAGGTTATCTAAAGTATCGCTATATATTATCCGAAGCTTTAAATAAGAGTTTTTCTTAAAGAAAATACTATAAAAAAGCCAAGCTTCTCAATCACTATTTAACCCCTGTAGCTTTAAAATGTTAGCGTAGAAACTGAATTCACAAAGCTAAGGGTAATGAGGAAGCGGCGTTGTTCTAAAACACAACAATATTATAGAACATGTTTCCTTATTCGTGCTTCACTTTTGAAAGCTTCCTAGAAATTTGTCTTTTGTCTTTCTTTCTTGAACAAAGTCTTCTAACATGTGGCAGAAAAACTTTGACTTTGCAGAGTTTGAAATAAATATTACAAATGAAGAGAAAATAATTTTTTAAAAATAAGTTCTTTTCTAGTAATTTAATTAACAATTCATGAAATTAAATGCACAATATTTGAAAAAAATATTAAGAACATTTTGCTTGATAATTTTATAAAAAATATTAATTTAATTCATGTTCATGAAAAATGTTCATTCGTGTGTAAGATAAATATTTAATTATGAAATGTTATATATTATTATGTGTTCACTTGCGATTCAAAGATTTATACTTTTTATTTACCGTTTTAATGTTTTAATCTCCTTATAATGTAAATATTTATTTTTACAATTATTATATTAATAAACACTATATCACTCACTTAGTTTAGAAATAAATAAATTGTATGTAAAATATTTGAAAAAAAATGTTTAAGATGATTTTATCTGATAATTGTAAATATCACTTTTAGGGTAATTAGTTAAAAAAATAATAAAATTGTATGTAAAAATATTTGAAGAAGAAATTGTTTAAGATATTTTACCTAATAATTTTTTTTAAAAATATATTTATTTAATAAGTTATCACGTAAAATAGTTATCATTATGTAATGTAAATTTTTATTATGGTATATTAGATATTAATATATATATATATATTCATTTATGATTTAAAGATTTAAATTTTTCGTTTAAAGTTTTCTATAAATTAATAAAAATACATTAAAAGATAATATTGGGTGCAAGGACTACTTAGCAATTTTATTATAATATCTACAGATATCTTGATATCTCTTTATTATTCCTTTAATAGTTTAAATTTTATTATTTATGGAATATACTATTTAGTGTATCGGTACACCATATTTTGTTGGTCCACTGTAAATAAAACCAAAGTAAAAATGTAATTAATGCTTTCTTAAAGTTCTAAATGTAACATATAAATCGAAGCAAAAAAAAAAATCTTCAAAAGAAATAGATAAATAAGACGGAATTTGGAATGATTTGGAATTTGTGTTACTACTACTATATTATAATAATTATTGTTGTTATTGTTATTGTCGTCGTCGTCATCATCATCATCATCATCATCATCATCGTTGTTGCTGCTGCTGCTGCTGCTGTTGTTGTTGTTGTTGTTGCTGCTGCTGCCAACATTGCCTTTTATTTATAACAACACGCCTATTTATTTTATGAATTAATTTAAAAGCTTTATGATAAAGTCCAACATTGCTTTGTACTCACAACAAACAACACTCCTATTTATTTTAGAAACTAGCAACATTTCGATCAATCTAATCTCTCTCTTTCTATTCATTTTTTAAATTAGAATTATGGAATTTATAATTATATATTTTCATCTACTTTTAATAAAATTATTGTTTATATTTTGATTCATTGTATCTTTTTTATAGTAAGTTTAAAAATTAAGTCAATTTTTCGTTTATTGGTTTAAAGCGATTTTTTTATGAATCACATGCATCCTTCACGGGAAGCAGTCGAGTTTATGCTATGAACATATTTTTAAATTATAATTATGGTCGTGTGATCATTTTGAAACAATCGTGAGTTCAATAATGGTTAATTTTCAGAATACAACAATATCGCATATGATGACATAACCGAATTCTATAAACAAATGGTTAATTGTATGCTCAGTAATGGTTAATGCCATGGTAATTGTGTTAATGACATCAGAATAGAAAATTGATCACATAGAATATGTTAACCCTTAAAGGAATTATTGCGAGAGAAAAAAGGTTAATTGTGAGTGTAATAATGATTAATCGAATTAAAATTTTGGTTACTTTCATCATAATACAACAATGATCGTAATGACTTTTTGGTAACCCATCTTTGAATTCAATGTCATCAACATGAGGTTATTGACATGTCCATTGACGGTTAATGAAATATTATATTTGGCTAAATGCACCGAGAAACAACAATGATCACACACAATTTATGCTAATCGGATTATGTGAACGGATGTTCAATTGTGAGTCCAATAATGGTTAATGATGGTTAATGGCGTCAGAATAAAAAAAAAACATAGGGAACTAACTTACTTTAAGCCTTCAAGGAATTATTGTGAGTCAAATGAGGTCAATTGTCAGTCTAATAATGGTTAATTATAATACTAGTTTGGTTAATGTCATCTGAATATCTGCGATTAATGAAATGGTATAGCCATAGTTATGAAAACTGGACCGGACTGGACAGTCTGACCGGGAACCGGCCTGGTAAGCGGTCCATTCAACTCCAAAAAATCGGTAGTCTTTAGAATCGACGAGAACCAGTCAAAAACTAATAAAAAAAATCGGTGTTAGAAAACTGGTTGAACCGACCTTTTCCAAAAGATTCAAATTTTTTTAATTGATATAAAATATTTTAAGATTAAAAAGAACATATATTTAAGAATTGCACATAGATATATATTATTTTACCAATCATTGTTAATTTTTGTCTTAAAAAACTTATAATAAAGTTATTTATACTAATTTAAAATTTTATATATCTTATTTATACCGATTCGACCAAGGTTGAACCATTGAACCGTGAATCAGTGTCTTTACCGATTCAATTAATGGTACAATTTTTAAAAAATTAATTGGGTATAACTGGTTAAATACATTAGAATATAACAATATCACACATATGATGACATAACAGATTCTCTGAATAAATGGTTAATTGTGAGTTCAGTAATGCTTAATGCAATGGTAATTGTGGTTAAAAATATCAAATGAAAAATTGATCACGGTAATATCCCAAAACTTAAGAATCTAGAATTATAATTAAAACACATATTGATGACAATAATTATAAAAAAGAAAATTATTATAATTATAATGATAATTCTTAATATAATAATATAAATATTAAGAGGTGGATCATATTATTAACATCCTAATTAAATTTGATTGCATTAGATATAATAATTATATATTAATAATATAATGATGTTAATATATAATTATAATATTATAATAATAAAATTATTGTGAAAGAAAGCATATTATTAATATTACAATTTAACCTTGTTGCTATACATAATATAATAATAATATCAAGAGAGAAATGTGCTTTAGTATTTTAGATTAAGATCGGAATTTAAAATAGAAATGATGACATCATAGGGAATAGAGATAAGAAAGTAATAATATTTTTAGAATAATATTTTTTAATAAGGAAAATGTAACAAAATGCATTATAAATAATTAAAATAAGGAAATTATACAAGACTACATTGATCATCTATACCAGTTTTGCCTTTGCCTTTCTTTGACGCTACGTTTTGCATGCTTCTCTTTCCTTCTCTTTTACTTCTTTTCTAATTCTCTTTTCCAACTAAAGCCAAGCAACTACGGGCGGCGCTTCAAATCGCGGCAATAAATAAATAATCATGATAATGATCAATTCTTTGGTATAAACAGTTTAAAATTATTAAACAATCACATATAACTTTGTCATAAGTTGTCATAAAATTCTCATGAACATTCATTACTAATTTATTCATTTATTCCACTCTAGGTAGTATATCTTATTAGGGGAGAATGGTTGGGAACATATTTCATATATCAAAATCTCAATTTTTATAATCGTACTCTATCAACTATTCACATTGGTTAGTTGGGGAGAAAATTTGCTTCTTTCACACATTTAGCCACAAGATTAATAAGGAACCTATCCCTTGCCACTTCCCACACAATTACAACACAAAAATTACACTCGTAGGATGAGTGAATCTGCCCTTCTGAATTCCCACTATTGTGATTTAACCTCTTTCAACTTTAAAATTATAAAAAATATTTATCAAATGACATTCTATCGATCAATGCCAACAACTTGTTCACAAAGTGGCTCTAAAAAAAATCTTTATAAATATATTATCTTATTTTATAACTTATTATTTAACCTATTTTTAATATATTATTATTACTATTATTATTTTGACTAGCGGAAAGACAGGCACTGCCATGCCTATCTATCCGCATTTTTTTGGGGGGAAATGTAAAAGTTTGATTGTTCTGGTATGAAACTCGGACCTGGGCCTGTGAAGTCAAACTCGGATCTAGATCTGGGTGTTGCTGAAGAGCGGATCCGGGTTGTCCACAGATGGGGGGTGCACCTGCAAAGGCACTCCGACACCCAAGTCAGATATGTATAACAGTCAAAGTGGTTGACTGGGTAAAGATTGTGTACCTTATGAATTGTCAATACCCACTATTTATAGGGTTTTAGCCTGTATAAATGTGGCAAGTAGGTATATACAGAAATAGAGTAAGTGAGCAAGTATGTGCATAATTATGGATATTTATCAATACTATTATATAAGTTATGGGCCATAATGGTCAATGGGCCTTAGGTTTAGACCGTAACAGAAGCCCCCCAGCTTTAGCTGACCTGATAAGGTCGACTTTGAGCTTAGATGTGCGTGAGTCGGGATGTGCTTTAGCCGTGATTCCCGTAGTCGACTCCAAAGTTGGATACAAGGTCCAGGACGGGTTGCGTCTGAGTGCTTCGTCTAACCGTTGCGACGTTTGGTCTTCCCTGAATGTTTGTGACGTTTCGACTTCCAGGTGACTTTTCGTATGGTCGCGTCGCTTCGACTTCTTGGGCCTCCACCGAGTATGGGCCCTTTTCAGTCCTATAAATAGGCGAAATTAATGATTTCCTCACTTTATTTCCCAAATCTTCAGAGCGCAATTGTTTTCTCTTAAGACCAATCTCGGATACAGAACCGACTTCCGACTTGCATAACAGATTTGAATCTGACTATCAGGTATATCCTTCTTTCCTTGTTTATTTTTTTCAAAAATGAGTGATAGTGAGTCTGTGGAGATTCTGCCTGGGAAACCTCAATCGTGGGTATCTAAGAGTCGGTCGTCTCGTGGGGATGATGGTGAAGATTTCAATCCTAAAGTGGCCGAAATTCTGAGACGGAGAAGTATAGTTCCAGTGATTTTTAGGGGGACTGCTGGGACTGGGTTGAGTGATTTACCTATAAAGTCTAAGTCGGGTTCATGTGATAGTATTTTTATTGGTTCGAGTCGGGTTCTAGTTGTCTCGGTTCTGATTCGGGTAGTTGTTATAACGGCCTCTGCAGGTGTTGAAATGGCTGAGGCTCACGCTGTAGATTACTTTATGCCCGTGTGGGCTGATAGGTATAAATGGGTGGACCCGGAAGTTCTTAGAACGCCGAGTATTTATAGACCGGGTTGTCTGGAGCATAGTCAGAGCGTCTATTTGATTTAGAAGTGTTTTGCACGACTGAAATGAAGGGGGACTACAACATTGTGATTCCGCCCTGAGGGAGCCGAGTTTGCCACCTTTCTGAAAATAATACATCTTTTTTTATACATATGACTTTTTCTATTCTAAACTGAAAATGAGGCTACCTTTCACTCCCTTCGAAGAAAGGGTGTTCATGTATTTGAACTGTGCACCCTCACAATTGCATCCAAATTCATGGGCGTTCATCAGGTGTTTTCAGCTGATAATGGCCGAGTTTGGTTTTACTCCTTCTATCAAACTATTTTTTTCATTTTTTCCAAGTGTTGAGGAAGCATCCAAAGGGGAAGAAGGATGAGACCCTGAAGAGTTGGATCTCATTAAGGGGGTTTAATGGCCACAAGTTGATCGCACCCTACACCGAGTCGACCAAAAGGGGAAACATCACCTTTAAACAAGAATTCTTCTGGGTGCAGGCGACGGAAGGTGTGAATCCGTTTTGGGAGGGACAGTCATCCAATGCCCCAAAGTTCTATATTTACTAGAGCGAGAGGCATTACGACAAGAAGTCGTCTGACTATGAGTTGGCTAAGTCAAGTTTGTCCCCGCAAGACTTGACCGTGAAGGGTTTGTTGCTGGATTCGGTCAAAGAATGTGGTGTGTTTTCTAGTAAAAAGATATTAGACGGGCCGATGCGTAATGTCAGTTCGAGAATTGGTGAGACTTGTACTTTATTTTTTACTATTGACTGCTTCCATATCTTGTCTAACGCTTCTTATTTTGTTTGTAGCATCGATGGCTAACGCTGCTTTGAAGCAATTGAGGGCTTTGCAAAATGCCAACATGAATCAGGAGGACGAGGTGCATGTGGACTTGGATTTGACTCAGGATGCCAGTGATGGCGTGTCGAGGGCTCAACCCGTGTAGCAAGACGGTGTCGGTCCCAACAGGGACGACATGGCACATAACAGCGGCGTGATAAGTGAAAAATATATGATAATTTAGCGTATAATTACTGCACTTATCAAGGGTAAAATAGTAAATTTATGCCCCAAATTACCTCTTTTTAGTAATAAATGCATAAATTGTGAATATTTGATTTGAATTTGAATATGATGCTATTTTGGTAGAAAATCTGTTGATTTTGCAGATAAATTGAAAGGATTTAAATGAAGAAACAAGATAGCATTTATCTGAAAAGAGAATCTGCAAGATAAGGATTTAAATGGCAGCTGATTAGGATAAGATCCACAATTATTTGGATAAGGATTCTGCAGATTTAATTCTAAATTCAAATTTAAGATCAAATCAGCACAAGATCAAGCTAAAAAGAGGAAAATAAGGAAAGCAGATCAAACAAGGATAAGATCAGGAAAAGATCAAGCTGAAAAAGAGAGAATCAAGGAAAGCTGTAACGTGCGCTTTCCTTGATTCAAATGCGCTTTCCTTGATTCAAATGCGCTTTCATTAAAGATTTCATTTTGGATCGTGCGCTTCAAATGCGCTGAGCGCAGGATGAAGCGCAAGAATACAGATCAATTTTTCAAAGGATTTCAAATCAGATCCCTTCCAGATTTCAGATGGCTTTCCAACCTTTGTAAATAGACCCTTTTGCAAAGATCAAATGAGCTTTTGGAGAGACGACAGAGCTAGGGCTGAAGAAAAGTGTGACAGTTTCTTCGTTGGATTGTAATGGCTACCATGCGTAGCTAAGCTCTCCGATAGGATTGAACTTAGTTGATTCAATCCCCATTTGTATGTGAATTCTCTTTATTATTTATGAATCCCTGTTTTTATGATATCAGTATTTTTATACTTTGCTTAATGTGTAGCTTCCGCCTGTGTGCCGAAGTTATAGGTTGGTTTTATGGGGCGCATTTGAAAGGTGGTTCTATAAAATCAATAGCGAGTTTGGGGGAGCCTAGACATAGGAAACTTGAACTCTGATTGGTAAAAATACTCATAGTAGTCACTATGGACACCAAGGTGATTTGACAGTGTTAACGAACGGAAAAGTAGATCATTAAAGTCGGGTAATGTGTCGCTTGGGAGAACCCGCATGAATTATTTCTGAGTATTTTATTACTGTGGACACCAGGGTAAAATAACATATTTTGGCTAGGATATCATAATTATATATTCATAAATATTATTGGGGTTCACATACGAAAGGGGTGCGATGATACGAAGTTCAATCCTAGTCCAAGTAACTATCTCTATCTCTCTACTAAGTTCAATTTTATTTACTTTTGCAATTCTTGTTAAACAAACATACGCTCTTTCTTGATAATTGTGACCACTAATCTTTATAAATTGAATCGTTCCTTGTGGATACGATACTCTTACTTACTATTATACTGCTGAAGTTTTGGTATGCTTGCCAAAATTTCAACAAGTATTTTTGGCGGCCGTTGTCGGGGAGCGGTGTATCAATTTGTAAAGACTTGGGAGGTCTATTCTATCAAGTGTATATATTTTATCGTAGGATTTTTATTTCTAATTTTTAGGATTTTTAGGAAACATTTTATTTTTAAATTTTAATTTTTAATTTTTAAAAATTCTCTTCCACACTTACCCTTTTTCTAGTTTCTTGATTTATGTTTTTGCGAGGTCAGGTGTCCCCAAATCAATTACAATTTGATCCAGAAATAGAAAGGACATCCAGAAGTAACAGAAGCAAAAACAGAGAAGAATAAGAGAAGAAGAAGAGAAAGAATAAAGAAGAATAAGACAAAAAGAATAAGAAGAAGAATCAAGAAAATCCTAATCAATAAGCACTGATACTCCTCCTCCTCCCTCTTCTGCGTATGTCTTCTTCTCTCTTACGTCTTCTTCTTCTTTCGTTCTTAGAGAGTAACCTACAAGAGGAAACTGAAGAAACACAAGAAAGATACTGAAGAAAGGAATCTCAGAAACTAAAGAAGAAAGGAAGAAGAAGAAGATGAAGCAGAAGTAGAAGAAGACAAGGAGAGGATGAAACAGAGAAAAATGTCTTAAAGAAGAGAATGACTGTGAAGGGGAGGAAAAGAACAAAACATATGAGAGTGTACATGATGAAAAAGATCAAGAAAATGAGAAAAAGAGTGAACAGGGAGATAATGAGTTAAAGCCCGAGAAAGGAAGGAAAGTGGTACCAAGACCAAAGACCTTGCCTTATCCAACCAGCCCTCTAAAAGGAAGATCAAGAAATGCATGGTACAAGTGTTAAACCTTCCAGACCTCACAAAAGAAAGGCCTGCGAATACACTAACCTGACCAGAGCAAAGAAAGGAAGAATCAAGCCAAGAGAATCAAATTCAAAGCCAAGAGCCAGATTGAAGACAAAGTGGTCAGGTGTGTTTCATGTCAAAGACCCTTGTGAAGCAAAGAAATGGAGAACAATCAACTGTGAATCATCCAAGCTTCGGGAGAAGAAGACTCATGCACATCAGAGCAAGATAATAAAGAAAAGAAAAGTCAAGCCAAGGGAATCAGAAGCATGGTCCAATTCCCGAAAGAAGCCCAAATGGTTAAAGTCACCTCACACTACAAATTGTTCCAAGGCAAGATTATGGGGAGGTTTATTGGCCAAAGAAAGGAAGGGTGCAACACACAAACTCACCAAAAGATTCCAGTTTCAACCACCTTGAGAGGACAGACGTCAAGCTATATGACGTTAAACGAGCGCTTCCTAGGAGGCAACCCAGAGATTTTTAAGTTTTTAATTGTTTTCAGTTTTGTTTTCTTTTGTTTTGTTTGTTAATTAGGATTTTTCATTTTTTTAGGATTTAGGAAATGTTCAAAATTGATTGGAATGAGTTTGTGGAAAAATAAATTTTTAAACAGTTGGAAGTAGCAGAAAACTTGACTGAAAATTACAAAATTTCATTATGTTTTCTGCGCTTCACCTATGCTGATTTTATAGGGCGCGCTGGGAGGCGGTTTTGTGAAATCGAGAGCGTGTTCTTGGAAGCCTAGGAATAGGGATCTTGAATTCTGATTTGGGTGAGATCACTCTGTGGGTTGAATGCCTAGGAATAGGGTTCAATTTATGGATATCTATTAACAACTGATCTTAATGTTAGGTTAATTTGTTAAATTGCCAAGGAATTGGGATTTAGGAAATTAATTCTAAGGATTTCATAGTTGAGGGATCTTTATGAATGACATTTATTTGGGCTTCAATAATTATAATTATAAATTCATAAATATCATTGGGTTCCAATACAAGAGGGGTGCGATCGATGAAGCTCAATCCTGGTTTCATAAATTTGCTCAACCTTATCCATATCTCCTCTTTCTTATCTTTTATTTTAAATTGCAAACAAACTTTCAAACTAATCCTTACTTGATAAGTGTGACCACTATGATTTATCTTTGTACCGTTTCCTGTGGATACGAAAACTCTCTTATTTGTTATTATACTGATGTGATATTGGTACGCTTGCCAAGATCTGAACAAGTATTTTTGGCGTCGTTGCTGGGAAACGATGTTTCAAATTTAATTTCTCGGGAGGTCTATGTTATCAAGTTGTAAATATTTTTATCTTTTATTTTTATTTTTCAATTTTTATTTTTTTTATTTTTTTATTTTAATTTTTAATTGTTTTATTTTTATTTTTTAGAAAAATTTATTTAATTATTTTTTTTATTTGTTCCTCTCTTCCAATCTAACCTTTGTTTGAGCTTCTTGATTTATGATCTTGCAAGGGCAGGTGTCTCAAAATCAATTGATATTTGATCCACAAATAGAAAGGACATCTAGAAGGAACGTGAGGAGAAACATGAGGAGAACACAAAGAAAAGAAAATCCAGGAGAGAATTTTAACACTCTCTCAAGTGAATTAAAGAGTGAAGATATGGCTGAAGAAAGACCACCAATCCCACAAAGAAGAGTATTAGGAGACTATGTCATGCAACAAGGGCCATGCTATTTCTCAAGCATAGTTGTACCCAATACTGCAAAATCTTTGGAGATAAAGTCAGCATTCCTAAGTCTAATTAGCGCCCATCAATTCACAGGATTGAATCATGAAGATCGTGAACTTGAATCTGTTTACTTACGTTTATTCCCTTTTTCTTTGATAGGTAAAGCTAAGGAATGGCTGAAGTCACATCCCAATCAAAGTCTGACTAGTTGGAGCATTGTGGAAGAGAAGTTCTTGAAGAGATTCTTCCCACCATCTTGCTATATCAAGGCCAAGTCATATATCTTCACATTCAGACAAGGAGCAGATGAACCATTATGTGAATCCTGGGAGAGATTCAAATCATTGTTGAGAAAATGCCCCAACCATGGTCTAGAGGATATTGCCCAACTAAACATCTTTTGCAATGTACTCAGACCCAATACCAAAATGATCATAGATGCTGCAGCAGGAGGTACAATTATGTTAGTAGATGCAGAGCAAGCTACCACAATCATTGTCAATCTGGCATTAAATGATCAACAAGCTCAGCATGGGAGGCAAGTAGTTCAAAAGAAAGGAGTTGCATGTAGTACAGTCTCAACCAAGCCCATCCCCACAATTGACTTGTGATTTTTGTGGAGGAGACCATCCTAATGGTCATTGCTCTTACCAAGACATCCAGGAGGAACAAGTCAATTATATGGGCAATCAAGGAAGATCGGGAAATCTCTCCAACAATAACCATTTTTCAAATAACTACTCACAAGGTTGGAGAAATAATCAGAACAACAATTCTGGGTGGAGACAAGATACAGGCTCTTCAATGCAAAACAAAACTTCAAAATTGGAGGAGAAATTAGACAAGTTCATACAAGATTTGATTTCCAATCAGAAGACCACAGAAACAACACTCAGAAACCTGGCGACTCAAGTGGAGCAATTGAGGAAACAGTTTTCTGCGCAACAAGAACATTGTAAATCAATTTCTACCAGGAATGTCAAGGAAATAGGAAGAGGAATTGGTGATAATCTGACAGTAGAGAAGGAAGTTTTAGAAAAGAGAGAGCAAGATCATAGTGAAGAAAAAAATTGAGAATGAAGAAGTAGAGGAAGAAAATAGAGAATTTGTAAGTGTAGAAAAAATGAAGAAAAAGAAAAATAGAATGACAATGAGAAGAGTGAGAAAAAGAAGGAGAAGGAAGAAATACAAGTACTTCAGCTGAAAAACTTACCGTACCCTAAGAATCCTTCCAAGAAAGATAAAGAAAGGCAGTTCGCGAGATTCAAGGATATCTTCAAGAGGCTGCAAATAAACATTCCATTTGTAGAGGCTATGGAGTAGACGCCAACATATGCCAAGTTTATGAAAGATCTCCTAACTAACAAGAGAAGATTCACTGATGAAACAGTAGACCAGATAGCAGAAATAAGAGCCAACGAACAGTCAAAATAAATCTCAGCAAATGCACAATCCAAGCCAGCGAAACTTTGTGATGATATTCCCACCATAAGTGGTCAATTGATAGGGGAGGGAACCAATGACAATCTGGCTAAAGAAGAAGAAGAAGAAGTAAAAGAAAAAGAAGAAGAAGATGATGAAACAAAGAAAATTGTGCTTAAAGAAGAGAGTGATTGTGAAGAGGAGGAAGAGAACAAAACATATGAGATTGAACATGATGTAATTGTAGAAAAAGAACAAGAAAAAAGGAAAAAGAGCGAGCAAAGAACCGAGAGAGGAGGGGAAGTAGTGAAGAATCCACCAGATCCTGACAACCCTCGGAAGGAAGGCAAAGTCGGACAACATACAAATGTTTAACCTTCCAAGCCTCACAAAAGAAAGGCCTGCAAATACACTGAACCGAACAGGGCAAAGAGAAGAAAAGTCAAGCCAATAACATCACAATCAAAGCCTAAGGTCAGATGGAGGACAAAGTGGTCAGGCATATTCCATACCAAGGACCCTTGTGAAGCAAAAAGAGTAAGATTTGACAACTTTGAATTTTCCAAGCTTCAGGAGGAGAAGACCCATGCAACTCAACACAAGACTCCAAAGAAAAGAAAAGTCAAGCCAAAGGAGTCAGCAACATGGTCTAACTCCAGACACAAGACCAAATGGTTAAATTCAAGTCACATTCACAATTGGTCAGAGGCAAGAATATGGGTAGGATCACTGCCAAAAGGAATCAAGGGACCATCACAAAGGTTGGCCAAAGGATTCCAGTATCACCCACCTTGAAAGAACAGACGTCAAGCTATATGACGTAAAACAAGCGCTTCCTGGGAGGCAACCCAGAGATTTTTAAATTTTTAATTTCAATAGTTTTCAATTTTGTTTTTATTTTTCGTTTGTTAATTAGGATTTTTTTTAATTTTTTTAGGATTTAGGAAATTTTTAAAATTGATTGGAATGAGTTTGTGGAAAAATAAATTTTTAAAACAGTTGGAAGTAGCGGAAAACTTGACTGAAAATTGCAAATTTTCATTCTGATTTCTGCGCTTCACTTGCGCTGAGCGCAGGTAAAGCGTAGAAATGCAGCTTTAGTCACTGTTTTCCACGCTTCATCTGCGAGCGCAGGTGAAGCGCAACGGTACGGAATTTCAAAACTGAAACCTGCGCTCCACTCACGCTGAGCGTAGGTGGAGCGCAGGAATGCGTTGTTGCTTAAATTGAACTAAAAAACAGGGGGAAGTCATTCGTTCTTCCTCCCCTATTTTCTCCTATACCATCTCTCTACTTCCTAAGCCTTTTCTTTCTACTTTTTTCCACTTACAAACCTCCTTCATTTTTTAATCTTTCAAGTTCAAGGTATGTTTTCTTGTTTTTAAGTAATTTTAACTGATTGAAATTTTCGTTTTCCTCTTTTTTTATGATTTGAACTTTAGGATAGCAACCTTAGGATTATGAATGTGTATATTATCTTGGATGTGATTTTGGCTGTGTGGAACATGAAGAACAAGTTGTTTGATTGGAATGCTCTTTGTTTTGTAAGTTATTATGTTTGAAAGTGTTATGCTCTATTGGATTAAAATTTCAAACTTTCACTTTCCATGATTCACATTGAATGCTTTCAAACTGATGGAGTTTAATTTGTTTATCTGAAACCATTACCAATTGCAACTGAAATATTTGTTGTGAATTTGACTGATTCTTTTGAAGGAATGTCTTTTGATTTTGCATGCAATTTGGTTAATCATATGCTTCAATGTTCTTCATGTATTATTGGTTGCAATAAGGCATCATTGAATTAGATGTTCTTCTTTAAACTAACTGTTGTTGTTTGATTTTTCAGATGCTTAAGATCAAATACACTGCTAGCCTTTCTTGTGGCTCTAGCTCACGAGGAGAAGGCATGGGGAAGAGTGTCACAGATGAACCCCATTACGACCCCATGAGATTCAAGAGCGCACGGGCTGCTGCGAAGTATGAAGCTCTCAGACCTTGCAATTTTGTGCTCGAGAGACCAGTTGACCTCAAACCAGGGGATTATAAGGAGTTCAACATAGAGATTACCCAACGCAGATGGCGTAAGATAGTTGATCCTGATAGATTATTAGGCCCGAAGCTGGTCTGGGAATTTTACGCCAACACAGTTGGAGAGCCTGGTGATAGAGGAGAGAGGAGATAATCAGCCATAACAACCTCAGCAGCCACATCCACCACCACCAGCTGACATCCCACTCCGAGCTTACATGGAGAACTCCACCATCCACAGAGGGATTTCCCACCTTCAGAAGCATCTGTACCAGACCCAGCCAGACCCATACCTAGGCATGCTGCCTGATGAGTTCCGGACATTCTTGCAGTGGCCTGGGGACATGCCTATTCATCAAGGGGAGGTGGAGCAGCAACAACTGGAGAACAAGACAAGGACTTACAGGATACAGAGGACAAAGATTGATACCGCTGTTTTTCTTTCTTTTCGTTCTTTTATTTTCTATTTTCTTTTATTTTATAGGATTTATTTTTTTTAGTTAATTAGGATTTTTGTTTTGAATTTCATTTTTTTAGGAATTAGGAAATAGGGAATTAAGGAATTCAATTTCAAAATCTCAAAATTAGGCAGCCTAACTAATTGAACTAGGAAAGAAAAAGGAATTTTGTGATTGAATCCATAATCATCTAGAATTAGGATATTGTGCAGGAAAATGCATCAAGGTAGTTAATTAATTTCAATAGTGACTTTATCAGGGAAAATTAGCCAAAAAGCTGGTGAGTTATGAGCCTAAACACTTCTGAGATTTTTCACCGTTGCTTGACAACTGATATTGCTTGAGTTTCTGGATTTTATTTTGCACATGAAAAACATGGAAGTGATTAAGACAACTTGTATTTATGAAATAATTGCTAAGTGCCAAAAAGCCAACCCATGATTTTTTTTTTTCAATTCTTTGTAACTCATTTGAGCTTTAATGTTTCTTTACTTATGCACCCCAGCCAAATTAATGTCTATATCATGTCCCTTACACACTTGGGATAGAGAGCATAGGTGCAATTCTGATAGAATGGGTGATTGGTTGGTTATCTAAAAATAAAAAAAGTGCAAAAAAACAGGCACATGCAAGCAAGGAATTCACTCCCTCAAGTATATAAAAAAGTTGAATAAAGAAGGGAGTGAATGACCAAACAAAAAGATGCCAATTGAATGATACAAGTCAAGAATGTAATGGGGAATTGAGAGAAAATTTGAGAAATGGTGAAAATATGCTCTCTATTCTAGTGTTTCTTTGAATATCCAGAAAAACCATGAATTCTTGATAGCCAAGCCTCATTACAACCTGAAAAGACCTTTTGATCCATGTTGACCATGTGTATGATTATTAATTGAAAACGACTATCAATTTTAGTTGTTCAACTGCAGTGGAAAATTTGAGAGAAACACTTACCCGTGAGAATGAGAGAAAATTCCTTGATTTATCACTTATTGTTTTGATTACTGCTTTTGAAAAGTTTGAATGCATTTTTATTTTAATTTGATTGAGGACTGGAGTCACCACTTAGTTCTTATTATCAATCTGAAATTTGGAAAGTAACAACTGTCTAGCAAGAGATTTAGAATTTGATTCCTTAATAGTGAGGACCATAAATGGGAATTGAAGTCAATTATCTCTAGGAGATTTTCTTGCTTGAGGCCAAACAAGAAGCTAAGTTGGGGGGAATTTGATAAGTGTTAGATTAATATAAAAATAATATTTAATTACAACACTTATTAAGGGCAAAATGGTAAATTTATACCCCAATTTATCCCCTTTTAGCTTAAAGTGCGATTCTTGTAATTATTTAAATCAATTTTGAATTTGATGCTATTTTGATAAAGATTTTGTTGATTTTGGAGATAAAAGGCTCAAATTCAAATACAACATCAAGATAACAGAAGATAAGGATATGAACATCACAAGATAAAGCTCAAAAAGAGGAAAATCAAATAAGAAGCTTAAATTCAAATACAACATCAAGATAACAGAAGATAAGGATAGGATCAGCACAAGATAAGCTCAAAAAGAGGAAAATCAGGAAAAGCGAGATTCGGAGATCTGCGCTCCACCTGCGCTGAGCGCAGGAGCACGGAACTGGAATTCTAATGGGCCTCAAACAGAATCTCAAAAGCCCGTCAGAACACTATTTATAGGACTGTTAGCAGTCAGTTTTAGGCAATGGAGAGATAGGGAGACGATGAGTAGATTTGGAGCCAGAGAAAAGTGTGACAGTTTCTCTGTCGATTTGTAATGGCTACCATGAGTAGCTAAACTCTCCGATAGGATTGAATGTAGTCGGTTCAATCCCCAATTGTATTTTTGGATCTTCTTTGTTATTTATGAATCCCTGTTTTTATAATATTGGTGTTTTTACTCTGTTCTTAATGCTTAGCTTCCGCCTTTGTGCCGGAGTTATGATATTATTTTATGGGGCGCGCTGGGAGGCGGTTTTGTGAAATCAAGAGCGAGTTCTTGGGAGCCTAGGAATAGGGATCTTGAATTCTGATTTGGGTGAGATCACTCTGTGCGTTGAATGCCTAGGAATAGGGTTCAATTTATGGATAGCTATTAACAATTGATCTTAATGCTAGGTTAATTTGTTAAATTGCCAAGGAATTGGGATTTAGGAAATTAATTCTAACAATTTCATAGTTGAGGGACTTTATGAATGACATTTATTTGGGCTTCAATAATTATAATTATAAATTCATAAATATTATTGGGTTCCAAACACAAGAGGGGTGCGATTGATGAAGTTCAATCCTGGTTTCATAAATTTGCTCAACCTTATCCATATCTCCTCTTTCTTATCTTTTATTTTAAATTACAAACAAACTTTCAAACCAATCCTTACTCGATAAGTGTGACCACTAGGATTTATCTTTGTATCGTTCCTTGTGGATACGACAACTCTCTCACTTACTATTATACTATTGTGATATTGGTACACTTGCCAAGATCTCAACAGATGGCTTTGTTTTCGGTCTCGGTGCCGACTCTGAGCGTTGTTTGGAGGTATCCTTTAGGTTGGATCCTTTCTCCAGAGAAGCCCACGAAATCTCCTGAGTAGGGTAGGAGGGATTCTGGAGGTAGTAGCAGCTGAGTATAGGTTCTATAGAAGAGGATGTCGGCCGAGCTTCCTTGGTCAACGAAAACCCGTCCTACATCACCATCTCCAATGAAAGAGCGGATTACAAAGGGATCGTCATGGTCTTCAATAGCATCAAAGAAATCTGCGTCAGAAAAGGTGATGACCGGGTTGGGAGGTCCATCGACATTAGGTTGGATGTCGGTCTGGTTTATATTGTATACTTCTCTCAGGTGTCTCTTTCTGGAATTGTTGGATTGTCCCCCTCCTGCAAATCCTCCTGAGATCATGTTGATCCGGACCCTCGGTGCGGCAATTTGAGTGGTCTGGTTGCTAGGACTGGCATTGTTATCCTTGTTGTGATCATACTTCTTGGGAGAGGTGGAGCGCTTACGCTTTCTGTCACTGCCTCACTCAGGGCTTAGGGATCTGTTTCATTCATCGTTTTTCCGATAGCATCCCTGCGACCGGTTCTTCTTCATATATCAGGACAGTCGACCATCCCGGATGAGTTGTTCTATGATGTCTCGCAGCTGGATGCGTTCATCTGTGTTGTGTCCATATCCTTCATGGAAAGAGTAGTATTTGGACTTGTTTTTCTGGGCCGAGGCTTCCAGTGGAGGAGGCTTTGGGACATTGACTAACTCAGTGTGCATTACTGAAGTAAATCATAGAGTCACAAGAAAGGGGTTGAATTGTGACCCTTGAAAACTTTTGGTCCAACCTACAAGTACTTTGAACAACTTACTGATCTCTGCTCAAGGAATGCCTTGGCTATCAGAAGTTCCTTCTAGAAGATAGTGGTTAGTGTATAATGCTAACTAAGTAGATTAAAACTATCTTCTTAAAGGCAAGCAAAATCATAAGGACTAATATCATCACATTTTATTCTTCCATATAGTGTATTTAATGTAGAAACAACTTCAGTTAAGGTTCAGAAGAATAATATAATGTTTATGCAGTTATGCAAAAGCAAAACAATGAATCTGTCACTTTAAACCAATCTTCTGAAGGGTCAAATGAACTTGAAAATTGATGAAACTTTCCAGATCTGATATTTAAGTAGTAAACAATTAGAATATCAAGTTAGATCTAATTAAAATCATGTTTATAAAGATCTGGTAGTTTGGACCCCAAGTTCAATGTTGAACAATGGACAGATTTCAAGAAATGTGCTTCTGAAGCACCAAACAGTTTCATAATTTGATGAAACTTTCCAGATCAGTATTTTAACTGATATGGATGTGATTTATGTGGAAATATTAATTCTAAAATAGGTTTATAAAAATATGGTTTATAACTTGCTAAATATTCAAAATATGAACAATAACTAGCAAAGCAATAGATGTATGTGCAGAAAATTAAAGAGAGTAAGGGTAAGAGATATTACACACATGATTTTTATACTGGTTCACCCTCATAATCCTTGGGCTACATCCAATACCTACACCTGTAGGATTTTCCACTATATCAACCTTGATACAATGACTTCTTGGGTGCACCTCACCACTAGTATTATTCTGCAGCCTCTTCAGGCTCATCTTAACCTTTCCCACACAGATTTCAATCTAGAAGCTTACTGCAGAACCTTCTGCAGAAGATCTAGTACACCAGAAAACTGCAAGTACCTTCTGCAGATTCTGTGTTGCACCTGAGATCACCAAATCTCAGTTCACCTCTCTGAAATTCTTTCCCTTTACTAGTCACAATAGGGATATGCACCTTTTAGAGCAGAGTCTGAGAAAATGTGAAGAGAGAGAGAATCTCCAGAAGATGGATTTGTAAATCTTTGCTCGGATTCTTCTTCTGGAGAGAGGTGTATTTTTTCCTTGAAGGGAGCTTCCCTTTTTATAGGGAAATTGAGGAAAGAGCCGTTGGAAGTGTCCAGCTAAGGCTCCTTGAAGTGTCCCTTTCATTTTGCAGGTTTGGCAGTTGATGCAGCTATTCTTTGACCAGCTCCCCCTTTCTCTAACCTTTCTTCTGCAAACTTGATTTCTTGTGAAATCTGCAGCTATTTCTTCTGGGAGCACACCATAGGCCATAATTTACTTAGTATAAATTATTCCAAGAGTACTTGACCCAGCTGCATCCTCGTAAATGAGAAAAATTGAGTTTACTGCATTCTGCTTCTTCTGAAGCAATCCTGACAACTTATATCTTCTGCACAGTGGGAAACTTGTAGATTATGCAGTTGTTTCTTCTGTAAGCTTGCTGGGAACCTTAGAATGATTGATATAAATTATTTCAAGTATATTTGCATCAGCTGTAACCCCAGAAATGAGAGAAAATATCATTTACTGCATTCTGCTTCTTCTGGAGTGTTCCTGACAGCTTTAATCTTCTGCAGACTTCCATTTTTCTTCTGCAGAGATTTGTCAATGACATGTGATCATTTTAGAGGACTCCAGAGTATGTTTATACTTGACTGCAACTCTTGGGAAGCTTAGGAAGTCATGATTCTTCAAGAAGAGAGCTTCTTACAAAGTTATTCTTCCCTTTAATATGTCATAGTTTGATCCAAGTCTGGGAATCTTATCTTATGCAGACTAGTTGTAACTGCTTCTTCTGCAATGTGCAACAATTCTGTTTCTTCTTGTGGTACTTCAAATATGCTTGTAAAAGCTTCCAATCTTTTATCCTTGCTTTATTTGCATTAGCAACACTTGGAATGAATATGCTTGAATTGCTTAAGTGATCTTTCACTTTCCTTCTGTAACTTTTCCTATATTCTTTCAAGCATTCTCAAGTGAAAGCATTAGTACCAAAGTATTCAGAACACTTAGAATATTGTTGTGAAAGTTTGTTGTCATTAAAACCTTTGCTCAAGAGGGTCTTGGACCTTACAATTACTTCCTTTAGGATTTTTCCAGGGTTGGTATTCAACGGGGCATAGGAATTGTATCGACCTTTAAGCCGACTTTGATCATGCTGCTGATGGTGACCACGGTCTTTTCCCCGATGGCGGTCATGAAAAGAATCCCGATGCTCTTTTTGATTGGTGGAGTGTTTGGCGGCTCCGGCTAGGTGTTCTTCTCGTCCCACAAACTTGTGTGACCGATGCCGGAATTTCTCCATAGATCGGACCGGTTCTTCAGATAGGGAAACGGCCAGTGGTGAGCCTGGTGAGAGGGCCGAGACGGCACATACAAGCTGGACATTTTCTGCCAAGTCTGGGATGAGGGCACATTCCTTGTAGAAACGGGCCAGGAAGGCTCTGAGAGGTTCGTCTTTGTGTTGTCTGACTTTGGCAAGTGTGAATTGATCCCTGGGGATTTCAATGGAGATGGTGAACTTCCCTACGAAAGCGGACTGCATGTCGTCCCAGGAATCTATAGATCCTAGGGGTAAGGTTTTGAACCAGGCTAGGGCTTCCCCCTTCAAGGTGCGGGGAAAAGAACGGCAAATCACGACTTCAGGGGCACCTACGAAAAGCATTTTGTTGGTGAAGGCATCAAGGTGCTTGACAGGGTCTGTGGTGCCATTGAACGTTTCAATGGGAAGAGCTCCTCGGAAGTGCTTGGGTATATCGACTTGAGTGAGTCTCTTAGAGAATGGATGCCGAAACGGGGTAGCGGGAGCCGGTCGTTCAGGTTGCAGGACCTCCTGTTGTGTAATACGATCCCGGTCCGAGTGAGGCCGGGAATGTGTGGTAGGTTGGGGTTGGGGAGCAACGCTGCGTTCCAAGTTCCGGATGCGCTCCTCCAGGTGGCTAATGACCGGATCTCCAACTACTTTAGGTTGGGTTTCGTGGATCCTTCGATGCTGCTCTTGGAATTCTTTGAGTTGGGCTTCCAAACGACGTATGACCTCGTCTCGGGGATCAGGTTGAAAGGTTTCAATCGGTCCGGCTTGAGCTTCGGGCTGTGAAGTGCCCTCATGTTCGACTACGTCGTCATGGACTTCAAGGTCATCTACCCATCCTTCAGGCGTTGGTTGAGGGCGGGCCCTCATTGTCTGAAGACGAGTGCTGACGGTCATGCTGGAGAGGGGGAGACCCTCCTTCTAGCGCCAAATGTTCTGGTATGAAATTCGGACCTGGTCCTGTGAAGTCGAACTCGGATATGGATCTGGGTATTGCTGAAGAGCGGATCCGGGTTGTCCACAGATGGGGGGTGTACCTGGAAAGGCACTCCGACGCCCAAGTCAGATATGTATAACAGTCAAAGTGGTTGACTGAGTAAAGATTGCGTACCTTATGAATTATCAATACCCACTATTTATAGGGTTTTAGCCCGTATAAATGTGGTAAGTAGGTATATACAGAAATAGAGTAAGTGAGCAAGTATGTGCATAATTATGGATATTTGTCAATACTATTATATAAGTTATGGGCCATCATGGTTAATGGGCCTTAGGTTTATACCGTAACACTAATATATACAACATTTTTTGGTACAATGATGAAAAACTAAAAGAAAAAAGTTAAAAAATGAACTAAAAACAATCTTCTCAAACTTCCCCTATGGAAAAGTTGCCCCCTTGCATCTACTGCTATAATAAATTAAACTAAATTAATTGCAATGTAAAATGTAAATTTAGCCATCATGTTTCATATCAACATTTCTTAATTTTTAGAAAAAAATGTAAATTTATATCTAAATACATATAAATGTCTAATTTACACAAAATAATTAAAATCATATAAAATATAGCATTTTATTTATAAATAGAATTAAATTAAGTTAATAATAACCTAAAAAGTATTGTTTTCTATAATAATTTTTTTAATTATTAAATATTTTTTGATAATTTACCATATTGTAATCTCTAATAAATTAAATAGAGAAGAATCATGATCTAAAAATTATATTATTTAAGCAACTCAATATTGATTATTCCCTATTAAAGTTGTAATGCTTAAGATATTAATAGAAAAATAAAAAATATGTTTTGTCCCTATAAATTGACATAATTTTACTTTTAATCCTCACAAATTAATTTAGAAATATTTAGTATATATTATATATAATATTTATTAATTCATGTAAATTATTTTTGTTTATATTTATATGTATATAGATTAAATTTACGTATTTTCCAAAAAAATAAAAAAATGGATGTATTTTCCCTCAAAATTTATCAAACATCCAAATAAAAAACCTTATTTTTATTATAGGGGTTATTGATGTGAGCTTTTATTAGCGAAAACTTTCGTGAAAAGAATAAAGAAAAATAGTCGGTCTAATTAATGGTATCTCCCAATAAAAAATGGTGACAAATTAATGGTGAGAAATAGATTAATCAAGCAAGCTATGAAAATGAAACTTAGACCATTAAACAAAGATTCAATCCATTCAATAATCTAGATGTCGTATTCTGGCCCTGCATATACATGTTGAAATATTTATAAATAAATTAAAAAAAACTAATTTTATGATAAGTGGATATGAAATGAAATCAGAATGCAACTTTTGAATTAATTTTACAAACATACAAAACAATATAAAGGAAACTCCATTTTCTAACGAATATATAACTGTTTCTATTTCTTACATCAACCCCATAGAAAAGTCCCAAGTGCCGGTTCCGCATAGTGTAACTGTTATTTCTCATAGCTAATTTTGCCGGGCTAATGTTTGAGGTATCATCAAAAGTTGCATTGAATAATCACAGAATAACTATGCAATGCTCTGTATCTCCCCCACTTGCATATTGTAACTCTTAGTTCCCCAAATCTCAACCTCACTTGCATATTGTAACCCTTAGTTCCCCAAATCTCAAACCTTGAGTTAGTTTTGCAAATCAGTTCCTTTCCCCCAACAGCTGAGCACGTAAAGAAATTGACATCAGTTTTACAAAATTTCAATTGATTTTCATCATACAGTGAAGTATCTTATTTAACTAAATCAAAGTAAAGTACATCATCCATGACATTTAGACTGGTATAATCAAGTATTTTCCTCATAAGTCAATAACAAATCAATAACCACATTATTACTATCCAAACAACTGGAATCCTATGGTGGTCTTCACCTATCATTATAAGAGGCCAAAATTTTGTGTATAATAATAGAAAGTATCTCAAAGTTGAAAGGTATCTTCTACATACAATGTTAAAATTAAAGACTGGTTTTAAAGATAGCATTCTATAAGGAACAAATTCAACATCATATTAAGCAGCGAAAGAATTGATGATTATCATGGTTATTTATTACAATAAAAAATGCAATTTTAAACTGTTATACCATAAATCAAGATAAAGGCCTAACAAGACTAAGTGATGATTTAATGCAATAGAAAAATGCAATTTTAAACTGTTATACCATACATCAAATAAATGTTTAATAATTAAAAAAATGTTATTATAAAAAATAATACTTTTAGGTTATTATTAATTTAATTTAATTCTATTTATAAATAAAATGTTATATTTTATATGATTTTAATTATTTTGAGTAAATTAGATTTGTTTACATTTACATGTATTTAGATATAAATTTACGTTTTTTTTTCCAAAAATTAACAAATGTTGATATGAAACATGATAGCTAAATTTACATTTTACATTACAATTAATTTAGTTTAATTTATTATATTGTATATATCAGAATTTTATATTTCCCAAAAAAAAATGCGGATAGACAGACATGATAGTGTTTGTCTTTCCGTTAGTCATAATAATAATAATAGTAATAATAATAATATATTAAAAAATAGTTAAAATAATAAGTTATAAAGTAAGATAATATATTTATAAAAAAAAATTTAGAGCCACTTTGTGAACAAGTTGTTGGCATTGATAGATAGAATGTCATTTAATAAATATTTTTCATAATTTTAAAATTGAAAGAGGTTAAATCACAATAGTGGGAATTCCTAGGGGCAGATTCACTCATGAGTGTAATTTTTATGCTGCAATTGTGTGGGAAGTGGCAAGGGATAGGTTCCTTATTAGTCTTGTGGCTAAATGTGTGAAAGAAGCCAAATTTCCCCAACTAACCAATGTGAATAGTCGATAAAGTACTATTATAAAAATTGAGACTTTGATATATGAAATATGTTCCCAACCATTCTCCCCTGATATGAATACTACCTAGAGTGGAATAAATTAGTAATGAATGTTCATGATAATTTTATGACAACTTATGAAAAAGTTATATGTGATTGTTTAATAATTTTTCATGAGGATGGTGTGATAGTACATAAAGATATGTGCGGTTGATTGAAAAGTTGTGTTACTAAATACTAACCATTAAAATCATAAATGGAATTAATATTATACTAATAGCATACCTATGAAATTCTAGAATGATTTTAAATTTTACTCCACTATATTCTTTTGGTATTTTAATATTTTATATAAATTAGTATGTTAATAGTTATTGTTATTTATTGTGCCTGCTGTATAATATATATTGAGAGAAATTAATGCAATCAGTTTTACATACTCCCTCCGTTTTTTATATGTGGTTTTAGAGTTTTAAATTTGTTTTTTAATAAGTGACATTTTCAGATACCAATATAATAATAAATGTCATTTTTTCAATTCTATCCCTTTCTTAATTTGATTCTTTTTATTTTAAATATTTATTATAAAAATATATCATAAATGTTCTACAGGTTCAAAGTCTTCATAAATGTATTCTTTATGTTTCCAATAAAAATTTTATGGTTTAGAGGTAAAACAAGTTTGAAAAAGGAATTCATTTCATTGTAAAAAGAGAAATATTAAATGCATTGATTAGAGAAAGAGAAAGGACATATTTGGAAAAAAAAGGCTAAAAGGACATAGTTAATGCATTCCTTAATCCTTGTGCAAAAACCTTAAAGGACATATAAAAAGAAACGGAGGGAGTAATGAATAGCCAGAAAATCATATAATCTTCTTGTTGTAGTACAGTTGTGGGTAATATAATTGTATTTGACAATGATAGATAAAAAAATCAATAGCATGAAGTGTGTTGGAAAGAGTGTGTTGAAGAGTGTGTTTTTAGCACTCCTCTTCTTCTAATTCTATAGGTATATTTTGGATGGACTCTTACCCCTATCTATATATATATATATATATATATGTATGTATATATATATATATATATATTGCATGTAATATTATTGACGGGAAAATATATCACTAGAATACATCTGAGCAATATGAATGTGGACTTAGGCCCCATTTGAAAATATAACTTTTTTTTGTCAAAAAAATACAACTTATTTAAGTGTTTATAATATAAGCTCTTATTTAATAAGCACTTAATAAATAAGCTCTTAAAAAATATATGAAAATTGAAGATGGTGCAGTGTATTTAAACTCTCCATAAACTATTCTCATGAGCTTATTAAAATAAGCTGAAAACAACTTATGAGTATGTATAAGTTCTTTTTATAAGTTTACCCAAACAATTACTTAAGTACTTATATCATAAGATAAACTCAAATAAGTTCTTTCAAACACTACCTATCACTATGGTTCACCATTATTTTTTATATAAATATAATAAGTAAAATCTTTAGATCTTCATCTGATACTATCTAATTCTTTATTGCGTTAAGTTATTTATTGTTACTGCTCAGATTCTTATGAAATGAATGAATATAATTTTTTTTATATGTACCATTTAAGAGAGAATTTTATCCTAGATGGCTATGATGATGGTGAAAGATGTTGACATGTAGAGCCATGACAAAGATGAACTACAATTTTAGGATAAAATTAGAAAAATCATAGTAGTAGTTTTGTTAATAAAACTTAGCAGTAAGATGATTTTTTTTTTATTTCACTTGTTTTTGGGAAATCAAAGTATATTATCTTTTAATAAATCCTAGAATAAAATCTATATATCTTGTTTTGTCCATTGTAACACGACTATTAAATGCTATTTAAAAATCAAAATAAAATGTTTTCAAGATTATACGATTGAAGTTCATGGTGACGATTCACTTGTGCGATCAACCAATGTGGGGTAATCTATATTGGTGTTTAAAATATAAAGAAATAAAAATAAATGGGCTATTATAACACAATTTTGTAAAATATAGTAAATTATTATATTTTAAAACTTTTCTTTAGAAATGAAATTTGAATTTAATTTAAAATATTAATAAAGGTAAAAAAAATATAATTTATCTTTCCTTCCCAAAAATGTTTACGAAACCCTCCATTCCCATCATCCTTCTTCTAGAATCTAGACAGAACTGGGGTAAATGCCAATTGAATGCATAGATGAAAATTGAAATGGCTAAGAAGATACATCTCAGTTCTCAGATACACAATACAACAATAAACTTAAATAAACTTAGCCCTTTGAATAACAGAGGCTACACACACAAGACTCACAATAGTAAGGAGAATAAAAAGCTTATGCTTGACCCTATGACACATAATGCGAATACAATATAGCCAAAAAATGATTTTCTAAGGGCCTCAATTTGAGGTGATTAAGAGTTTTCAGTTTTTTATTTTCAAAGGATTTCAACTAAATTTTTACAACTAAAAACTAAAAATCATTATTTTGTGGTTTTCAAAACATCCATTTTGAAAATCACAAAAAATGATTTTTAGTTTTCAGTTGTAAAAGCTTGGTTGAAATTCTTTGGAAACCAAAAACTGAAAACTCGCAACCACCCCAAACAACGACACATGAGATGGAGAAAAGAAAGAAAAAGGAGTGTGATCAAAATGCAAGATCAACTTTTTTGTCATTTCCATAAGAATTTTCATATCAAACAAATCGTACTGTGATACATGGGGACAATGAAGTCACATGATACAAAATCCAACTGAAGAAAAGGTTAGTAGCAATTTTTCCTTTCTTCCAGTGCGAGGCAATGCAGCTCCTCCCTGAGAAGATCTGAATGAACGCGGACCAAAAACTGTCCCTCAGAAGAAATCATGAACCAGTCCCAAATTGCACATCTAAAGAGTGGAGAGTTAGTTGATGTCATCTCTTAGCTACATCTCACAGACCTAAATTGAACTTCTAACTTCACCCAGAAATTAAATACTATAGATGGAAAAGGTTCCTTCCTTCTAGTGGCAAACTTATAATTACCCTGTGCATTTACTGCTCTTCAGGATTGAGATCTCTCCCGGATTTTGGCTCTAGCGAAAAATACTCCTGCTAGAAGACCTACAAATTGAATTTTTACCTTAGTGTTGAAACACAATGTAATACAAACTTGTGCTAATGTACTCTATAAAATATAATGATAATGATACAACTTTCAGTTTAGTTAACATAAAGAACTAACCAAAGAAAATGCTAGCAGAGTTCTCCAAACTAGTAGGAACTTTAAACAGAAGGATGCCTGCGACTGAAAGTGGTATCTTATTCAGAGAACCTACAAGACTGCAGATGGAAAACTAGTGATTAGATATGTATGAAAAAATTAAAATAGCAACACTTTTCTGATATAGCATTGCATTGCATTGCTAGAATCTAGATTTAATAAAAAACAACTGTTCCAACAATATCAATAACTATTTTTGAGTTAGAACCATGGGGAATGCATCACTAAGTAGTCATCTCATTGAAAACCAAGGAGGCAAGATTTGTGTGCTTCAAATAAGACCCTGTCAACACTAAGATATAGGACCCAACACCTGTAAAGATGCTAATCTAAGCCAATGACGTGAAAAAAAAAAAAAACTATACACACTCATCAGACATGACATCAGTCATACTGCTTATGAAGTATAAGTCCAATATCAAAATATAATGATAGTGAATTGTAACTATAACTGAAGTTACTGCACTTGGGTATCTGAAATAAAATGTGAACATGGATTATTCTCTCTCTCACTCAGGGTGAAACAATTGGTACTTCTGATCACACCTGTATGTCGTAGCCCCTGTTTGATGAAGAAACCACATGGATGTGAAGCTGATTGCTAGGCCCAAAAATCCACTGAAGGTCATTACCAACCAAAAGCTAGGCAATCTCAAAAGTGGCCTGTTGATTGAAATACAACATTTGTTAAGATTTGAAAAAGGAAAACACAGTGAAAAGTTTTTCACTTCTGTCATCAACATAACATAAAAACACCTTTCTGGATATTCTAGATTTGTGTATTTGTATAAAAAAAATATAAACAGAGAAAATGTAAACTTAGGATGCCCTCTTGATTATATACTTTAACCTATGAGATAACAGCCTGTTTAGAAGATGAAGTCATACAAAGCACAAAATATTGACTTCACTCACAAAATGTGGAGAAAACTCACGTTCTTAAGAGATAATCCACCTCATTGAAAACAATAATCAGGAAAATTCCCAAAGGCAAAGATAGGGTGTTGTTCAACAGGACCATCGAAAACTCATTTAAATTTCCAGATTTAGTAACTTGCTTTGCTGTGTCCATGACCCTTCGTAGGGTCAGCTGCAGTAATAAAATAAGAATAACCAACTAATCAGCAAACTTAACTAAAAGCTAAAAATCAGTGCTATCAACATATAGACAAAATCAATTATCCTTGTAAACCAAAACCAAACTAAACCTTTTCTGTTTAGAAATGTAAAAGTAATTTAGTAACATGAATCGAAAATCCCCTCCAAAGAAAGTAGCATGCCAAACTGAAATGCTCTGAATCTGTTCTCACCAGGAATAGGTGAAGAATGGTTTGCCTTTGAGTAGAAAAGTTTGATTGAATAAACTGATCAATTCACTCCACTCACAATGAACTATATCAATTCACATAATTTTCTTTTATTTAATTTTATTTTAAACTAGTGCCAAAGTCTAACCATTGCAGTCCTTAGCACAGAGAGAGAGAGAGAGAGCTCCAAGGACTAGGCAGGCACTATAACCATAACCATAACAATAACAACAACAACAACACACACAACCAGATGATATCTATGACATGTGTTCAGATCATAGTTGGAACAAGTATTAAATTCGGCTGAAAGAGTATTTAGAACATTATATTGATCATTAAAAAAAACAGTAATAGACTTTACAATGATCATCCAATTTGATATTGAATTAATATCAAATTATCAATATTGATGCACCAGCTATAAAGTATTAAAAGTTATATATGCCGAAAACAGAATTGCAAACAGAATAAAAAATTTGATAAATTTTTTGTGAAGCTACATCTTGCTGCATTCTGTTGAGATTTCATTTGAAAAAGCATCCAGACAGTAATAGAAAGGCAAAGAAATGGAATTAAAAATGAATGAATCCTATGATATCGATGAAGCTTAAAATATCAATACTCACAGAATATGATGCAGTTAAGAAACAGTTTAGTGTCTGCCAAGCATAGCCAATTGCATTAAAAGAGAGATCAGTAATTCCTCCAGTTATTGCTGAAATGATCTGCAAGGGAAAAGGGAAACTCTCACAGGTTGTCTTATTCAAAAACTTGTGATGTTTAGTAAAGCGAGTATCCAACTGATGCACAGTTTCATGACGATCATAACATTTAGTAGTTACATGAGTTGAACAAAATAAAAATTCTTAAAGTAAATATGAATCAAAACAGACAAGCCACCCAGTAACATATGCATACTTGGCAGCAGGACAGATGCCTGCAGAGCATCACTCACATCAGCTGTGACAGCCCAGCAACACCATTATACTAAATTCGGCTTACAAATTTTAGTAAGCCTTGTGACCATTTTAAAACACCAACCCTGGTCCGGATATCATTTATGTTTCCTTAAAAGTAGGACCCAGCTAGAGTCAATCAGCAATACATGAACATTTTTGTAATGATTAGACGAATAAAATCTTTCCCATAGTGACTACACCTTTTACAACTACAATAAAACAATATATTGGCAACAGTAATGGTTGTAGGAAATGTAAGCTAAACAAACCAGAGCTGAAAATGGTAAAACATGTGAATCCATTATTCTACATCAAAGTCAGTATCTCAAACAGCCAAACACCTAGGAACACAAGTTTCATATGTCAAGCTCTTCAACTTACCATTAGAAACAAAGCAGCCCATACTCTGCTGTCATGGTACTTCTTAAACAAGTACATTTCACCAAGGGCGGTTATGACATTAGTAACATTCTTCAGGACTGTCACCATGGCTACATTAATGTATTTCAAACTGCACATGATACAAATAGATAAACAAAATAATGCAAGCAAGCAAGAGAGAGTAACAAGCTGTTCTATTGTAACTGACATTGGCACAGATATTAAATGTGAATACCACATGTTTGACATTAAAAGTCAGCATGTTTTATATTTTAGAACCCCGAGTATCAGCATAATGTTTCCATTCCATGACTACACCAGATTACTCGTAAATGTAATCTCTCTAAGCATATTCCTCATAAAATTCTTTTAAAAAAAAATAAAAATAATGCAGTTCCATACCTAGCATTGGACAATAAGTAGAAAAGGTACACATAAGAAGATATTAGCATTTAAAGAACCGGAAGCATATGAAATATTGAATAGTAGAAAACCAATCAGGAAGTATCTGCCACCACCATCCCCTTTGGAAGATGATCTATATATTCTAATGAAATAAATAAGGAAAGTGTTATAGTAGCCACAAAGTTTAAGACTTCATACCTAAACATGCTTGTAATGAGCATTCCAACAAATATAACATTCACAGGCAACCAGACTTTAATCAATCTCCATGTTAGTGGTTCAGTTGAAACTAAACCCATAAGGCTCAACATAAAAACAAGAACCATTGCAATGAAATTCTGCATTCACACAAGTGTAAGAATCCAGCATGAGCAACTTTTACAACATCAAAACTAGATTAGTCTAAAAGGGAAAAAAATATTTTAAGGAAATCAATTACCTGGTACAACATCAAGGATATCCCAGCATTAAAATCATAACTGGAAAGTACAAACTTGTTAACCAATATCATACTACAAGAGGAAATACAATATGCAAGTCCAGACAATAAGGCTTGATTGGGGACTTTAACTACCCTACTATTTCTAGGAGCCTTCTCTCTGCTCTTGTCCAACTTGGCATTTTCCACGTCATGTTCATCATTGGTAGAAGGCTTCATTCCCATGTGATCCGGGTATGTATAGCTCCAAGCGCAATCAATTGAATTGACAGAGAACAAGAAAAGGAAAAAGCTTGCTTGCTTGCAGTGATCAGGGAAAACAAACTACAGAGTTCCACAGCGTTCAAGCTATGGAACTCAGGATCGACAAGTACAATGAAACTAGAGAGAGATGGGAAAATTGAAAAATAAAATCTTTTTCACAAACCCTTCTTTATTTATGATCGACGAGAAAAACCCATCAAGGGTCACGACAGTAATCGTCCAATTACTGAGAATCGGATGAAAAGGAAGCAAAGAAAGGATTAAAAAATTCAGGGCATAAATGAACCCAGAAATGTTGATGTACGGAAGAAGGAACAAAGGGGATTCTGAATTTGAAAGTGGAAACTTCTTTGTGTTGAAGAAGCTACCAACTTTTGTGGATACTTTCGGCTTCTTTGTCTTGTTCCAATTCTCATCAATTGTGGATTTGGCAAAGATCCCCTGTTGCTTGGGTTCAGGATAGTTTTGAATTTCACAACTCAAAAGTCGTAAGCTTCTTGTTGTTATTCAATTTGAGTTCTAGCATACCCCTTGCCCTGTGAATGTGATTTCAGTTCTTTTGTTTACCAATATACACGGGTGCTATTGCAACTAATATTAGCCTCAAAGCATTACTTTATGTATAATTATGGTTAGCTTAAAATAATGTTATATATAACCATTGTTTTTATACAAAATTACATGTATTTTTTTTTGGGTCAAACATGTATTTTTTTTATAGGAGACAAATATTGTTTGAGCCTTGAGTCTGATATAATTTATATGGAACATAAAGCTTTCCTTTCCACGTTTTAAGTGTTCGTTTACTTTATAATCGAGTATAATTTGTTTTAGAAATTAATGATGGTTATGAATGATATATGTTTTATGAAACATATTAGACGAAAATGATTTAAAATCCAATTCCGCAAAATCATGGTTTTGTATTTTTAAATGCCAAACCAAACAACCAAAGAGGTTGATTCAAGTAATACATGTTTGATTCTCCTTAAACAATGTCTCATGTTAGAGTCTTGTACATGAAAAAAATTCTCGCTAAGAGAGCTAACCCCACCATAATGTTGATGTTTCCGACTCAAACATAATTTTCTCTAGTGGAATATACTGATTTTAAACAAAAAAAAAAAAAAATAACGTTAAAATAAACACGCTATAAGTATCCAATGTTACATCATATGCTCTAGATATTGGACTACAACAAACCGTGTAAGTTGATCCAGACGATCCATAATAATAATGATAACTATTTAGAAGACGGTTGCATTTTGACTTATACCCAACATGGAAAACTATAATAATATCAATGATGAGTTTTTCAACTTTTTAAATTAACAACAAAACCATTTTCAGAGGACAATTGTGGAATAAAATCAAATGGGATACAAAGGTATTTTGTTTTTCATTTTCATTTGCAATCACATCAGAAAATTAGGCAGCTTGTTATGTAGTACTTGTTAACTTATTGCACGTATGCTAAGGTTTGGTTATATACCAAAGAAAAAATGATCAACTTGTTATAGTGGTTGTTAACTTATTGCACGTATGCCAAGGTTTGGCTATATACCAAAGAAAAAAATGATCATGTGCCGAAAAAGAAGTTGCCACTTAGGAATTGTAAGAAGTAAGATGTTTGACCCAAAATGAAATCCAAAATGAGTTTATTGAAAATTAGAAATATCAGCAAGGATCCACTGACTTTAATGGCATTGGTACATGAAAGCGCAAACCAAATTTTCAAATGCTTTTATGTTAGTGGACTTTTCCTAATGTTTCAGTTAGGCTTCAACTGGAAAAAAAATAATAATAAGTCAATTGTAAGTATAGTTTCCCTATAACTATATGATGTTGACTAATAAAACTCCACATAATTTATGTGACAGGTATCTTTCACGGGAGGCAATCCTGTTCGAGCCGGGAACATCCAACATCAGCTCTCCCGGCGGGGATTTTTTCCATCCACAAGACTCGAACCCGAGACCTTGCTTAAGGGGAAACAAGCATGTACCACTTGAACCAACCCCCGTTGACTATAGAGATTTGATCCCTGATAATTTATATGGAAATTGAAAAATATTTTGTTAAGAGGAGCAAAACTCACTTAAACATCTCAAAATGATTAATCTCTAACTATCAGCTAGGGATATTCTTGGTTAAAAAAAACTACATGATATTGATATGGTCCCTTTCAACAGTAGCAGCCGGCAGATTAGACGAACAAGCCAGCATAGATATTTCAAAACAATAACCGTGTTGTGTTATAGCTGAAGGAATATATTTTTACGTAAAAAAACTAGGTAGAGCAAATGTAAAAGCATCTTAAATTTAACTATAATTTTTTACTTTATTATAGCTAACACTTATATTAAGAAAAAAGAAAAACATTTTTATTATAACTTGATATATGATAAAACTATGGCATCCGCATCACCTAATCCATGTATCCGATCCCATCCAATTAGGATTAGATTGTTATGATAATTAGATGACTGATAATAGTATTTTATTATATTCATAGTGATTCATGCTAACTTTCAATATATCTATTTCCTCTTTTTAGTTTAAATTTTATTTTTTATATTAATTTTACACTAATTTTATGTATTATTTTACTACTATATCTTATAGTTTTTAAAGTTTATTGTATTTTTATGTCTGTGTCATCGTATGTGTGTTTTCTGGAGCTGAATTCTCTGCAGTATTGCAGAGTCTCAATTTATAATCCAACGGTTATAATTTAATATATCATACTTTTTTCAACGGGAGAGGATGCCTATCTGTTTTATATATATAGTTTACCGAAAAAAAACACTGGACCAGATGTGCCATGACGAGTTAGGGATTGGTCAAATAATAAATACTGAAAAATCTATCAACTTATTCATTAACTTCATTGACTTGTTGAACTCTCGGTAGGTTTGCTTTCAAATTTTTCTAGGGAAATAAAACACTTTCCAATAGATAACTGTCAACGGATATCCATGAAGTGACAGGACTCAGGAGTGTAAATGAATGGTTTCAAAAACAACAAAAGAAAAAGGAAAATGCTGGTTCACATCCCTTGAGGCTTGAGAGGTAGACATCCAAGGAGAAATAATAAATGGGTAGGTGATGTAATATGATAAGCGATATATATAGATATATTAGGTGTGAAATGGATGGATACTGATAAGATATATATGAATCATTATTTACAGTGAGTCAAAATATAAAATTTGAGTAACTCTTGGGCATCATATACAAGAATTAATTACCCCTCTTCCCTTTTAGGGGTGCTGCAGTAGTACACTGGACCAGATGTGCCCCTATCCTTATGTTTGGATGGAGAAATTTGGACCAATAAGGAAATTGAAAGGAAAGATAATTTTCATATTAAATAAAGGGTCATGTTAAGAGTGTCTTAAAAATACTAGTTAATGAATCAATTAATAGAAGGTTTTTTATTGGAATCCCTATATTAATTGCAGTTATAACATTAAATACTACACAATCTCAAAAATTTTCTAATTTTAGATCCTTAATCAGTTATTTGAGTATCTTAGGACACTCATTAACCTTTCCTTTAAATAAATATTCTCCTTATTTGAGTTCTGTTTAAAAGGAGAAGAATGAAATGAGCATGTGACCTTCCCTTCCAATCATGTAAGTTTGTTTCAATGCCTAACGGGAAACAATTTCAGAACTGATGAAGACTTGTTTAAGAATTAATCTGGTCAATATAGGCGGATTGCCTGGCTTCAATAAACCTTCTTATGCTTGCTGCATCTCCATGCATGATCATTTTCCCATCCTCCATGTAGATGGCACCATCTGCATACTCTAGTTCTTCCAAACGATGGGTGACCCACAATGCTGTAACTTCTGCTGAGGTATCCAGAGAGTTCCTAACAGCTTTGATAACCCCAATCTTAAAAGATAAATGCAAACCATATATCAGGAAAAAAAAAAGTGACCGTATTACACAAAGACAATCTGTCTCATGCTTTTACATTTACCAATATTAACAGATTCAACTTTAGCCACGAAAAGTGAAGTCAGGTTTTCATGTTTAGAATATGAAGGCCCATATATTTAGACGTAAGAAAGCAAAAATAGAGACTGCCCCAGTGGCATTGTTCTCTGTCACTGTGCATGTGCAAGATGCAGATAAAAGCCTAAGAGGCATACACAAAGAAATGATATGAAGAAAGGAAGAACGGTGATTGCCACTAGTATTTTGTAGATGGTAAAAATTCATTGATTGCTGCCATTTCAAGATCTCAATTTTCATGACTTTTCAAAATATGACATCATAAAGCATATCACATCACTATCTATAGATCACCTGGTCAGTTTCATCTAAGAATGTGGTCAGCTCATCCAACAACAGAACTTTACAAGCTTCTGCTAGAGCACCAGCAATGGCAACCCTCTGCTTCTGTCCACCACTCAGAGTTTGGACAGATCTCTGAATATTGCAACAAAGGGAATGCTCATTTATTATATAATTCACACATTTATTTTAGTGTTCAAGGTTGTAGTCCATAATACCTTCATGTAGTCAGACAGGCCAACAGCATGCAGAGCTTGAGACACCCTAGATCTGACTTCATCCTGGGTTAAATTGATTTTACCAAGACCAAATGCAACATCAGCATCTACTGTAGGCATCACCACCTGCAAGTCTGCAACAAATGTAATGCTACACATTTGACAGACTTATTATATAGTATATACACCATACAAGCACATTCAAGCTGCATAATTTTGGTGGATCTTTTTTCAGTAACTATATATTGATAACACAATCAAATTTTCACTTTCATATTTTGTGAACAATTTTCATTTTTTAATCACAATAGTTGTATCTGGACTGTGAAATTAAGATAACATTCAAATGGAGTTTAGATTGAAGCATATTTCAGTATAATCAAATGATTCAAATTCTTACAAAAGCACCATTGCTAATGAAACTCTTATTATTGATTAGAGCATAGAGAATAATCAAGTAAATTTGTCATGTCCTGACATGAAGAAAAATTTAGAAGAAAAATATGAAGATCTGACAACATGGCATGCACTAAATAAAACAGTCTCATCTCTTTCCCTTTTCACTACTTTTAATTCTAGAACTTGGAAGGAAGAGATTGTAGGTAAGGTAGAGAATATCTCTCTGCAAACTCTGCATATAAATCGACAAAAAGTTAAATAAGGCATATGAAAAGGTTGGGAAATGCCTCAAAAGTGGCTTGAAAATTTGAGTCTAAAGGCAGTTTCACTGCAGGTTGCGGTGTTAAGAGATTGAAATCACATGTCCTGTTTGTATATCTATCACAAACAAAGGGATAGGTGATTTGATTCCCACAGAGAAGATGGGCATAAAAAAAAACTTTAGTATCATTTCTTATCAAGTTACTACATTTCAGCCAATCATTACAAATCAAGTCTACAAAATGCATAGCAACAATACCAAGATCACTGAGAGTTAAAATTTCTCTTCTCTTCCTTTTTATTAACATCAACATGGCTCTCAATTTGATGAGGTTCCCATCTCTGAATTTGAATTTTGTATAATCTCATAACAGCTTTTAGCTTATATTTACTCAACATGGAAAACAAACAATTCTAATGATTTTCCTTTTGAAAAATAGACCCAAAAGATTTAACCTCACTGTTAATGCTCAAACACCCAACCCAAAACTCATGCTGAGATGGCAATCAGCCAAGTAGCATCCAAAATAATAGTAGTATTAATATTACTAATAATAACATCTGAGACAAAAAAAAAGTACCTGATGATCTGGATTTTGGAAAACAAAACTTTTAGGCTCATTCACGTACACTGTTCCAGAAGTTGGAGTCAAGAGACCAGCCAAAATCTGCACAACAGGCTCAGGGTTACATAACAAAATTTGAACATACTTCTACCCACAACATAGTAAGCAGTAGCTTCCATAGTACCTTCAAGAGGGTTGATTTTCCACACCCATTAGGTCCAAGAAGCATCCAAAACTGCCCAGAAGGAATGCGAAGTGAACAATCCTTAAGAACTTGCACGTCCTTTGTTTGCCTCGCCTTGAATGAGAAATTCAGATTACGGCCTTCAATTGCAATACTCTCCACGCTATTGCCCCTGAAAAACCCAAACACACAAACTGTAAAAAAGGAAAAACAAATGTAAAACAATAAAAAAATTCCAAGGCTTCAATCAACCCAAACTGTTTGAGAAAATGCCAAGCTGAAAAGTGAGTGAAAAAATGCAGAAGCTATGTGAACCTGGTAGCGGTTGTAGGAACTGAAGAACAAAGAGGAGCAACAAGACGCTCAGGGAAGCGCGTGAGAGACAGAGAAGGGAGATTGAGATTCATATCATAGCATTCCCCTTTTCCCTCTTCTTTCTCCTTGATCGTTTCGTTCCTCCATGCAACAGTTTTTTTAACTTTTAAAGCTGATGTAAAATTCCTGTGTCAGTCAAAACTTTTCGTGAATGGACATTTGGGTCCTCTTTTTAATGACGTGGCACGTTCTGATTTGTTATGCTTCTGCGAGTGGATTTTTGTCCCAAATGAAAGAGTGCCATCCTCTTATCTCTAACATATATGTAGTGGGAGACACGTGGCATTGTGTTTCTCTTCATGGCGTTGTTCTCTGTTTCTCTCTGCTACACTTCCTTCCCTTCCCTTCCTCACTTGCCACAAAATTTGAGAAGGAAACATGCTCATTTACCATTGATTCGTGCAGTTCAAGCTGGTGAATCAGCCAGCCCGCAGAATAAGAGTGAAGGGTCCTCTGATACTCAGTCTTCAACTGCTGCTCCTAAGACTCCCAAGAAACCTGTCTATTCCAGTGAGTCAAACAATATTGAACATGTATATATTTCTTTGGATTAATTTGAGAGAGTAACAGTAACAAGTAACAAGTTCCCTGTTATTGTTTTTGTTTATGGACAGTGAAGAAAGGTCAGATTGTGAGGGTGGACAAGGAGAAATATCTCAATAGCATCAATGTAAGGAGAATTTGTATTTTTTTTTGTTCATTTTCACTACCTGTTTCAGTTATAGTGATTTGAATTGTGAACACTGACATGTCCTAGTTTAATGTTTCAGTATCTTTCTGTTGGGCACCCACCTTATTACAAAGGATTAGACTACATTTATGAAGACCGTGGTGAGGTAAACAGCAAAATATATCAGACTAGTTTTGCATGCGGCACTGTGTAATCACGTTTTATCTAATTGGAAGTGTTAAACCTTTTTAGGTCCTGGATATGCGTATATTTGAAACAGGAGAGCATGCTCTTGTAAGTAACTTACATATTTCTCATCTTGGGTTATACAATACTGAATTTTAAAATAAAACGAGAGAGAAAAAAAAATCGGTTCAATGTTTTGTCTGATAAATGCAAGAGAAGACAGCAAGAATCAAATCTTTATCTTGTAATGCCAATGATGCTCTTTAGGCCAAGCATAGCTAAGTCAAAAGCAATTAACGACTGACATGTGTACTTAATTTCAATTACGGAAAAATTGTGATGTGCTACTATTATGTGTTATTCTGACCAAAACCCTCGGTTATTTGATAGATTGCATGGGTAGGGGTCCCCACTGCTCCAGCTTGGCTTCCTACATACATGCTTATCAAGGTACAGTTTAACTTGTTCAATGGCTGCTACTATAGAATAGTAGTATCAAATTAAGCTTCAAATACCTGCTTATGCAGAAGCCTAATCAAGCTGAGTTAGTATTTGGCCAGGACAGCTTGTTTATGGATGTTTGAGACTTGTCCTGGCTAATTCTGTACATAATATGTTTTTGGTCAGCAGAAGTTGATTCCCATTCCTGGTCCAATAGTGAATGAAATCTGACTTAAATTGGCCATCTTTACAAATATGTGACTTGTTTCTTTTCATTTTAGCTGCTTAATTTTAAAAGTCACCTCACTTTTCTTTTTCCTTTGCAGTCAGAGAAGCTCGATTATGAGAGGCTATGACCTCCATTTGGAGCACAGAACTGTGCTAAATAGATGACATAATATTTTGTTTTTCTGGTGCTGTAAGAGTCTGATTCAAGAAGCTTGGTTTGAAACACCACCTGAGACTCTCTTCCCCATCTTTAGGGTTTCAAATGACTCATGTCAATTATTTGAAACAATCAGTACTGCTACCCAGCAGAAGTTTTTACTGATGACTATCATTGTATTTATGGTTCACCATTCTTAATGAATATAAGGTTAAACCTCTGATACACAGCAATAGCAATCAGCAGCAAATTAAAGAGATATGAAAACCAATATGCAAATACACTTCATTTGCACGTGTAGGTAAAATAAAGCAGTAAATCAAATTGTTTGTTAGTATTGGTTAACAGCAATACAACTTATTTTCCATGTCAGGAGAAGTATAATGGATCTCTTCACTCAAATTGCATAACTGTAGGCTTGTCAGGCTTCAACCTTGCATTTACATGGAATACTGTAGAAAAAATAATTTCAATTGCCATAATACTATGACATACACATGAACTGCCCCACATTCTATTCCTCCATATGAAGCACCCTTTGATGCATCTCTTTTTCAAAGATAAAAGAATGACTGTAACAGTATTGTAACAGATTAGCAACACTTCTACAGTGTTACTGCAAACTCTTCCTTTCCACCTTGCTGCAAAGCACTCTTTGCAACATAGATGGTAGTTTGAGAAAGAGAAAAGTAAAATAATTTCTTGTAAAATCTTAAGAATTATACATGAATGGGCAATTCCCATCATGGTAAATCAAAGTTAGCCTAAGAAAGCAAGATTAATAATCAGTTCTCCTCTTGGTACGTTTATTGGAATTCATAAGATCCACTAAGGAGGGAAGAGGTTGAGGCACAGGAACATTCATTGATCTGTACAACTTTCTGACACTTTCGCTCATGCCTGAGGATTCAATATTTAAATAAGAGGCACTCTTACCAACTCTTATGTCTTCCTGAACTTCAGACTGCCGATACTTCTTCACTTGATGTAAATCTTTATTTCTTTCCGGTGACCTCTCCCATTTCATGTTAGCATCCTCCACATCATCCAAGAATTCTTGTCGTGCATCACTTGAAGTTGAAGTTGTTTGCGAAAGGACATTAACAGGCAAAATATTACACCCTTGTGAAAAGTCAGCATCTTGGAGACTGAGCCTTGCTCTTCCAAATAATGTGACAGGCAAACCTTTGCTAGGAAGAGATAATTCTTCCCGCGCTTTAGCGTCTGTGCACTGTTTAACTGGTGATTTAATTTGCGCACAAGGCTGAGAGATCCCTTCAAGCACAGGAGAACAGCTTACAGATTTGACCAATGCATTGACATCATCAAAAGTTTCCACAGTCATATCCAGAAGCTTCAGCATAGAGTTATTGAGAGCTACTTTAGAGTTAAAACAGTGTTTCTTAACATAATCCAGCTCCATAGCCCTGCAGCTGGGGGTTGTTGAAACAACCCACCTGGGTGCAAGAAGTTGAAGTGCCCATTCCAATTCTTCCTTCGATGAGTGTATTGAATAACAGACATGCCAAACACCAAATTGATCCTTAACTGCTTCGTTCATCCTCTTTTTTCTAGTGTTTTCAATTTCTGAATACTCTTCTTCACAAGCATACCACTGTGCAGAAGGGCGGACAATGAGAGGCTCTGGTTGGAGACTTGCCTTGGCCTCAACCAGCTTTGCTTTTGCTCTTTCATATAGTCCTGGAGATCCATCAAACAAATGAAAACGAGAAGACAGATCTTCACAAAGGATTTCAGGTGTGATAAGTGCTAGATTCTGGAAACGTTCTGGATTTTTGGCTTTATCAACATATATCTTGGCACCAAATGTTTGGGACACATTAACAAGGATGTCTTCCTGTCCGAGGAGGTCACAGGTAAGATACACTGTCACTGCATCAGGATGCTTCCATATACAATTAATAACCTGTGTTGTGGTTCAAAAATGTGAACTTTCAGATGGAATTACTGTTATCCTTAATGAATTAATTATATTGCAGAATGATGGATTCAATTAAAAAAAAACTCAGTAATATGCACCCTCTAATACATTGAGAGTTTGGAATTGCTACAAGAAAAAGAAGTATGAGTATGTTTGGTTTAGCATTGGAACCTAATAAACTCACATTTGCAACGCTACAAATAGTTACGTTGAGATATCTAAACTTGAGTGTGATCAATTTTCCATGCCAAACCAAACATAGTACATTAAATATACCAGGCTGGGGTTTAAGAATCCATCTTTTATAACATATTCAAGTTCAGCATACATAAATAAGGTGTTGGCAACTTGTAAGACTTCAGGATGAAGGCGCTAAATATGAAGCTGGGAATTAAATGATACTGTTACCAAATTGCTATATGTACAAACTACAAAATGCCCAAATGCAAAAAATGAACACCTAAGTTGTTCAAGATGATGATGAAAACTCATATTCTTGAAATATAACATTCTTCAACAAGTTCTGATGAAAAATCATGTCCTTGAAATACAATATCCTTCAACAAGTTCTGCTGCCAATTTTATTATTTCCCGATGAATAACTTATACTGTGACTTACTTCCATAAATCATGCGATGGGGCTTATTACTATTTTCAAATTGAGCAACTTTTAGCTTATAGTTTGCACAAGCAACCAGTTTATCCCCAAGACAGTATAAACAACTTACTACAACCAAGGTGGATACCTAAATCATATATTTCCTTCTAGTGCAAATCAACATAACAAAAAGTTAAGGGGTCTGACTTTTAGGCCGTGCTTTATGCTAGTAACAAAGAGTGAAAAGATACCTGACCTGTTGAATAGCAGAATGCTTGCTAGGCATCCCCCGGGAGAAATTGCCAAAAGTACAGTCTAAGAAAACACAATCAAGAGGGCAACGTGGCTCTTTTCCCTTCCTCCCAACATACTTGTCAGGTAAGTTGAGGAGACACTCAAGGGTGAGCCTGCAATCTCCTGTGTGCAGAATATTACCAAATTTGCCTTCAAACAAGAACATCACAGCCCCTAAATGCAAAATGAATTCCAAACAAAAGAAAGCGAATGAATCTTTGTCCTGATAAATAATTCCCATTAAACACATATCATATTAAGCATCTTCTCCTTCCGCACAGAATTTTAACCACAAATCATCCATATATAGTTAAATCAAAATACAAGTACACAATTTCCATGGAAGAAAATGGATCAATTAGAGAATTCATTGCAATAAAATGTAAAATAATAATACCAGGGCAGTGATTGGCGTCAAAAGCGGTTACAGTGAAGGTCCCAGCAGGATCATCGATGATTAGGGATTGACTTACTTCAATGCACAGAAACAAGGAAGCATCTAGCTGCAACAACAACAACAAGCAGAAGAAGCTCTTGAGATTGAGACGCAAAGCACTTAATAGAAAAAGGGAAAAAGGGAATAGCACATATACCTGAGGGTATTGTTGAAGGAGGAGGGTTTTGGTGAGATGAGTAGAGTAAATAGGGAAAGAGGTGAAGGAAGTGATGTTAGAGGAATGGTCTTTGTGGGCGTGTGTCAGGAAATGATGTCTTTTACAACTCTTGGACGATGGACTCCATGTGTCCACAGAGAAAGGTAACCCTTTGGGCATTTCGATCGGCATCTTCTCTTACTTAGATCACTCTGAATTATCAAAATTCATCAAATCATAACTATGTTTATGGCTATGGTCATGGATGAATCAACCAATCATCAAACAAAATTAATTCATGAATACAAATTCCTCTCACCGCTATGGATGGAAGGAAGAAAAACCTTTTTAACTTTGGCGCTCCCATCGTCAGATTCAGTTTTCGGAAACATGCCCTTATAGCTTCGTTCGAAATCACGAGGCTTCCCGCGGAATCTTCAGGGTAAATATAAAATATAAATTCATAAAGAAATATTTTGTATAAAATAACAATAATGAAAAGAGTTTGTTATTAAATTAAAATTTTAAATAATTTTAGGGCTGAAAACATATAATACATTTTTCTACTTATTAAATATTGTTTACTTTTTATTTTAATATAGCAATGTGTTCTGTTGTAAAAACTACCCCTTTGTTCTTTTAAAGTGTCATTTAGATAATGAAACACAAATTATTAAAAGAGTTTAATATATATACACTGTAAGTGTAAAGAAATTTTACACAGATATTTAATGATTTGCTGCCACATTATTTAATGAATGTGACACCTCATGTGTTATTAAATTTAATAAATGATGTGACAGCACATCATTAGATATCTGTGTAAAATTTCTTTACATTGGTAGTGTATATTAATTAAATCCTTATTAAAATACTATAATAATGTTATTGTTTACATTAAAATTATTATTTAACTTTCAAATATGTCTTTTTTTTTCTTTAATTTGCTATCTTTATATAATTCTCTGTCATGTTAATTAATTAATATTTTAATCATTTGTGTGATGTAGGAGTTAGCCTTTTAATAATTTTATTGATATTCTAACATACCTAAAAGAAATTGAGTATAAAAAATAGTATATTTTAAATGCTAAATAAAATAACTAAAAATAATCAAACAAAAAATAATCCAAAGAATATGGATTCAAGTTATATAAATAATATAGAATAAGGAGACATTTCAATCCTCACTAAACACACTCTTCGAGAGGGGTGAAGAGCCTTAAGACTAAACCCCGAATAGGATTGCCCTGATAATAGGGGATACCTATGGTTTATACAAAAAAAAATAAGGAGACATTCAAATTCTCTCCTAAAATAAAATAAAAATGTCGCATAAATTAACGTGAAAGTTTCATTTATCTAAAAGTGAATTTAAAAACTCCGTTAGAACTTTTAGATTTAATATAGATGAATAGATTAAATAAAATATAGATATAATTGATAAAATATAATTAATATTATATTAAATTGTAAATGATTGAGAAAAATCACCATACTTCTTCGATCAGTCCTAGGATTTCATCCCCACACTCGCATGATGAGTAAATTACATTTTGATAACCAGAAACCAAAGCAATGTGACAGTGGTGTGCTAACTATAGGGTTAGGGCTTATGTTCCCAACCCAATTTTTCGTTAACGGAGTGCTTACATGTAACATCAACTGACACGTGGAAGAGAGTAAATGGCTTGTCTCATTTCTTTGTGGTTGAAATCTGAAAATTAGGTCTAGAGAGTAAATGTTGAATGCTGCAAAAGTTCCCGCATTATCCATCACCGTAAAGCTGAGTAAAAATTAGGATTAAAGGGCAATAACAGGAATGGAAGGAAAACCCTAATGATTTTCAGTGGCTGTGTTACCTCGTTGCGGCAAGCTCACGGTTCAGCCGTGGCGGGTGCAGCCATATTCTTGGGTGGTGATTGTGGTATTGTTCGCCGGAAAACTCATGGTCACTCTCAAAGCGAGTCCGCGGACCAAATATAACAAAACCACTGCATTCTGCATCACAAGTTAATGAAGCTAAAAAACTAATAAGCTGGCTACTCCTATTAATTTTATGTTATCTTTGCTGTTTGACAATGTGTGAGTGTTGAGATTGTAAGAAAAAAGAGAGGGAGAGAACTTTGTTGATGTTATGTACGAAAGTGTTGCTTGTTGAACTAGAAAAATTGCCAATATTGTTCATAATTCCACTGGTGACATGACATACAACACCAGAAGGAACACCTTTCTCAATGCTTTCTAACGAGATTTTGAAGAGCTTGAGAGATTTGAGCAAGGTAATGCTTTCTTGATGTTTTACATATTTAGGTTATGTTTTTACATTATATTTTAGAAAGTAATGAAAGATTTTTCTTTTTTACAAAGATGACTTCTCCACATGAAGGGACTTCTTCGGATGCTATTGATCTTGATGATTGAGGAGTTTGCTTGTATTTGAATATCTATGTAATGATTTAGGATTAGCATATATGTGTAATGGTTTGGGATTATGATGTGTGTAATGAATTTCTTCAGTAATACAATTTCCTATATTTAGTGTAATGATTTTTACTTCAAAATTTGTTCACCATTCTGCTGGAATTTTCTGTTCACCAGGTGAAATTATATATATATCTTTGAATTTTTTGGAAAACTGCAGGTTGCTCCAAAGCCCAATACTTTTATGCCATTTGGCAATGGAGTACACTCTTGGATCAGGTTTGAGCTTAGTTTTCCTTCCTTTTCATCCATATCAAAATATTTTATGATAATTCTACAATTTTTAGTTTTATTCTACTGTAGGTGGTCATACTGCTGAGATGCTAAATCTATTGGTCGCACCAAGAAAGTACTTTCACCACCAAATTTATGCTCTTCTCTTTCCTTGAATTTTCTTAAGCCTACTATGACTATCTCATTTCAGCTGTTACTTTTACCCCTGCATTAAATATGATCCTGGCAGTTGACTTTTTACATAATTTTAATTTGGCATGAAAGTACCCAGAGCAGCTGCATGATTGAAGTGTAGAGACATCAATTCTTTAAAGGTTTGAGAAGTAGACTTTTGTTCCATCTTTCATCAGATTTGGAAACATTGTTTCAGTACCAGATCGTGGGAAATTTTTTGAAATGTTTGCAAGATTACTTGAATTTCTTCTATCTGCTACATGGAAATAAGACTTGCTTGAGAATCTTGAGATGATTGTTTCTTACTTACTTTGATGATATCTATTGTTTGAGAGAGAAATGGATTGTCTTAGTTCCTTCAAATGGAAAGAAAAAAAGATGTCAGAAATCATGAAATGGTATCTGTGAAATGAAATGCTTCGAGATTTCTAGTAGTAATTTTTTGTTAATCTTCCGTGTCTTTGTGTATCATGAGCAATCCTAAATGAAGTTGAAAGACCTGCGTTTAATTCACTGATGATACCCTTATTGATTACCATACCCACATTAAGAACATTCTCATATCATAATTTTGTGGTCAATATTGGTACAACTAAAGGAATTTGTTCATAAATGTTTGTGGCCAACATTCTTTTCCTAGAAGAAATCAAGTAACATTAATGAGAATATCACAAATGTTTACTGATAAGTCACAACACGGTCCCAATTGCATGTGCCTTTATTTTATATGGACTTCTCTTTTGCCTTTCAGAGTTATTGAGAATTTATTGCAAATTTGACTTGTGGTCCTTAGCTGACAGGATGTTATTATTACTTAATTTTCCTTAATGATTGCCAAAATATATATATATATATATGATCCCAGTTAGGCTCACCCGGTTGTCTATTTTCGGTCTCAATCAGAAGAAACTGTCTGATTTGGGTCTAGTCATATGGTGATATCAGTTGTTTGGATGGTTGAGATGCTGAGATATAGAAAGGTGTGAAATAAGTTACGTGGCCTTATTACTAGCATTGTGAGTTTCACAGAAACTCGGTTTACATGCTGGTTCACATCATGATGTGCTCCCTGGTTGGTTATTGATATAACAGGCCCATGCTATAGTCCTAATTAAGCTACCTATACCGTCATGGACCCTGGCTAATGTGATGGATGTTGCCAGGAGCTTCTGGCCTTCCCTATTATTTTCTAAGTTTAATCATAATTTTAGGGTCAAGATACAACAGCTAGAATATCAACTTATAATTTATTATAATTAATTTTAATTGACATCAGTTTTGTATTTGAGCATGGGTTGGATTTTACTATTACATACATAAGAGTGGATTAAAAGATCACTTGTTTCAAGTTGCTGGTGCATCACCTTGATGTTATGCAGGCATAGTGAAAGATTAATTATCAGAATCTGAGCCAAGCAAAATAATCTGAGCCAACTTCTATATTCTCTTTATTTGTTTTACATTTTGCTTACCATTTTTGTTACTTGATTAAGGGGATTAAATCAAGCAGCAACAAATTTCGACTCATTTGATCAAAGGGCAAATAGCTGCTTATAGACTATTTGTCCAACATTAGGTAATTGTTTACCCCTTGATAGTGCAGAATCTGCAGATTCATGTTATCTCATTCAAAGCACTCCATGGATGATTTCAGATTTAAATTGTTTTATCAAACTGTGATTCAGGAGAAGTTCTTTTAGATGGTGAAAACATCAAGAATTTGAAACTGGAATGGCTGAGGAGCCAAATTGGACTGGTCACCCAGGAACCTGCTTTGCTCTGCTTGAGTATAAAAGACAACATTGCTTATGGGAGGGATACCACCACTGATCAAATTGTAGAGGCTGCTAAAATAGCTCATGCACATACCTTTATCAGCTCATTGGATAAAGGTTATGATACACAGGTGAAGCTTGATTGACAAGATCAAATGATGCCTATGGTTCTGTTTCAGTTTTTGTTTTCAATTATTTCCTTTCCAAAGCGAATCTCATTGCACTTTCAAAACTGGTCTTCTGTTTTTCAGGTTGGCAGGGCTGGTTTAGCTTTGACAGAAGAGCAGAAAATAAAACTTTCTATAGCAAGAGCTGTGCTTCTAAGTCCATCCATTCTTCTGCTTGATGAAGTTACCGGTGGACTTGATTTTGAGGCTGAGAGGTCTGTTCAGGAGGCTCTAGATCTCCTTATGCTGGGACAAACAGGTAAAAAACTTTGAATCAAATTTGGTTTTCTAAAGCTGCAAAACAGTTCAAAGAACCGGTTCTTGAACTGTTTCAAAACCGGTTCAGAATAGAAGAACCAGTTCGATTTTAAAACTTTGGAAAACCAGTTCGGTTTTTAAATTCAGAACCGGTTTGCCGAACCATAAAACCGGTTCGGTATGGTTCGTCCGAACTGGAAACCGGTTCGGTTCGGTTCATCCGAACTGGAATCCGGTTCGGTTCGGTTCCTTTGCAGTTCGGTTCGGTTATTAGTATTTGGGCAGCCCTAGGCTAAGTGTATGTTTGGTTTAGTGTTAAAATTGAACAAACTCAAGTTTGAATTTTTCAACGTAACTATTTATAGCGTTGGAAACGTGATATTACCATATTTAAACGCTAAACTAAATATGCTCTAAGTGTCTAGAAATCAATGGTTATTATGAGTGAGACACGTTTTTACAAAGCATGTTGCACGAAAGTGATTTAAAATTAATTTTGCGAAACCATGGTTCTGCACTGTAGCAATAATAAAACCAACGGAGGCTAAGTCTTTAATGGAAGAAATATTGAGCTTCAAATTAACATTAGGGGCTACCGCCGCCGACTGCCCGAACGCTGACGAACTTAGCTTTCATCGTCATTTAGAGTAGCGGCCACCAACAAACAATTGAAAACATTAAGGTCAAAATAATAAAAATAAATCAACACATTGGATCGGGTAATCAGTCAATGATCTAAATCGTTCAATGTTTTAAAGCAAAATCCTATGGCTACATAATGTTCTAGTTTTGGTACATGACCTAATGGGTAAAGAACAGTAGACAGAGCCTTTTATTCTAGTTAAAAAAGTATAAATTTTTAGTTAATAACATATCTTCATTTGTGAAACACTAGGCTCCTAACCGTTAGATTGGGGATTTGATAAATGAAAGGCTAGGATTTTTCACTGGCAACATGTTGAACCAGACTTACCCAAATTCCTAAGTTGCTCATCCCTGTTTTATATAATTAGTGCCTTATATATTATAATTTGCTTTGTGAGCCCCCTTTCTTCTGCAAACGTTTGCAGCCATGACGACATTTATTTTTACGTTGTGTCGTTAGCAATAACTAAAGTGCATGAGTGAGCTTTTATTCATGGGTGCCAGTCTCCTCTCCAATCCTTATGGAAGGGATAGATATAGTTATTGTTTCTAATTATTACAAGTCTTAATGAAGTTTCTAGAAATCCCTCTCCAATCTCCTTTTGCAACCCCAACAAGAACAGGCTATGCTCTTCCTCCATCCAGGGAGCACCTTCATTTTAACCAATCCAAACACTCAGTCCTAAAGTAAATCGAACACCTTAAAGGTATATTTGTGAGTTGAATTTTGGAGGGGAAGGGAAGGAAGATAATGGTTTATTGGAAGTCATTCCCCCTTTGTGTTTGTGAGATTAAGTATTTTACAAAGTTTTTTCCTCCTCTTCTCCCTCTCTCTTCTCCCTCCATTCCTTCCATTTCCCTCCTCTCTCTAAACTCACAAACACACCCATAAGTATTATCCTATAACGTGTAAAGGGTATCTCATAATAATATGGCAAAATAGGGGACCCGAAACCGGTCAAACTGGTATATATGTTTTGTCCTTGCTTCTTAGCTCGAGCTGACCTTGACAAGTTAGAAACTTAGAATGGATGGTTAGGGAGAGACAAAACCGAAAAAAGAATAAAAGAAAGGACTAATTCAAGGGATACGTAGAAATTTTAATTAACCGGTCATGAAACTTACAATAACAGGTGAAAATAAACTAAAAAGGGTGTACCACGGGTGACACAGCCGTGAGGTGTTTCACCCTAAAAGCACCCCATATGGGTCATATTTTGTTCTAGAAACAACGTAATGGTCGATGGTAAATAATTATTGGTTTATCGACCCAAAAATACATGTTGTTAACCAAAGTTTTACACGTTAACGGCTATAAATTGGTTTAAGTAAAATGGTGTGCCACCGTTAAGGTACTCATCCACAGTGGTGTACTTGACATCGTGATAAAGCTCCGTAGCTTCTACTCCAAACGAGGGTTCAATTTCGTAGTTAGTGTGATCTTCCTTCACAAAGGCAGCGTGACAAATTGACAGGGCCATATTGAAAGGAAATGAGGACTCTGCAATAACAGGGAAACAACTTGCAACTGTCACATAGGCACATATTCACAAGTCCTATATGTCTAGTAAAATCACCAATAACTTGATTTGTGAAATGAAAGAAGCATTCATCTTACATTACTAATAACAAACAAGATAAATTTTTAATTTCATCTCAAACATTTACAATAATTATCATCACTTACTAACCTTGAATTTGCTTCAAAACTTGCTCCTCTGGAATGTACACTCTTTCAAGAGTCTTACCAGTCTTCTTTTCCCAAAGAGATACTAGTTCATTAAATGATAAGGTGTTGGATAGGGGTCTAATGTAGAGAATTTTGTTCAAGGTTCTTGGATCGTCAACAGCTTTGATGGTATAAGTGGCAACATCCTCTTCCGTGTTAAAAATAGCTGTTAATTAAGCAAAAGTTAATTAATAGGAAGATATGTAATATAAAGCACTTTTGGATACATTTCTTAAGTTTTAGTCCATATAGTTTCGGTTAACCTTAGTTTTTGTCCGTATATTTTAAATTCTGTTTTTTTTTTCATAAACTTTCTAAACTCCCAAACTACGGTCTCTGCCGACAGTGAGATCTATTTACCTGATGAGGTGGCTAATAGAAGTTACACGTTAGCCTCAATAGTGAGTCCTAAATAACTAACTCATTTAATTTATAACTTTTTTTATTAATTTTTAATTATTAAAATAACCATAATTATTAAATTAGGGTTTTAACCTCAACAATTGTACCCAATAAAAAATTAAATTTAGTAATTAGGGTTATTTTAATAATTAAAAAATTAAAATAAAAAAGATTGATTAGATGAGTAAGGTATTTGGGACCCACTATTGAGGTTGACTTGTAACTTTTGTTAGCCAGCGGGTTAACCGATCCCACTAATGATCATGGACCACATATTGATGGTTTAGAAAGTTCAGGACTAAAAACAAAGGATTGAAAGTACATAAACGAAAACTAAAGTTAACCAGAACTATATGGATGAAAAACATATTTTTCTCATTTCTTAATAATCACTTATAAAAAAAGCAAATTAAATATAATGAATTTAACTTTGTTAATAAGTTGAAATTAGTATGCTGTAACTCTAAAGGTTTTCATCTAATTTTTCAACAAACACCTCTAAATTTATAAGGGCTTTCTCATAAGTTTAGATTCAAGTATTTATCTATGGAAAAACTCGTGTAAGCTAGAAGCTAATATCCTCTATCAAATTCATCTAGATGCAAAATTGTATGTGTACCTCTGGGGTTTCCATCTCCAAGGATAATAACTTTATCTATTGGGGTAGGTGGGGCTCCAAGCTGTGCAAAAGTGGGTAGGAAGTGTCCAGAAAAGAAGTTGGCCGCCACATATGTATGGGGAATTCCTTCTGCTTCAATGGTTCTGCGGATTTTGGCCTTAGTGTCAAATAAGATCTTTGCCTCATCTACTCCATTAGCACGATCCACATCATTTCCAAACTCTGAAGGGAAGAACCTCTGTAAAAACAACCAATTATCAAGACAAGTTTACAACATGTATCTCTGTCACCAATAGTTAATTACTATTGAGTATTGATGCAGCCACAACAGTTTCTTTGAATTATAAGGTCATGCAAGATGAATAATTACTTTTAGTAATTACCTTATAATTAAGAAGTCACATGATATACACAAGTCAAGTGCCACTGCCAATTTAATTAAAATGTGGATGAGACGTTTTATTGAAAAAAAAAATTGGGGTCATGTGGAGGACTCCTTTATAAGAAGACACATGGACAAGTGTCTTTGAAGACTTATTGTATGGTTTGGTGTTAGAAATGACTAACTTTAAATTTGGACTTCTGAATGCAATTATTTATAACATTGTATATATGAATTTATCACGTTTCAATACTAATGGTATGTTTAATTAATTTACATTGGATCAACGTTTCAAACGTGGATTCGAGCAGAAACTAGTAGCGTTTGCCTTGATCTACGTTTGGAATGTGGTTTTAGAGTAAACCAAACACACACTAAACCAACATAGCTTTTGGTCTGTAACAAAAAATTACCCCAAATCAGTAGTTTTTAAATCACCTCATTTTAATGATTGTTTCTAAAATTACACATCTTTGGTTAAAAGCCTGAATTATTAATGAAGCATACAGACTGTGGATGAAATTTTCAACCATCAAGGTAAGGACAAGCTTCATAATGTCCTCTTTCAAAGTGCATACACACTGGTTCAACCATTTTAACTCAGATGATTAAGCTATAACAGCCAAATTAAAAGATGTCACCAATATTCATTAGTGATTCCATGCTTCAACAGTAAAGAAAGAAAGAAATTTGCAACAATTAATTTTTGATGTACCTTAACGTTCCCTGCTTCTTTGATAGCAGATATAATTTTATATTGATCCGGCAAGTGCAGGTAACTCACACAAGAGATCACCACATCCACTTGCTTTATCGCCTCAACCAAACTCTGATGGTCATGTACATCTCCCTATGTATATAAATATATATAATAAATAAAAACATCATGAATCAAACTCAGCCATTAATTAAACAACAAACACGTACTTCACAATATAAAAATTAAACTTCATATAATAAATGAATTTTGAGGAGAAAGCTCCAAATAAAAATAAACAAATCAATAATAAACAATAGCAAACATTTTTAGTAAAACACAACAATTTTTTTTTTTTACAAAAATTTATGGTGAGAAAATGATGTCTCAGTTCAAGGTAGGGAAGACCTCTAGGCTCAAAAAACACTACTTACGTTTACCTCATCCCAGGGTATGAATGGGGGGTTTGAAAGCTCAAAGAGCACTTACATAACTACTTATATTTATCTCATGAGAGTTGGAATCTGCGACATGTCAGATAACATTCTCTATCTTGCTATATTTGACTAACCCATTGAGGTTATCACACAGCAATTTAAGTACTTTACAATTTGGTGTCATATGAAATTAATTTTTCAACATTTGATTATCATAATATCATTAAATTAAGGATCAATTTGACACCTGAGGAATTAATTACGTACCAAAACTAGGTTGACACCCAAGCTCTTGAATGTTTGAATGATTGGTGATTTTGCAGGGTTAGAAAGAGTTAACTCTCGAACCAGAGCAAAGGTAGGGTAGCCAGCTTTAGCACTAGCTTGGACGATGAACTTTCCAATCCATCCGGTTCCTCCAATGACAAGAATCTTAGTTGTCACCATTGGAAAATTCTCAGTAAATCAGAGAGAGAATAAAATGGATTGCAAGTTGCAATGCTCTGCTCTACAAATGTGAGTGTGCTACTTGCCTTTTATTTGGGATTAGCAAAGGAGTTAATTGCAAATTATTTATATGAACGTGTTTTGAAATTTTCAATTATCAACGTGAGGACAAGCTTCATTACGTCTTCGTTATCAATATGATATTTGAATTTGGTGTATTAAAAGCTGGAATTGGTTGTCATGTGATGCTGCGGATTTCTTTGTTGTATGTGATCGATGACATGTGATGTGGATTTTTATGGAGATTGGAGAGCAGCAGCGGTCCCTACGTATTGATGAATATGTGGTGGGATCATTTTGATGAAACATTATGATATATCAAAACAGTATTTGAACATCTACGTGTTGATGTTATTAAAATTGCTTAAGGTGCAAACATTTAATCTATTTTGTTTAAGTCACGGGGTTGAATGATATCAATATTAATTTGAGCCATGCATCAGCTGTCATATGATTTTTTAATTCAAATTTCTCGCTGTTGAAATTTGAAAACGTCAACCAGCTGCACGCAGCACGCATGGTTGATTAAAATTTAAAACATATTTTTGATAAACATCTCTGTCTCATTAAGTAAGAAAATAGAAAAATTTACTTTCAATTTTTATAGTTCTGTACTATACATAAGGATGGTCTCAAGACCACGCTATTATTATAATAATAATAATAATTAATTTGTTACCAAAAATATAATAATAATAAATTTTCCCGGTGTGTTCAGTATCGGATACTAACCTACGAGTTCGACACCCTAGTTGCACAAGACCGACACTTACGAGCTCGGTACCCTGCTTTCGCAGGCATTGAGCTTGGGGGTTGTGTTTTGTACCGGGTACCGACCTACCGATAGGTATAGCCCGTTTGGTAGAATAGTAAGTGATCAATGTCACTTACTGGGCCCAATCGTCCATCTCTGGACTTCAAGACAAGATGGTCTGTGCTTAGCCTATATAAAGCTAAAACGTGACTCTAAGTAAAATCATCTGATACTCTCGTACACGCGGAAGAAATTAACACCATGGTCATCGGGGATTTTTTTTCCTGAAACCTTTTTCTTTTTTTTTTTCCCTCACTCGCCACCTGTGTGATGATGGGTCTATGAGGGAATCTTTTTGAAATCCTCATTGAAGCATGCTTGATTGCTTGCTCTATTTTTATGGTGCTTGTATTTTTCATGTTTAATTCGCAGGTGATTTAGATATGTTCAACTAGGATTGTCGTGCCCTAACCTGATCTAGCAAGTGTATTGATGGATTACATTAGAGTTTTCATATATAAGGGATAATTTCATGATTTTATTTAGTGATTGGTCAATTATATAGATTTTTTTTTATTTCATGTTTTTTTATCACTAGAAATTGTGCATGATGCGCTTTCGAAATAAGTTGTTGTTTGATTTAAAGTCAATTTCCTTTATACGTATTACATATATAGTTTTAAAGGGGGCTGGAGGGGTTTATTTCACTGCTGGCTTGCCACACTTTACCTTTCTTGTGCTCTTATCTATAAGATTTTATATATCTGATGTTGTTTGGTTCTCTCTTTGGCCAGTGATGTGCTACATTATTGTTTTTAAATAATAAAAAAAATCATGTTTATATGTGCTCTTACATATCTATAAGATTTTATATATCTTATGTTTGGTTCTCTCTTTGGCCAGTGATATGCGCTACATTATTGTTTTTTTAAAATGTTTGTATAATAAAAAAAAAATCATGTGTATATGTGCTCTTATCTATAAGATTTTATATATCTGATGTTATTTAGTTCTCTCTTTGGTCAGTGGTGTGCTACATTATTGTGTTTTAAAATGTTTGTATAATAATAAAAAAAATCATGTTTATAACGCGGATACAATCATTTTGATTTAGCTACACATATTCCACTTGCATATGCTTTCCTAGAGAAAAGAAATTTCGTTTCGATCACATGGAATAAATTATGATTTTGTAATAACAAAAAAAAATTATATTAGTAATTAAGATAAATTATCATTTCGAAACTGGTGTTTTATAATTTTTAATAAATTATGATTTTGTAATAACAAAAAAAAAATCTCATTTCGATCTCACATGGAAATGTTTGTAGTGCATCTCTTATCTAATTGGCATGTAACATCACATAGAAAGGTTCAAGTCATGTGGATGAAAAATATTCTTGCTAAGAGAGCTAATCCCACCATAATATGGATGTTCCGGTTTGAACAGGATTACCTCTATCGAAGTAAATCCAAAAAATATTTACTACTATTTTCCTTTTCTTTACCGCATACGCATATATATCATGCATTCCTTGCTAGTTGCTACTCATTATAGCAATATATAGCCTATCAATTTGTATGTGTATAAACTGCATTCATTGTCGATGATTTAAAGAAAGAAATTACATTACACTGGCCAGATTATTGTTTTTTATTGCCTTTCTTATTTCGATTCCTACGTATAATATGATTATACATTAATTAGTTTAAATCATTCTTTATTGTGATAACAATAATTTAGCTATTTATTTAAGGATTTAATATATATATTTAGCCCATAAAATTTAGGATAATGTTTAATTATAAGATTTGAATTTGAGTATGTAACACCATTTTTTAATCATTGTTAGTATTATTAGTTATTTATTTAAATAAATTAAAGGGTGAAAAGTGGTTTAAATATATATATCAAGAGGAGATTTCGATATTAGTTTTGAATTTAAAAAGTTGTTATAATTGATTAGTTTTTAATTTTATATTATTTATATTTTTTTAAGGGATAAGATAGTACGGTTTTTTTTTTTTCTTTAAAATAGAATCCGAAAAAGAGTAACCCTAAGGCCTCTTATTTCTCATAATTGAATTGGGAGCTCTTTTGGAATAGAGTTTGGTGAACAAAGAATTGTCGGGTAAGGGAAGCTCATTTTTTAATTATAAAATCTCAAAATCTCGATTTGTTGACAGAGATCAATTTTTATTGTAGTGTGATTCTATGGATAATCTTTTCGATGGTGATGCAACCCCTCTTTTAATTATGAAATTGATACACAGATTTTGTTATATTTGTTTAGAAAGTCCTTATTGTGTAGATACCCCTTGCGTTGTTATATTAGTCACATCTTACTGTATTTTTTTTAAGTAATACCAATTTCTATGACACAAAAGCTACGAGTAAATAAATTAAGATTGTGATTCTTTTATTGATAAATTAGTCATATTTATATTTTCTCATTGATATTTGCTGAATAATTGTAGTAGGACTGAATTCATAGGTTTCTGACATTGCTTGCTAAATTAACCCTAAGTTTTATTATTGGGTATTGTGTGCTTTTTGTTTCAATTCATGTCTTTTCCTTTCTTTATTTTTGGGATTTTTCCTTAGCTTGATAAGTATTGAACTTTGTAATGTGGTATTGTTGGCAATAACTTTGTTGATGTTGAATGATGTTGATGAAATGTTGTTGGATCTCTTAAGACTATGTAATTAGTGTGAATTCATTGTAAAGTTGTATGTCAAACATATCAATACATGCATCAATTTTGCATAAATTGAAAGTTGTTTATGAGTAGGCACGTAAGCGAAGGGTGTCGGGGGCCTTAGCCAGTGCTTGGGGTTGTTTGCGCAGGCTGTTGTTGGCCCTTGAGGATAGGTGGGCGGGCGAATCCCACATGAGACTTTGGTAATGCAAACCATACAATCTTCCATAGGGTTAGGTGTGGACTCCCCGAATGACCTTGTTAGGTCATGTTAAGGAATTGTGACCCACAATAACCGCTCAGTTGTTGTTGAAAACCTACTTGGAGTCGTTTCTGCATGTCATTTGCATTTTTATTTGCGTCATTATTTTAGATAAATTAAAGAGGTATATAAGATGAATGTCATATCTGTTGGACTGTTGTCGTTATTATGAAAGATATAATGCCATTAATCTAGCTTGAAAGATATGTTGTTATATATATATATATAAAGAGAGCTTACCCTTATTTGTTTGTGTGTGACTGCAATGATCGTGTTTCTTGACACGCGAGCAGGTAGTGAAGAGATTGTTGAGCAGTATGAATCACGTGGGTGATGCTTGATGCTTAAGAGCTATTTTTTTGGAGTTGTAGAATGGATCAGCTTAGGATCTCTTTTGAGTTGTTTCATTCTGACGTTGAATGCTCATTTTACCTCTATGGATTTAATAGTGCACAGTGTCATAAGGAACATAGTTGACCTTAGTATACTTTTATTCAGTTTGAGACTTTATTTACGATTTCTCCTATATGTTTATGATGTTTTTAATTGAATTAGAGTTGAACTTCTGCGTTGCATAGTGTGCTGTCATGTGACAGTGAATCAAGTCGTTACATTTATAATTATATTTTGGAATTATATTATGAATTATTTTTAAAATTTAAAATTTTCCACAATTATTTATTTAATAAAATTAAGGGTGTTACATTGTGGGGAACTGACCAAGTTTAAAAGTCTTGTTTTTCGTCAAGTTTCTAAGGAAGAATGAAATATGGAAGAAAGAGAAGTCGTCGATAAAATCGGTGGAGAATAAAATGAACCCTAAGCTTGAACACAATCCACAATGACAAATTTTCCTGAGCAAGAACTTGAATGACAATTCCCGAGCAAGAACTCGAATGACAGATTTTCCCGATCATCGTACTCAGAAGATAATTCTCGAGCAAGTACTCGGAATATTCCCGAGTGTCGTACTCGGAAGACCATTTCCAAACGTCGTACTCGGAAGATAACTCCTGAGCATAGGGCCGATAGAGTAAAAAGAAAACTCCCAAGCACCGAATCGGTAGAGTAAAAAGAAAACTCCCGAGTGTAGAGCCGGTAGAGTGAAAAGAAAACTCTTGAGCGCCGACTCGGTAGAGTAAAAAGGAAAGACTATACTAGCAAATTAGTCCCTGAGAGATTCCTCATCGTGCAGTTTAGTCCCTGAGAGATTCAAAATCCCAAAATGGTCCCTGAGAGATTACTTCCTCATGCAAAATGGTCCCTGTGGTGCAAAATAGTCCTTAAGACATTAAAAATCATGTAAATTAGTCCTTGAAAAATGACGTTTCGAACCATTTTGCATGATGAAGCAATCTTCCCGGGACCATTTTGGAATTTTGAATCTCTGGGGACTAAATTGCACGACCAAGAATCTCTCAGGAACTAATTTCCTATTTTAGTAAAAAGAAAACTCCCGAGCATAGAGCCGGTAGAGTAAAAAGAAAACTCTCGAGCACAGACTCGTTCAAGTACTTAAAAGCTCCCGAGCAACGACTCGGACAAATTTTACAAGGTCTACACACTGAGAATATAGACTCGATAGAATTCTACGAGGTCTACAAGCCGAGCATAGATCGGTCGAGTTTAGGGATGGCAATGGGTACCCTCTAGGCAAGGTACCACAGTGCCTGTCCTCGTAACCGCATTTTCAAAAAAAAACTCGTACACGTGCCCATACCCGCATCGGCGGTAACTTTAGTGTCTGTCCCCATGCCCGTTGGGCACCTATATGCCCGTATCAACGTCCATAACCCGCACTTTTATTAAGTAAAAAAGTAACAACTCACAAAAAAATATTAATTTAAGAAAACTATCTTAATTGAGAAATTACTCGAAGATCATCCAAACATAATTTTTAAATATTAGTGATACAACAATTTAATTAAATTGAAACACAATATGTTAATGTTCTAAAACACAACATATGATCTGAAGTTAAATTTTTTTATTAAATATTGCAATATACTTTCACGTCAAAGTATTTTATAAACTTGGATATCATGTGTTAGAATTCTTCAAGAACAGTAAAAAAACGATTCTTAACACTAATTATTTATTTATTTATTATTAAAATTAAAAACACAGATAGATAGTTTTAAAACTTTATTTTTAATTTGTAATATTATATATATATCAATTTAAAAAATGTGTATAAATATATTATATATTTTAATAAAATTATTATATCCCTATATATAATTGTATATGGTATTATTTATTAAATAATTATATATATGAGTGTGGGTATGGGACGGGCTGGGCATCATAGTATCCGTACCAGCGCCCGTCCCCATGAAAAAATGCGGGTTATTACCCGTACCCGCGCCCATACCCGTTTTGAGGGGTTTTACCCTGTCCATTGCGAGTAGTTTTTGCGGGTACCCATAGGGCTTGGGCTCAATTTCCATCCCTAATTGAGTTCTACAAGGTCTACAAACTAAGCATAGACTCGATCGAATTCTACGAGATCTACAAACCGCGCATAGATCGGTCGAATTCTACAAGGTCTACAAACCGAGCATAGATTTGGCCGAATTCTACGAGATCTACAAACTAAATATAGATCACTCAAATTCTACAAGATCTATAAATCGAGTATAGACTCGGTCGAATTCTACGAGCTCTACAAACCGAGCTTAAACTCGGTCGAATTCCACTTGGTCTACAAATCGAGCTCTCACTTAGTATTGATCTACAAAGTCTACAAATCGAATTTTAATTTGGCATAAATTTGTGAGGTCTATAAGCGAAGCTCAATTGTAAAAGAATTGCAAAGTTTATGTATCTAGACTTATTCGTTTTCCACTTCGGCCTACACAATATTAAATCTTCCGAGATCATTGTATTAGGCTTTAACTTGGTCATTTCAGTATAAAAGGGAATGTACTGAGTACCGACCTATGAGCTCAACACCATGGATACACTGATCGACACTTACGAGCTCAGCACCCTCGCTTCGCAAGCCTTAAGCTCGAGGGTTGTGTTCTATACCAGGTACCGACCTACGAGCTCGACACCCTAGTTGCACAAGACCGACACTTACGAGCTCGGCACCCTGGCTTCGCAGGCCTTGAGCTTGGGGGTTGTGTTCTGTACCAGGTACCGACTTAGTGATAGGTCAGTACACAATAGCCCGTTTGGTAGAATAGTAATGGATTAATGTCACTTACTCGACCCAGTCGTCCATCTCTAGGCTTCAAGACTAGATGGCCCGTGCTTAGCCTATAAAGCCAAAACGTGACTCTAGGTAAAATCATCTTATACTCTCATACTGACGGCCAGGTCTGACTAGAGTTGTCCATTCGAGCTACCCAGCCCGCCTCGATGTGGGTAGCGGGCTTTATCGGGCTGGGCTAAAAATCCCAGAAGTTATTCAGGCTTCTAAAATAGGTGCCTGAGCCCAACCTTTTTACGGGTAGCCTGTTTTTTGGCGGGTTTTTGCGGGCTACCCGACCTTTTTGCGGGTTTTGCGGGTAGCGGGTTTTATTGAGCTGGGCTAAAAAGCCTGGGAGTAATTCGGGCTTCTAAAATAGGTGCCTGAGCCCTACATTTTTGCGAGCTTTTGCAGGTCGACCCAGTCGGGCTAGCCCATTTTGTCGGCTCTAGGTCTGACCTTGTGGGAAGAAACACCATGGTCAATCGTCAGGGAATTTTGAGAACAACTAGAAATAATTTTAAATCTCCTTCTACTTGATATACTTCATATATCATTCATTTTCACTAATTGATTCTCCAATTCTATTAAAATTAACATTAAATCATAGGAACACTACCTAATTTGAGGTCCGGTGGCAAGTGGTGGTAAGTAGAGACAGTATAGGATAGTGACAAAGACATTTTGTCCCTTCAGTCAATAAAAACTTGAGAAAGATAAACATTCCTTACGAATCTCTTGACGTGTGCTCACATCAGAAGCAGGTGAGCTTCTTAGCTCAAGTAGTGGACTGATCGGGAACTCCTTGGACCATTACCCCCTCATTTTAGGCTCAATAAACCCCATGGATCAATCAAGAGTATTGAGCTTACCTCTTCTAGGAGCAAGCTAAATGGATCCCCTAAATACACTCTTAGTTTTAGAGATAAAGATCCGCAATCTAATCTTATGAGGGGTTGCTTTTAGCACTCCCTTTTACTATTTGCACCCCTACCCGTACCTCTTTCCTAAACTACCCCCACCCCCACCCCCATCCCCATCCCCATCCATCCCCACTGTGACCCCTACCCCCTCCCTCTTCCCACGTCCCTAACAACCCGACCCCTTTCCCATCCCCAACACCTTTCCTTCTCCCCTTCCCCACCGCACCTCCCACCATCCCCACCCCCTTTACTTTTCCCCTCCCCCATTGTACCTTCCACTGTCACCACCCCCACCCCTTTTCCTTCTCTCACCGTCCCAACCCCTTCTCCCTTCTCTGCATTTTTTTAAGTTTTTGGGCTTAGAGACGGATCTAAGTCCGTCGCCAAGTAATTTTTTTTTAAAAAATTACTCTTCTAAAAGTAAATTTTCAGAAGCTTTCAGAAATACGGAAATTTACTTCTGGAAAGTTGTATTTCCGAAATTTAACATCCATAAGTTAAATTTTTTTTCAAAAATCAAGTCCAAAATTAATTTTTATCATTTATCTTCCGCAAGTTGACTTCCGAAAATATATGAGGGCATTTCTTGGGGAAAAACTAAAAAGGGATACAAATAGCAAAAAAGCGGGTACTGAAAGCAATTCTCATCTTATCATCACTACCCAAATTTAGATCCATAATAAAAGGAGAGAACAAGGCCCTAGAGATGAGGATAAAACTATAAGACAAAAGATAGGGATTACAGATCTCTTTTTTAATCTCATACATCCCAATCTCTGCTTTTTCCTTTTTTTAATTATTTCCTAAACTATCCTTTTTAATTTAAAGTAACACATTAACAAAAACAAAACCGGAAACTTGTTATGGATAATATAGAGCCTGTTTGGTTTGAGGAAACGTTTTCTGTTTTTATTCTGTTTCCTGTTTTCTGAAAATTTACAAAGGAAAAACTGGAAATGCTGAAAACAGCAAATTTTTGTTTCCAGCATTTCCAGTTTTTCCTTTGTAAAATTTCAGAAAACAGGAAACAGAAAATGGAAACAGGAAATGAAAATGCAAACCAAACAGACCCATATTTTCCCAATACCGGCAACAAGTTTCCAGTAGAAAACAATGTCAACAAGTTACCGGTGGCAATTTATTACCGGTACATAATTGGCCCAGAAAATAGTCGCTCAGTCATTAGTAAGTTCAAAAATTCAGATCTAATCTAATATACTCTTGTCTAATCTATCTAATCTAATATCTATCTAATCTATCTAATCTAATCTAATCTAATATACTCTTGGAAAACAAAACCCTCCTCATGCCACATGTAAAACTCTCCTAAAAAATTTTCCCTCCCAAACCCATCTTATATTTTCTCTTTCTTATCTATTTATTAATTAATATTTTAAAAAAGCTAAATACATTTGGACATGTGTTGTATTTATATCAAAGACTTCTAATCTATCTAATCTAATCAATCAATCAATCAATTTACTAATATTAATGCTGATTACATTGGGACACATGTCAACATTCTGGAAAATCAAATTCCCGCCCAAATTTTGGCCTTTTCCCTTTCTTTTCTCTTTTTTCAGTTTTCAATTTTTTACTTCTATTTTAACAGCCCCGTTTTTTTTCCTCTTTTTCTTATGATTTCTTTTTCTTCCTTTCTTTTTTTTTATGATATTTCTGGTTTGTAAAATTATTATTTTAAAATATTTTTACTTATTATACATTTTTAAATATTTTTTTATTACATAAAAACACACATCTAATCTAATCTAATCTATCTTATATACTATATGAAAACTAAATCTATACTTGCCACATGTCACCTTCTCAATCAATTTTTTTCCCTCCCAAAAACATTACATCATTCTTTTTACTTTCTATCTATTTTTTTATCAAAATTATATCTGCATTCACTTAGCTTCTATTGTAGTGTTTTTTTATGAATCACGGGAATCCTCCACGGGAGGCAGTCTTGATCCTGTCGTTTTCTTTTTTCTTTTATTTTTTATCTCACCTTCATTTTCTTTTTTTATGATATTAAAATATTTTCTCTTATTATTCGTTCTTATTAATATGTTTCATTATAAAAGAAATTATTTTATGAGTTGCGGGTATTCTCCACGGGAGACGATCCTATTCCTGCCATTTTATTTTTTCTCACACATTGATTTTCTTTTCCTATTACCCGATCCTTTTTACTTTCTTTTTATTTTGCTTATCAAAATTATATCTCAATAGTTTCAATTATAGTGTTTATTTTTATGAATCACGCGAATTCTCCACGGGAGGTAGTCTTGATCATGTCGTTTTCTTTTTTGTTTTTTATCACACTTTCGTTTTCTTTTTTTATTATGATATTAAAATATTTTCTCTCATTATTTGTTTCTATTAATATGTTTCATTATGAAAGACTCTTTTTATGAACTGCAGGTATTCTCCACGGGAAACAGTCATGTTCCTACCATTTTATCTTTTTTATTTACTTTATATTAAAATTGTTCTTACAATACATGTGTCGTTTTTTCAAACTTCCGTTTTTTTCTCTTTTTTTGGTTTTTTTATTCTCAATTTAGTAATGTTTTTTTATGCAATGAGTAACGGGTATCCTTCACGGAAGAGTCTTGCTTTTGTCGTTTTCTTTTATTTCTATCTCACTTTTGTTTTTTTTATTATATTAAATCATTTTCACTAATTATTCATTCTTATAATTTGTTTTATTATAAGAGTAAATTTTTTAATGAACCACGGCAGGCAGTCTTGCTCTTGCCGATTTTTCTTTTTTTCTCATACATTAATTTTCATTTTTATTATTATATTAAAACATATTCTCTTAATATATAAGTATTTATGATAGCTAATATTTTATTTCGCACGGGTAACATAAATCATACCATCAATATACCCGTGCGAAGGCACGGGTCCCCTACTAGTATACTATAGGAAAATAAAACTTCACCCTTGCCACATGTCACCTTCTCATTCATTTTCTTTTCCTCTCAAAAATATCACATCATCCTTTTTACTTTCTTTTTATTTTTTTAACCAAAATTATATCTCCATTTCTTTTTATTTTTTTACCAAAATTATATCTCCATTTATTTACTTTCTATTGTAGTGTTTTTTTTATGAATCAAGGGTATCCTCTACGAGAGACAGTCTTAATCATGTCATTTTTTTCATTTATTTTTATCACGCTTTCATTTTCTTTTTTATTAAGATATTAAAATATTTTTTTTCATTATTCGTTTTAATTAATATGTTTCATTATAAAAGAATTTTTTTATGAGTTGCGGGTATTCTCCATGGGAGACAGTCCTGTTCCTACCATTTTATTTTTTCTCACACATTAATTTTCTTTTTTTATTATCCTTTTTACTTTCTTTTTATTTTTTTATCAAAACTATATCTCCATTAATATTTATTTAGCTTCTATTGTAGTGTTTTTTTAATGAATCACGGGAATCCTCCATGGGAGGTAGTTTTAACCATGTCGTTTTCTTTTTTCTTTTATTTTTTTATCTCACTTTCATTTTCTTTTTTTATTATGATATTAAAATATTTTCTCTCATTATTTGTTTTTATTAGATGCGAGTATTCTCTACGGGAGACAGTTCTGTTCCTACCATTTTATTTTTTCTCACACATTAATTTTTTTTATTATTATCTGTTATGTACCTGCTTAGCTCAGCTAGGGTAAGCTCGGCCAGGAAGGCCTGACACACCCAAGCAGGATCTTGGGCTTGACTAAAGGAAGGAATCAGACAGAAAAGGAAAGAGCTGATATTAAGCAATCTGATAGCATAACCAGCACATGTTGTCCCCCAATCAGCAAATCATGCCATAACAGGAAGATACCCCCAACACCTATAAAAGGAGGGGCACAAGCAGCATTAGGACACACACTAGCTTCTTCACTTAGCCTAGTTGTACCCCATGAGTAGAATTTAGGCTTTGTAAGAACATTATTCTTTTTACCTTCTTTTTGTTTTTTATCAAAATTATATCTCCATTAATATTTATTTAGCTTCTATTGTAATGTTTTTTTTAATGAATCACGGGAATCCTCCACGGGAGGCAGTCTTAATCCTTTCGTTTTCTTTTCCATTTTCTTTTTTTATTATAATATTAAAATATTTTCTCTCATTATTCGTTTTTATTAATATGTTTCATTAAATAAGATTTTTTTTTGAACTGCGGGTATTCTCCACGGGAGACAGTCCTGTTCCTACTATTTTTTTCTCACACATTAATTTTCTTTTTTATTATTCTTTTTACTTTCTTTTTATTTTTTTATCAAAATTATATCTTCATTTATTTAGCTTCTATTATAGTGTTTTTTTAATCATGGGAGACAATCTTAATCCTGTCATTTTCTTTTTCCTTTATTTTTTATCTCACGTTCATTTTTTATTATGATATTAAAATATTTTTTTCTCATTATTCATTTTTATTAATATGTTTCATTATAAAAGAATTTTTTTTATGAGCTGTGGGTATTCTCCAAGAGAGACAGTCATGTTACTACCATTTTTTTCTCACACATTAATTTTCTTTTTTTATTGTCCTTTTTACTTTTTTTTATCAAAATTATATCTCCATTTATTTAGCTTCTATTGTAGTGTTTTTTTAATGAATCACGGAAATCCTCCATGGGAGACAGTTTTAATCATGTCGTTTTCTTTTTTTCTTTTAATTTTTTATCTCACTTTCATTTTCTTTTTTATTATGACATTAAATTATTTTCTCTCATTATTCGTTTTTATTAGCTGCGGGTATTCTCTACGGGAGACGGTCCTGTTCCTACCATTTTCTTTTTTCTCACACATTATTTTCTTTTTTATTATCCTTTTTACCTTCTTTTTATTTTTTATCAAAATTATATCTCCATTTATTTAGCTTCTATTGTAGTGTTTTTTTAATGAATATCACAGGAATCCGCTAAGGGAGGAAGTCTTAATCCTGTCATTTTCTTTTTTTATCTCACTTTCATTTTCTTTTTTATTATGATATTAAAATATTTTCTCTCATTTTACTACCATTTTTTATGAGCTGTGGGTATTCTCCAAGAGAGACAGTCATGTTACTACCATTTTTTTCTCACACATTAATTTTCTTTTTTATTGTCCTTTTTACTTTTTTTTATCAAAATTATATCTCCATTTATTTAGCTTCTATTGTAGTGTTTTTTTAATGAATCACGGAAATCCTCCATGGGAGACAGTTTTAATCATGTCGTTTTCTTTTTTTCTTTTAATTTTTTATCTCACTTTCATTTTCTTTTTTATTATGACATTAAATTATTTTCTCTCATTATTCGTTTTTATTAGCTGCGGGTATTCTCTACGGGAGACAGTCCTGTTCCTATCATTTTCTTTTTTCTCACACATTATTTTCTTTTTTATTATCCTTTTTACCTTCTTTTTATTTTTTATCAAAATTATATCTCCATTTATTTAGCTTCTATTGTAGTGTTTTTTTAATGAATATCACAGGAATCCTCTAAGGGAGGAAGTCTTAATCCTGTCGTTTTCTTTTTCATTTTCTTTTTTATCTCACTTTCATTTTCTTTTTTATTATGATATTAAAATATTTTCTCTCATTATTTATTTTCTATTAATATGTTTTATTATATAAGAATTTTTTTTATGAACTGTAGGTATTCTCCACGGGAGACAATCCTGTTCCTACCATTTAATTTTTTTCACACATTAATTTTCTTTTTTATTATCCTTTCTACTTTCTTTTAATTTTTTTTATCAAAATTATAACTCCATTTATTTAGCTTCTATTGTAATATTTTTTATGAACCACGGGAATCCTCCACGGAAGGCAGTCTTGATCGTGTTGTTTTCTTTTTTCTTTTATTTTTTTTATCTCACCTTCATTTTCTTTTTTATTATGATATTAAAATATTTTTCTCTCATTATTCATTTTTATTAATATGTTACATTATAAAAGAAATTTTTATGAATTGCGGGTATTCTCCAAGGGAGACAATCCTGTTCTTACCATTTTATTTTTTCTCACACATTAATTTTCCTTTTTTTTATTAAATTACATTTAATATACATCAATATATTTATTATATTTCCTAATGTGTGTTTTTATGTAATAAAAAATCATAAATGAACAATGACAAAAGTCGTATCTTTCTTTTTACTTCCTTTTCATTTTTTTTTATCAAAATCACATATTCACTCATTTAGCTTTTATTGTAGTGTTTTTTCTACTTTTTGTTTGTTTTTAATTAATCATTCACTTATAATATCATTCTTCTTCATTATCACGTCAGTAAAGTGATTTTTTTATGAATTACATGTATTATCCACGGGAGACAGTCTTAATCATGTCGTTTTCCTTTTCTTTTATTTTTTTCACACTTTCGTTTTTTTTAATTATGATATTAAAACATTTTCTCTCATTATTTGTTTTTATTAATATATGTTTCATTATGAAAGACTCTTTTTATGAACTGCGGGTATTCTCCACGGGAGACAATCCCGTTCCTACCATTTTATCTATTCTATTTACTCTATATTAAAATTGTTCTCACAATACATGTGTCGTATTTTCAAACTTCTATTTTTTTAATTCTCAATTTAGTAATGGTTTTTTATGCAATGAATAATAGACATCCTCCACGGGAGAGTCTTGCTTTTGTCGTTTTCTTTTATTTCTATCGCACTTTTGTTTTTTTATTATATTAAATCATTTTCACTAATATTATTCGTTCCTATAATTTGTTTTATTATAAGAGTAATTTTTTAATGAACCACATGAGACAGTTTTGCTCTTACCATTCTTTATCTTTTTTTTCTCATACATTAATTTTCTTCTTTACTATTATATTAAAACATATTCTCTTAGTATATAAGTATTTATGATATCTAATATTTTATCCTGTGCGAAACACAGACAACATAAATCACACCATCAATATACCCGTGCGAATGCACGGGTCACCTACTAGTTATATAAAATAACTGAAACTGGATATATAATATTTATTTTTGTCAAGGATATATAATAATTGAAAATAGCAGTATCTATCAAATAATCAAGGGTCCTTCTAGGGTGTTTCACCTCGCGGGTGTAACACCGATGTTCCATCCTTTTAACCTGTTATAATAGGTTTTGTTACCTATTACTTAAAAATAAAATAATTTTTAAAATTGCAAAGAAGGGTCTAAATAAAAAAATAAAACACATTCATTTGGCTTTTTTTTTTCTTTTCGTTCCTGCAACCATTTTTGGCCAATCTCCATATTGTAGTTTCTTTTTTGGCTAATCTCCACGTTGTCCATCTGTGCGTAAAAAGGATTTATTTATTTTCCTTGAACAAGACAAAAACCTGTGCATGATTTTAATTGTAGTTTTAGAATTAGATGGTTATACTGCTGCCCCTTAAATATGTTGTCGCTGGATGACCCTGCAACCTGAAAAATAACCAAGAAACCTGAGGCGCGTGAGAAGCACGCTGTCCTTAAGGATTCATCGGTCAGTTGCGATGCTCCCCCAGGATACAACAGGTCCATCCCGGGTCGTAGACACGAGGTCACACTGAACTAGCAAGAAGGATTCCGTTAAACCCATTGATAACTCATAGTGTTTTTGTGAGGAAGAAAAGAGAGTGGAGAGTCCCATAAGGTTCAGCAAAAAGGGTTTTATATATTAAAATAGTTAGGGTTAGAAAGCATAAAAGTAGGTTTTGACCAAGTCAAAAATATATTCTGAAAAAATAAATAAAGCATTTATTTATTAACTCTCTTAGAAAACTTTTGAAATAAATAAATATTATAAAAAATCCAACAATCCCCCACATATTTCAAAAGTTTTAAAATTGAAAAGATAAACTTCATGGGTTAACGCCATGGGATAAATGCTTCGAATCTGGTGTCTTTTGGACTATGAACCAGACCTAGACTGATAAGTCGTAACATACAAGTGAATCGGTGGAACACGTCCTATGAACCAAGACACTTTAGTGTATGCCAAAGGTCTTACCAATCACATTATACCCCCATAATTCTCGCTGTTACCGCTGTGTTGCGCTGTAAGGCCATGCGCGCGCCTGGTTTTAATGAGTGCTCTAGAGATTTTGCCTTAATCTCATACAAGCGGCCCCACTTGACACTCATATAGGTGATTTCATCAAATGTATGCTGCACTTCATACACCACCCATAAGGGATATGAGAATCATTAAAAACCTTTTGGGCTTATCCTCTCCAATATGCAGTCTAGCACCTTATACACGATAGGAAGGGACAAACAAATAGTGCTAGCAAAACTAACAGATGACTTGTTTTTACCCATATGAACATTCTTCATGGGATCTCCAATCACAAAGGTTGGGTTACCATCACTGTTAGTATCAAAATGGCTTTAGTCCCATTCCCCTCGATGTTTTAGTCAATTTTATTTTGACCACACATTGATTAGGGATATAACCCCATCATTTAGTAGCTACTTTAAGAAATAATGATGTATACGTATACGTCTCAATTTTCAATTATAAATTGAATTTAATCGTGCTATTTCAATATAGCAATTACAATATATAGATATGGAAGACTCATCTTGCTTCCACAAAGAAATGTGTGCTAAGAGATTTCTTAGCCAAGCCATTTTCATATCTTACCGAGTTAAGAATAAACTTGGTCACCAACATAGATGAGACTATACAGGTCTACTTGGACTACCAAGCGACAACTCCTCCATTGAGGGTAAACATAAATTCACTTGTGAATTAAATTTAATCTCATCTAATCAAATACAAGTATCATCACTATATCATTATAATATAGTGGCAAACTCATTATATACAATACCATAATTCATGGTACCTCTCAAATCACTCTTGAGTACAGACATAGCAAACAATTTTATTTTCTCATAAATCAATGAAATAAAATACATTCCCAATAATTTGGGCTTACTCAAATTGGACAATATAATATCTCTAGTTAATATCATAAGGGATACTCTATAGATTACTTCAAAGTAATCAAAACTTCCTAAGAAGTTTCTTAAGTGATAAAATATTATCACACTTCCTTATGAAATTAACTCCCCAAATTGCAGCTTGTCTAACTCATCCCTTTAATATATATAACTCTCAATAATGTTCACAACAGTACTCCTTTAAATGTACAAGCAAATATAATATTTCATCATAAATGAAACATCCCGAGTCACTGTACTCATACATCCATAAAAGAATTCTCAAAATAAACTCAAAGCAATGGGAATAGAAATTCCATATTGCAAAATATTAAGTAGGAGCATTGCGAACTAAAATATAATATCATATTATATTGAATTGAGAAGATAAGAAACAACCAAATTTATTAACAAAGAGTTTGTCATGTCCCGCAAAAATATATCTATGTAACATACTATTTTGACAAAATTTGTTCATAGCAAAATCTCAATTTCATCATGCAATAAACATCACCATCATTCCATGAAAGCTATCACTTTCAAACTCAAGGGTACTAGCCCGTTATAAGTTTTAAATTATCAATTCCGCATATATCAAAAAATAATTCACAAGGTAACACCATAGGATAAAGTAATATAGAACTTTGAAATCTATATGCTTAATAAGAAGCACAACAACACCCATAATTTATTCATGCGGAATTTATAGTTCTTGTTCTATATCTCAATGTAATGTATACTTGACACCTCAACCTCAAATTATGTCACATATAAAAATAACCCCCATATAAAATAGCAGTTATATTCAACACAATTCTTCAATCCAACCAAATAAGCGAAGAACCATAACATCATCATGATGGATAAACAAAGGCATAATCAAAGAGAAAAATAATTCATCATTACAACAAAATAAGGATAATCAATTCGGTGGAAGTTTGAAAATCAAACTTCAACGGTTCCACCAAATAAATTAGTGTTTTTTTTTCTTTCAAAATTTATAATATTCACAAATCTCAAAGATTACAAAATAACATTAGGCTGAAACATATTAGAGAATCCATTCATAATACATCAGTTTTCACAATGAATTAATTCAAGTTTGAGACCATCACTGAAATAGATGTTACTCACAATCAACAAGATTTACTTTATCTGGAAAAGTATTAAAAATATTAGATTTGAAACCTAATAAATTCTCAGATTAATGAATCCGGAAACAGGTCCAACCATCGACATAAAAGAACAAAAACAGAACAACTTTTTCGATGAAATTTCAAATCAATGAATTCAACCCGCTTAACACGGCAGCAACAGCCCAAGTTATCACATACAATAAACCAGAATTATCCAGAATTATACAGGCCAACCAATAAATATTCGGAACATCAATATACAGGCCAACCAATCAGAATCTCAATATACAGGCCAATCAGAACAATTAGAATCTCAATAAAATGAGCAGATGCAGAAAATCAATTCGTAAATATAGAAAATCAAATGCCTCTGGATGGAGAATTATTATTGGGAAAGTTGAAAAAATCAACTCGCAAATCTCACTTACCTGCGACGAAGACTGAGTCGACACGAAGATCAACTCGAGACACAGCTCCTTCGAGAAGCCGAACCTCTGTCACGCAGCTCACGCGGACAGGAAGACAAGTCTCTCACGCTCACGTAGCTCGGCCAGAGAGCATTATCGCACGCGGCGCCAAAGTCGCAGACAGCGGAGCTGCCTATGGCTGAAATCACACGCAGAAGCTGAAGCGACATCGGAGTCCCAGCTGGATGTAATCGCGCGTAGAAGCTGAAAGCGACGCAACACCTGGACAGAAGTGACGACGGCGTCGGGAATTCACTGCTGGAGATACTTCACTTAGGAACGCAGCCGCAACTGTATTTAGGGTTTTGAGGAGGGGAGAGTTTTGCAATGGAGAAAGGTTACACAACGTGAGAATTCAATTGAGGCAGGGGAGGCTCGGTTTCTGGTAGGGGATGAAGAATTTGGTGTACGCGATTCTCTTTGTTTATTGGAAAAGAGCAGTTGATTAAAATTGAAGCCACAAATGTACTGCGAACCCTAACCCCCATAGTTACGACTAATTGCAGAGTCATATTTCAATGAAAAACGAAATGAATCCTTAAGATTGTTGTTGCCCGGATGACCCTGCAACCTGAAAAAATAACCAAGAAACCTGAGGCACGTGAGAAGCACGCTGTCCTTAAGGATTCATCGGTCGGTTGCGATGCTCCCCCAGGATACAACAGGTTCATCCCGTGTTGTAGACACGAGGTCACACTGAACTAACAAGAAGGATTCCGTTAAACCCATTGATAACTCATAGTGTTTTTGTGAGGAAGAAAAGAGAGTGGAGAGTCCCATAAGGTTCAGCAAAAAGGGTTTTATATATTAAAATAGTTAGGGTTAGAAAGCATAAAAGTAGGTTTTGACCAAGTCCTAAAAGGGTTTTGACCAAGTCAAAAATATATTCTGAAAAAATAAATAAAGCATTTATTTATTAACTCTCTTAGAAAACTTTTGAAATAAATAAATATTATAAAAAATTCAACAAAATATGCTTGAGAATTATTACTGAATTAGCTAACTGCATGTTATTTCTTTTCCATAGCATCAATCATGTTTATTGGAAAATATGTACCCTGTGAAAATATCACACCGACTGTAATTACCAAGAGGGAGAAAAGGTACAATAATGAGTGGGAAGAGTCTGAAATTAAACTTGCAGCATCCAAAGAAGTAGACAGCAAAAAGTAAACAAACATAAAGCAACACAAGTTTGTTATTATTGTTGGTATCAAAAATAAGATTGGTGATGCACCAGGACAGAGCATACATGCTCTCTACCTTCAACATTTCTTGGGGTCATGAGTCATGGATCTTCCTTTTGCTACGCTTTTTTAGGAGAACCATGAGAAAACAATTGTTCATTTTGTCCACACCCAGTTACTTTTGTGGTCGAGAACGGTGTTATGATCGGAAACGATGAGGGCCGAGTGGATATCCAGGTTGTGTTGAATCCGTTGATGAAGACGACGTTGGCGTTGCCACAACTTAGCATCGCCATTTTCACTCACTGGGTCACTACTTATTCTTGGAACAAATATGATACACATGTGTCTCTGCAATTTGCATCTCACATGCACAAGTCACCCCATCTAGACTTCATACGAAACAAGGGAGTTCTCGTAAGCGGCAGCGGTGAAAAATGCTAAAATAACATCCATTTGCTTGGATACCGAGGCACCTTATAGAAATTTTAAAATTCTTGACTCAATCGGTAACTAATTGAAAAACACAACCGTTGATTAAAATAAAAGAAGATCCAACGGCTATAAAGGGGTGAATCACCGGTGTTTCACCCACCGTAGTGATTCACCCTAGACACGCCCAATAATCAAATGCCTTGTGGTGTGGTTGAGAGAGAAAAATATGAAGAAGAAGAAGAAGAAGGCACACTTCTTCTACGAACGAGAAAGTAAAGTACAAGTCGACACTTCGATTTTTTTTTTGTAAGGGAACGAGAAAGAAACAAAGCAAAACAGAAAAAAAGACAGGGAAAGAAACTATAGCAAGTGGACACTTCCAATTTGCAAATACAAGTCACCCCTGAAGGTGCTGCAGCAAGTCCGCAGCTTGGCAATGAAGCCTGCAGATCTATTCCTTCACCAAATGTGGCGACTACCATTTGTTTCCAACTTTCTAGGTAATAAGTTGTCGGTTTCTGGTAATGTGTTATTTTAAATTAAAAAAAGGTAGTTTATGAAATAAATAGGGGTTGAAATGCGTGGGATTAAAAATGAGACAGGTAAATATTCGAGGTGATTGTTATGGTACACAAGTTGGGGAATTTGTACACCGATATAACACTTTTGTAACTTCCACGTGTAGGTAAATTTTATTTCCAGAGGAGGTTTGCATGTAAGAGAGTGGACAAAACATTATTGCAATATGGACCCTATTTCAAGTGCTAAATACTACATTACCGCTTATCACTTTTTCTGCTAGGGGTGTTTTCGGGCTGGGTTCGGATTTTTTGGAACCGACTCGAGACAAGGAGACGAGTTGGGTCGGTTCGGGCACAAAACCATGGGGCCAAACCCGACCCGACCCAAGGATACCTAGGTCGAGTCGGGTCGAGTCAGGCCTTTGTTTTGGGGCAGGGAAAAAGCACCAAAAACATTTTTTAAAAACAACTTTTTTACCTGAACAAAAAAAAGGCTTTCTTGGGCCAGAAAAAAATTCTTTGAACAAAAAATAGCTTCTTGGGTAAAAAAAAGGGCCAAAAACATTTTTTGTGTATATGTCTTTTTTTTGGCAAAGAAAAAAACTCCATTCGGGCCGGGTCGGGTTGGTAAAACCCAAACCCGTTACCCGAACCATACGTCTTCGTTTCCTTCTTTCTCGGGCCGGGTCTACCCGAGAACCCAGCCAACCCGGACCTATCAAATCGGGTCGGGTTGACCCAACCCATGAACACCCCTATTTTCTGCTGCTATCATTGCTTTTTTTTGGGTTCTTAATGTTTTGATAATTTGATTTGATCTTCCTCCACTTTTGTACAAGTGTGCAACATAATGCTTTGCTTTTTTATTCAAAAATTTAATTTTTCTTCAATTTATTTTAATTATAATAATAAATATCATATAAACCCGTATAAACTTATTTATACATACAACACAATTAAAGTTTTTAATGAATGAATTACATAAGAATATTATTTAATATTTTTTTTGTGATTTTTTTCCATAAAATATAATTATTGTAAATTTTTAAAACAATAAAAATAATAAATCAATTAAAAAAAGCGCAAGTGCCAAAAAATTTGGGAAAAATAATTTTAACCCACATTTGATTGTCCCAAATAAAGCGTCAATCTTTATTTGTGGTGTCCAAATCACTCACATGACCAATTAATATAGTTTTGAACAAGTGAAATGCAAATGTGCGTAAGATTAGTTCATCATAGTGACTTTTCAATCATGAATTATTCCATGAGTCATCCCACACTATGGTGGAACCATCCTTATCCTCAAATAAATTTTCGTGATTTTTCTCCACAATATGTAATTTTTATGAAATTTTGCTACAAATATAATAAAAACAAATTAAAAAAGCACGAGTGTCGAAAAATGAGGAGAAATCATTTAAACTCACATTGGGTTGTCCCAAATGACGGGTTGCCATTTATCCGTGGTGACCAAATCACCTAAATGACAAAGGTTGCTAAAAAACCAAAATCATAGTATAATGTTCCATAAAGCCTAACCTAAGTCTCAAACAACCACAAGATCAATCAATCACATTTGGTTTTCATTCATGAATTGTTCCATGAGTCATCTCATGCCTTGGTGGAACCATCCTTATCCTTCAAAACATTTTTCGTGATTTTTCTCCACAAAAAGTAATTATTTTTAATTTTTAACTATAAAAATAATGAAAAATTAATTAACAAAGCAAGAATGTCAGAAAAATTATTTGTGGTGTCCAAACCAACTACTATAGTTTTGAATAAGTGAAATGCAAGCGTAAAATCAGTTGACACAATTGCTTCCTGTTCTGGTATAGAACTCGAACTTGGGTCTGGGTCTGTGAAGTGAACTCGGATCTGGATATGGGTTGCCGATGTTGGAATCCGAGTTATCCACAGATGGGGGGTGTACCTGCAAAGGCACTCCGACGCCCAAGTCAGATATGTATAATAGTCAAAGTGACTAACCGAGTAAAGATTGCATACCTTATGATCTGTAAATGTTCTCTATTTATAGGGGTTTTCCCTGTATAAATATGGTAAGTGGGCGCAGATGTAAAGGAGTAAGTTTAGTAGATATCGTCATATAATTATGGATATTATAATTATATATCATATATTTAAGGATACCATAATTATATGTGATATAATTATGGATATGATAATTATATTGCGCATGGATATTATAATTATATATCATATATTTACGGATATGATAATTATATTGCGCATGGGCCATTTTGGCTATTAGGCCTTAGGTTTAGACCGTAACAGAAGCCCCCTAGCTCTGGTCGACTTTGACGAAGTTGACTTTGAGCTCAAGTATTTTTCAATGTTATATCCAGGACGACTTTACTCGTTCGGGACAGCTTTGAGGTTTATAACTCACTTGGGAGTTAGCCGCGATAGACGAGATGGATCGAGATGACTTCGGTCACTCCTTTGTTAGTTCTGTAGCATCGATGGCCAACGCTGCTTCGAGACAGCCGAGGGCCTTGCAGAATGTTAACAACAACCAGTAGGGGGAACCGAATGTCGACATTGATTTCACCCGTGATGCTGGTGTTGGTGGGTCGGTAACTCTGCCCGTGTTGAATGACGATGCCGGTCCTGTTCACCATGCGAGTTGGACATGCCTGAAATGGATCATGTCTTGTATAACCCTTTCTTGAAGGCGGTTCAGGATAATGTCCCAGTGGCTGAGCATCTCTATGATGTGGAGCGCCAGAGTCTTCAGCATGCCTCTTTTCTGAGGTATTTACGATTGGATGTGATGCCGGCTTATGACCGGGCTAATGCGGCTCTGGAGGAGCGCACCACGGAGCAAGACAAGGCCTTGGGGGATGTGAAGACTGCTCGAGAGGCACTTGACGTCGAGAAAAAGGACAAGGCCAAGTATAAGGGTTTTTATAAGACGGTCAAGGACAAGAACAAAGCCCTTGAAGCTGAGATCACTCAGTTAAAGGCGGATTTGGAGAAGTTGCAGGTGACTCCCCCGGCGTCCGGGATGACGCCCCCGACACTTTTAACGTACTCGTACGCTTGTAACGCTTCGAATTGTGTTGCGCTTTTAACGTTCTAAAACGCTTGTAAAGCTGTCTGAATATTGGATTTGCTAAGCCGATATGCTCTTCGCATTCGTAAGATAATAAACTGCGAAGTTAAGATGTTTGTATGTGTCAAAGTAGTTTTCGGATAAGTGATTGAGTCCGTGACCGGTATACTCTTCGTATCCGGCTTCAATGTGATGAATTACCCTTGAGGTTTGGGTCGTGGGCCCTGATCCATCAAGGTCGATTAAGATATAATTACCGGATGTAGATGAGTGCAGGGAGGTTCCGGTGAGCCTACCATGGTATTCGTTAAATGAAGTCCATCGTGGGGAAGCGGAGCCGACTTGTCCATGGATATGGTCTAACTTTCCTGTGGACGTGGTTCGACTTGCTCATGGACATGGTCTGACTTGTTTGTGGACGTGGTCCGACTTGCTCACGGACGTGGTCTGACTTTTTCGTGGACGTGGTCCGACTTGCTCTAATGTATTGGACCTTCAAAGTTTGGGCCTTATTGGGCCAGTCCATAACAGATGCCCCAGCTGAAGTCGAAGTAAAGGAGTTCGACTTTGAGCTATGTCGCATGAGTCGATTTGCTTAGTTGTAATAATTCGACTTCCAGACAACGTGTCTTTTGACATGTCGATTTTCTAAGAATCTGCTTGATTTGGAGAGGTAGAATTTGTCCGAGATGTGCTCCGATACCCTCGCCGGGATGTGCTCCCATCGTTTAGCAGCACAAAGGTTGTATAATTATAAGTCCCAAGTTTAAGGCCGCAGATACTGCTTTGACAGAGTTGAAGGAGGAGCATGAGGCTCTGAAGAACCAGTCTTCTGCAGCCAGGGTAGGTAAGGCGGCCTTGGCTGATATTGTCAAGCAAAATTTTGCGAAAGGCACGGGCCAAGTGGAAGAAAGGCCATTTTGGTGGCCGATGTTGATGAAGTCAATGTCGAATCTTTGGCAAATGCAATCGCCCCAATAGGGCTTCAGAGTTGGAATGCTCTTCACATCCTTATTGAAGAACTGAGATGTGTTTCACATCCGATTTGGTGTTGATCAGGGATGCTCTTCACATTCATTTATTATTGATCTTATATGCTCTTCACATCCAGTTTTTGCGGATCCGAGATGCTCTTCACATCCGGTTGTGGTGATTCGAGATGTTCTTCACATCCTTATAAATATGAACTGCATGACAACTTTACTTTTCTATTTTGGTTCGCCCTAATAGGGCTTCTGAGTTGGGTTGACATATTTACTTGTGTTAACTTGTGTACTTGGGATGACTTATAGACTTGGGCCGACTTGTGCACTCGGTGTGCACTGGGCTGACTTGAAAACTTGGGCCGACTTGTGCACTTGGTGTGCACTTGGGCTGACTTGTAAACTTGGGTCGACTTGTGCACTTGGTATGTATTTGGGCTGACTTGTGCACTTGGGCCGACTTATGCATTTTGGTATGTACTTGGGTTGACTTGTGCACTTGGGCCGACTTCCGCACTTGGTGTGCACTTGGTGTGCACTTGGGCTGACTTGTGCACTTGAGCCGACTTGCTCACTTGGTGTGCACTGGCTGACTTGTGCACTTGTGCTGACTTGAAACCTTGGGCCGACTTGTGCACTTGGTGTGCACTTGGGCTGACTTGTAAACTTGGGCCGACTTGTGCACTTGGTATGCATTTGGGCTGACTTGTGCACTTGAGCCGACTTATGCATTTTGTATGCATTTGGGCTGACTTGTGCACTTAGGCCGACTTGTGCATTTTGGTATGCACTTGGGCTGACTTGTGCACTTGGGCCGACTTGCGCACTTGGTGTGCACTTGGGCTGACTTGTGCACTTGAGCCGACTTTCTCACTTGGTGTGCACTGGGCTGACTTGTGCACTTGGGCCGACTTATGCATTTTGTATGCATTTGGGCTGACTCGTGCACTTGGGCCGACTTATGCATTTTGGTATGCACTTGGGCCGACTTGTGGACTTGGTGTGCACTTGGGCTGACTTGTAAACTTGGGCCGACTTGTGCACTTGGTATGAATTTGGGCTAACTTGTGCACTTGGGCCGACTTATGCATTTTGGTATGTACTTGGGTTGACTTGTGCACTTGAGCCGACTTGAGTAGGACCAAGTAGTATTGGTCTGTAACAAATCTGGTTGCTGACAGGGCCGAGATGCTCTTTACATCCGATTTGAATGAGGCCGAGATGCTCTTCACATCCGGCATTGAATGAGACCGAGATGTTAATTTGATTTTTATTAAGATTCAAGATGCTCTTCGCATCCGGTATTGAATGAGGCCGAGATGTTCTTCACATCCGGTTGCTGGCAGAGCCGAGATGCTCTTCTCATTTGGTTTGTATGGGGCCGAGATGGTCTTCACAACCGACATTGTATGAGGCCGAGATGCTCTTCACATCCGGTTGCTGACAGAGCCGAGATGCTCTTCTCATCCGGTTTGAATGAGGTCGAGATGGTCTTCACATCCGGCATTGTATGAGGCCGAGATGCTCTTCACATCCGATTTGAATGAGGCCGAGATGCTCACCACATCCAACATTGATTGAGGCCGAGATGCTCTTCACATCCGGCATTGAATGAGACCGAGATGCTCTTCACATCCGGTTTAAATGAGACTGAGATGCTCTTCACATCCGGTTGTTGATGTAAAATGGGATGAGTATTGAAAATGAATAAAGTGAGAAAGACGAATAAAGTAAAATAAACAAATCTGGAGGGAACCGGATCGGGGGCATTCCAATGGTTTGACTTGCATGTGGGCTTGGTCTGACTTGCCCATGGACGTGGTCTGACTTGCCCGTGGGCTTGGTCCGGTTTGGTCATGAGGTTGTGACCGTCATGCTGGAGAGGGGGAGGCCCTCCTTCTAGCGCCAAATGTTCTGGTATAGAACTCGAACCTGGGCTTGGGCCTGGGTCTGTGAAGTGAACTCGGATCTGGATCTGGGTTGCCGATGTTGGAATCCGAGTTATCCACAGATGGGGGGTGTACATGCAAAGGCACTCTAACGCCCAAGTCAGATATGTATAACAGTCAAAGTGATTGACCGGGTAAAGATTGTGTACCTTATGATATGTAAATGTTCTCTATTTATAGGGGTTTTCCCTGTATAAATATGGTAAGTGGGTGCAGATGTAAAGGAGTAAGTTTAGCAGATATCGTCATATAATTATGGATATTATAATTATATATCATATATTTAAGGATACCATAATTATATGTGATATAATTATGGATATGATAATTATATATCATATATTTATGGATATGATAATTATATTGCGCATGGATATTATAATTATATATCATATATTTACGGATATGATAATTATATTGCACATGGGCCATTTTGGCTATTAGACCTTAGGTTTAGACCGTAACACTTCCCAAACATTAACTGTTTCATAAGTCATCCTACACCTTGGTGGATCCATACTTATCCAACAAATCATTTTTCATGATTTTTCTCCATAAAAAGTAATTATTGTTATTTTTTTCACTATAAAAATAATGAAAAATCAATTAAAAAAGCACAAATATTATAAAATTTGGGAAAAAATCATTTTAACCCACCTTTAGATGTTTTGAATGAAGGTTTAGTCTTTTTTTGTGGTGACCAAATAACTAATTGCTATAGTTTTGAATAATTGAAGTGCAAGTGTAAGATCAATCAACCACAGTTGCTTTCCACTCATAAATTGTCCCATGGATCATTTCTACACCTTGGTGGAATCATCCTTATGTTTCAAATCAAACTTCATGAATTTTCTCCACAAAATGTAATTGTCGTGAACTTTTACATCAAAAGTAATAAAAAATCAATTAAAAAAAGCATGAGAGTAAAAAATATTGTGAAAAAAAAAAACATTTTAACTTACCTTTGGTTGTCCCTAAATGAAGGGTTGGCCTTAATCTATCGTAAACAAATTACTTGGATGGCCCGTCGCTATAGTTTTGAACTAGTAAAATATAAGCGCAAAATATTGGACACTTTTGATAAATGTGTTTGGTGTTTTTTCTAGGCACTTTACAAAAATTTTAGAAGCATTTATTATTTTATCTTCCATCTTTATTCCTTATAATTCTTGAACATTTAATTTTTAATTTGATTAAGGTAGGGAATTAAATAATTTTTGACTTATAATAAGAGAAAAAGGATTGTGCACTATCAGTGTAAAAAGTTTTACACAGACGGTTAATCACAACCCTTCATTTATGGTAAGTTTGTTGACTTTACTAATTAATATTTTAAAAGTCATATAAATGAAGAATCATGATTAAACGTTAGTGTAAAACTCTTTTACACTGTCAGTGCATACTAATTAAACTCTTATAATAAAGGTAAATTTGAAAGTTGTAGCAATTTTTTAAAAACTAATACATTAAAACATCTTTCTTTAAATTTTTTTAGGATCAAAGGTAATATTAAAAACTATAATAAAATATTAGACAATTTTAAATAAGAAAAATAAATTTTATTTAAATAAAATTCTTCGTTCTTTCATAATAGTAAATTTTTCTATTAATGTATCAACATTGAACTTTTCAACAATTTCTCTTTGAATGACTGATGTTATTCTTCATTCAGTTAATTAAACCAACATTTTAATCAAACATTGATAGAACATGAAAAAAGAATATTATATTATAATAATTTAAATGAAATTAAGAAAATGATTTTTTTTTCTTTTTTATCATCTAACCCTAAAAATTAATTTTAAATTAAAGAAAAAAATTTATGTAAACTATTGAAATTGGGTTCTTTGACTTTTTTTTTTATTTAAAATGTTTGAGTAGGATGTTGAATATATGTAATCATAATTTACAAATAAAAACAAGGAAATAATATCTAGTGCAAAACATTTTATATAATTATCAGTTTTTTTGCATAGAAAATTACCAAAAAAGTTATTATTTTTTTCATCTACAATTCATTTACTTACCAAATCTATAAATGAAAAGGCATATTTATTAAAGTCACATTGTTGTTTGAATACACAAAAATATCAAAAGTATTATCTGCTTAAAATGAATAGTGAAGTGCAAATGAATTAAATTGAACCGGTGAATTTTTAAATATATTATCATATTTATAAGAAAAGAATTCCATGTTAAAAAAGTTATTATATGGAGGCATGCCTTCACTGATAGATCAAATTCGCATAAGAAAGTTGTCAAAAACATTCACATAGTAATCCCTTATTTTGATGAAAAGTAGCACATACATACCAAATAACTTATAATATAAATAAATTAAGCATTAAAATATAACAAATTATATATATAATGATAAGATATACATAAAAATTAAAATAAAATAAAAGATACAAAGTATATCTTAATATATCATTTTTTATCTCATATATATCAATATGTGTATGAATAGAGAAATATTTAAAAATATATTTTATTTTCATTTTATTATAATTTTATTTGTTTTCAATTAATATTATATCATTGTTTCATATCAAAAATGAAAATCATGGGATTAGAGATGAGAAATGGGTTCTATTTCTAAGTGAGGCATAATTGCAAGAAAAGAGATTTTATTCATGTTGAACTTCCCTTCTGATTGCATCTAATACCCATATTTATACTACAGTAAACTTGGGCTCCAAGCCCATTTTACACAGAATACTCATTTAAATAATACAACCAATGAAAGTATGCCTTCTGCTGCGCTGTGTTGCCGTTCCTCTTATCTCCCTGTTGGTGCATCTGAGTTGTTTCCGTTTTGTGTTACTGCTACACATGTACAACTTTCCAGGGGGCTAGAGCCGGTGCCTCCTTTTTTGGTGTATAATTCTTCCACCCTTGTTGTACTGCTATTTTTCTACAGGCTTTACGCTTTTTGCTTTGATACCAAATCATCATAATGCTCTTTTTCTTGCTTTCTTATTGGCTTATTTTCCATGTTATTTTTTTAGGAACCAGTCCATAACAATCATCTACGATTTAAGATAAAAAATAACAAACTCAAAAAATTATAATAACAAATTTATTTGATAATGTATTTGTCTAATATTATCATTTCTTTTGTGTAAATCTTAATCAATAAAAGTTTTATATATTAAGAAATAGATATAATAAAAAATATTTTTAATTAAAGTAATATGAATCAAAATAAATTAAATAAAAATTTCCAAAAGAAATCAACTATATATATTAAAAATAGAATTACTTCTGATATATATAATTATTTGTAACATTATTTTATGTAAATAAATTATATAATATTATATTTTTTCTTGAAAACTTCATAAAAATAGTTATGAAGCTAATATTTATTATCAAATGAAATAATTTTTTCATTAATTTATTTTATTATATTTATTTGCATTTTTACTCCAATAATATAGATATAAATAATTTTTTATTTAAATTTATCAATTATATTAAAGTAAATATATTAAATATTTAAATATTTCAAATAAAACATATCTTGTCTTTCTAATTTTTAAAAATTATATTAATTAATTTTATATTTTAATTTATTAATTACATAAAAGAAAATGTGAAAAAAGAATCGATAATGTGAAGTTGTAAATTGTTAGCAAATGATTTTACCAAAAATAAAATTGTGAGCAAATAAATAAAATGTGTAAAAGTACTCAAAGGAACATTAAAAGATAAAATCCCACTCAAATGGGAATGATTACTATATATAATGATGAATATGAAAAACCCCAAACATTAAGGGATGCAAAATTATATGGAAGTGATATTGTCATCTCAACAATGAAAGTCGTAAAGGTGCATTTGGAAAATAATCAACATTATTAATAAAGACATTGATATGATTTATGTCAATATTTATTTAATAAATGATAAAAAATCTAAAATAAAATATTTTAAGCAAAATGACATTTTTACCCTTAATTTAGGAGGGAAAAACTTTCCTAGGGCAACCTCGAGACTACCTTACTTTTATATATATATATATATAGATATGTAAGAGAGATCAGGTAATAAGTGAAAAAAATAATGAATAAATCATAGAGATAGGGGATATACTAGGTAAAAAGTACAATAAATTAAGTAAAACTCTCCCAAGAGTGACAACTTCAAGATTCAAACCATTGACCTTATAGGTAAGGTAAAACTAAGGTCACAATATTCTTGCATTGCGAGAAACCACTATTTGGTACAATAAATTTAATACAAATCAACATATTTATTGTATTATTTAAATTTGTATGTTTTCATGTAATGGTACAGAGAAATGGGGACAAAGGTATTAGATAATAAAAGATATATATGTAATGTGTTTTGAATTAAAAAAATAGTCTTTACCCTATAAAATTATCACAAACATATATAAATCAAATTTTATTAACGGGACCATATATAAAATTACATATAATTACTAAGAAAGGTTTTTTTTTTGGGTCATGGCCTTCTTCGTCCCTTAGAAGATCCGCCACTATATATATGGGAGGGGATCAACTTACTCTCTAGAGTAACTCTTGGCAAAGTTACTTTGCTTAATAACTCTTTATAAACATTGAATTTCATCAATCCAACCGTCATATTAAAAGTTTTCATTAAGTAGATCAAACCTACAAAATTTCATAAAATTTAAAAATTATTTGGTGTTTCATTAAATCATTTTAGTTAAACGTACAATATACTTTTTAAAATACAAGTCAATATCAACTCTAAGATCACATTCAACCCATGAATGTCCAATTAATTTAAAATTTGGCGTGTATAATCATCATATTAATATCACATTAATGAATTATTAGGTTTGTTAAATTCACATTCTACAAAGAGTTATTATTAAGTGGAGTAATTTTACCAGAATTACTCCTGTAGTAAGTTAATCCCCACTCATATATATATATATATATATATATATATATAGGGGACATATCACATGAGAATGAGTTTTTTAAGTGAGAATGATAAGAATAATTTTCATCCATTAGATTAAAATAAAGGGTTAAGATTAAAACTCCCCATTTAATAGGCTTAAAGATATCATGGGTCATCTCCACCCTTCTCCCCCAATTTTCAGAATCTTTGACGGCAATCAGAATCCCCCTCCATTTTTGGCCGATTTCATCTCCAACTTCAATAACACTTGACTTGATATCGTCTCCTGGGCGAAATCGACCTGCAAGGAAAGAAAAGTGGTTTTCAACACAGGAAACAAAATTTGTATTTGCACAATATTAAGGGTCTGTTTGGTTTACATTTTCGTTTCCTGTTATTTCCTGTCTCATGTTTCCTGAAATTTTACAAAGGAAAAACTGGAAACAAAAATTTGCTGTTTCCAGCATTTCCAGTTTTTCCTTTATAAAATTTCAGAAAATAGTAGTGAAAACAAAAAATGGGAACAAGAAATGTTTTCGTAAACCAAACAGACTCTTAATCTTAATTTTCGCAATAATGGACAGCGTGTACTATTCATGTTATATATTATTCTTGAATCAAGACTCAAAGGATCAGAGGCCATTATATAGTTATCATCATAATCGTTACTTGGGTGTAGTATTCATGTTATATATTATTCAATATTGTGAAAAATATTTTAAACTTAACCAATAGACAAATAGTACAAAGATTGAAGATTAATGTAAAAAACAGTACTAGTGAGTATGGGGCGCGGCGTGCAGGTCTCCTTACCAGGAATCAAGATTTTGTAAGGGAAAGACTTGATTGTGAAGAAAGATCAATTTTTGTTCAATTGAGAAGATGTAATAGGGCACATGATTTCATTAATTGGTTGTTTTAATCTTAACCCTTTATTTTAATCTAATGGATGAAAATTATTTTTATATTCTCACATAAAATACTCATTATCATATGATATGTCCCTATATATATATAATTTTGTCATATATTAGAACGCTTAAAAGTTAGAGCCTGTTTGATAACTGGTTTTAAAAACTGTTTTCAGTTTTTAAAAATTTAAATACTAAAACATTTGTTTGATAATAGTTTTTAAAAACTAATTTTAAAAACTCTGTTTTTAAAATCTAAAACGAAAACATGTATGAGATGTTTTGCTTTTCTCAATCTGTTTTTAGTTTTAAGAAGAGAAAACACACTGAGAAGAGTGGTTTTCAGTAATGGCAATTTGTGTAATTTCCCTAAACTTGTTATTAGGGATTTTGACCGCAAACGATGTGGTACCTGTTCACTAATCGAAAAGTCCCTGTGGGCCTTCGTTTCTTCTTCCAAGCGTGCCTTCCCTTCTTCCCTGCGACGCGCACAACCACTTCGTCCTTCAACTCCACCGCGCCGGAATCACGTGCGACGACACCGGAATCACTCTCCCTCAGCTACTCGTCCTCAATCTCAGGTTTGTTTTCATTTTCTTTTTAAAATGCATCTTATTGATCTTGATTTCATTTTAGGGTGTCAACTTCGGTAGATGTGTTCAATGTACTATGTTGTTATGTTCTTCATTGGGGGTGCAGAGTGAGAGTAGTGACTAGTGAGATCTAGAAATTATTCTTCTTCAAAAGGGTATGTGGTTTGGTCTTACACTTGTAATCATGGTAAGTTACCATTTGGAGTTTGAGAAATCTGAAGGAAGACTTTTTGTTTGGAACAACCATGGACTCACTGGGATGCTTTCTTTTTCTGATAAAAATGGCCCCCATATTTGAATAGAATCTTAACCTTGTTTCAATAGTTGTCATGGATTGAATTTTTTTGGAAATGAAATTGGGGGTATCTTATTCTTGTGAATGAATGAAATTGTCAAGGGGGAATTGTTGGTTTGTAGGATTTTTGGGTTGTTTGCTGGTGAGGTGTAGAATCTGTTGCTGCTTTGGTTAAGCTCTCTTCTGAAGTAGTATGATTTTTTCAGATTGCATTGGTGGAGTTGTTTTGGATTTTATGACTGTGTGATTGAGGTTGATGAAGATTGTTTTTTGTTTCTGGAGGAAGTGTTTGTTTGCTTTTTTCCTCTCCACATATCTCTCAGCTTGTAAAACCAAGCATTTGGAATCATAATCTGATAACTTAAACCTGTAATTCCCCATCCCCCTTCTCTCTGTGTGTGGTGTGTGTGTTTTTCTACTGCTTGTGTTTATGAAGCTTCTGAATGCTTTCTAGTTCTCTATGTATCGTGTGGGGGATGAGACATCCAACAGTGTCTGTTTTTGCACTCTTGGTTTAGTAGGGATAGATAAATAAATATATATAGAAGAAAGGAGCTTTTGGAATTGGCTGTAGGCCTTGGGTCCACAAGGGAAGGAAAAGGTTGGCATAAAGGAATGGGTGGGGTAGGGAAGATCAGTGACTGTGGGGTTGATGAACTTGGTTGGTTGTTGGTTTGGTGCTATGCCAACCTGCCATGAGGCTTTTGTCATAGGCTGGTAAGTTTGTTAGGGCCTGTTTGGTTTGCGAAAACATTTCCTGTTTCCATTTCCCGTTTTCACTCTGTTTCCTGTTTTCTGAAATTTTACAAAGGAAAAACTGGAAATGCTGGAAACAACAAATTTTTGTTTCCAGCATTTCCAGTTTTTCCTTTGTAAAATTTCAGGAAACAGTAAACAGAAAATGGAAACAGGAAACGAAAATGCAAACCAAACAGGCCCTTAAGAAGTACCATTTCCTTTTCTTAGTTAATACCTGCAACAAAATCAAAGGAAAAAAGAGAAGATTTTTGCTTAAGTCATCATGCCTATATAAACTATTATGTATATTATTAATGATAGGAATTAGCAGCACAGGGTCCTTCCATTTTTTTTTTCTTTTTTAATAAGAAACATTTCCTGCTCTTCTAGTGACAAAAAGGATCTTAGATCCCTTGTTTTCTGGTGAGTACCCTGCTGAGATGCGCTCTATTCTGGGGAGCCAGTTGCCAATATTCTCTGATGAGGAGAAGAAGCTCATAAAGGGCAGCTTGGACTTCATTGGCATCAATCACTATGGATCTCTCTATGCCAAGGATTGCTCCCTTTCTGCTTGTCCTCTTGGAGCAGATCATCCAATAAGAGGCTTTGTGGAAACAACTGGGATAAGAGATGGTATTCCAATTGGTGATCAGGTATCTCTATGTATGTAGTCCAGCTTCTCTTATCGTTTTGTTATATTGGTTAGTGGCTACTCAGATGTTTAATAAAGATTAGCCATAGACTATTTAACATAATATTTATTATAATTTTTATTTTTTAAGCAGACAGGAATGGCAAGGTTCTTTGTGGTTCCAAGGAGCATGGAAATGATTGTAGACTATTTAAAGATAAGATACCATAACAATAACATGTTAGTGGTGGTAACAGCTGTTAAATTTTCTGTTACCATAAAAAAATTTCTGTTCTTAATTTTAATTTAAGAATGAGATGATTGCTATATATCAAAGTCATGCCAGTGGTGGTAACAGCTGTTAAAGTCAATCTGATTCACCTGCAAACAACACCTTTGGTTCCTTGGTGACTGGAGTGTTTAGAAAATAAAGGATATGGCTAGAGTTCAGAAAATAAGGAGCCAATGGTAGAGTTCTTTGAGACTAAGTAATTGTCCAAGGGGTGGCAGTGACCAGCAATGATCACAATCACTGATGCACAAGAACACCATGTTAGCAGCATTTTTCTTTGGTTATAAGGATATGGCTCTGATTCATTTAGCTTGTTGTATGCTTTTGATCTGTTGTGTGCTTTTGATCTATTTATGAAACCCCCTTCTCTCAATTAAGTCCTTTTAACCGATCACATAACTGTTTTTGATTTGGAGTGAGAGTCAGAGAGAAGACTGCATAATAAAAAGCAGCATTTTTCTTTGGTTATAAGGATATGGCTCTGATTCATTTAGCTTGTAAATGCAAATATAGTAACTAGCTTTCTATATCTATGCCTTATCCATACAATTTTGACTGATTCATTCCTGTCAATTGCTATATTTGGAAACCAACAAGTGTTGTTATCTACTCTTTAATTGGTCTTTTCTACCATTTGTCGCCAATCTCTTTGGTTATAATGTGACTGATTTGTGAAATGAGTAAGAATATTAGCTAGTCCCCTGTGTCCTGTGTGTAAACACAATCAATCCTTTTTCTTTCTTCCCTTACAAAAACGAAGAAAGGTGGTATAGGCGTATAGCTCAAGTGAATAAATTCAAACACACCAAATATTAGATTAGAAAATTTAGAAGTTAGATAGTTAGAACTACCCTACAGATAGTTGAATTATTAAGAGAGAAAATATGTACTATTATTTATAATTGAGCAGCATTTATAGCTATTACAAAGGAGCACAACACAGCTGTGCTGGCTGTCATATACTATTTTAGCCTTTTAATCCTCTGTCTATAGTAGAGCAGCATCCTCAGTTTATCTGTGATGTACTCTTTCCTATGCTATGCTATACTATTTTAGCCTTTTAATCCTCTGTCTATACTATTATGATCTTTTCAATTCTATCTTGTAAATTCTAATTCTGTCTTGTCTATACTATTAATTGATATTTTAAATTTCTGAAATTTTACCCTGGGGATTTACTTTAGCCTGAGTCATGCAGCAGCTATTTGTGGGTTAAAAGTAATAGCTGCGGATTAGCTACGGAAAATATAACTTTATTCCTAAAACCATAAATGAGGCCCAAAATCAATTTTTTTAAGTATAAGTACGAAAATTATATAAATTCTTCAATAAATAAAAAAAAATTATTAAAAATTTCTTCAATCAATATTTTAGCCATAAAAAACAATTTTTAAAAAATACAGTTTCAAACGAATTTTCTATTTTTTAATTGTCAAAAACAGTTTTTAAAAACAAATTTATTAAGCAAGTTTTTTTGTTTTCTCATTTTAAAAATAGTTTTCAAAACAGAATTACCAAACGAGTTTTTTTTAGCTTCTCTTCTCAAAAATAGTTTTTGAAATGCATTTACAAAAGTATTTTTAAAAACTAAAAAACAAAACTAAATCAAACAAGTTTTAGACTTTTATCTTTTATAAATCAGTCAAACATTTGCCTTATAATCCAGTTGTTCATACAGTTCATGAAGCAAGGGTAGTTTATGAGGGGGTTGGTGCTGATGATGGTCAGGGGATTGATGCTGGTTTGGATGGTGGAGAAAAATTAGTTGGTGATTTTGGTGGTCTTGGAGATGGTGAAAATGCAGGTGTTGATGCTATTTGTGGTCATAGGGTTGGTACAGGTGTTTCTGGTGGTCATGATGGTACATGTGGTGATGTTTCTGGTGGTCAGGGGGTTGGTGCTACTGTTGGTGGTCATGATGGTACATGTGGTGATGTTTCTGGTGGTCAGGGGGTTGGTGCTACTGTTTCTGGTGATGAGGGGATTCATGCTACTGTTGCTGGTGGAAAAGAGACAGGAGAAGGTAGTAGAACAAATAAGAAAAGAGATGGGAAGGCTAAGAAAAAAGGCAAAAAGGGTGGTGCAAAGAAGGAGAGGGCTGTGACAGTTGAAGCATCCTCTGAAGATGAAGTTGTTATGGTAGGTGTAGGCCATAGGACTTCCTACCATGGTGTAGACCAACAAGATAAGCATGAAGACTCTTGGCTGAGTGAAGAGTTGAAGACACCTGTCAATTCAGATGATGAGGCAAACTCCAATTATGTATTTCCACAATTCAATGATAAGGCAAATTTTGGTTGTGTCATTCTTGATCTTGGTATGGAATTTGCTACAATAGAGGGTTTTAAGCAAGGTGTTAAAGACTACACAATTCAAGAAGGGAGGGAAATCAAATGGGTAAAAAATGATAAGGTGAGGGCTAGAGCTAAGTGTAAGGTTGAAGGGTGTTTATGGGAGGTGTATTGTGCCTACAGCAATGCCCAACATTGCTATCAAATTAAGACCTACAAAAGTGAACATACATGTTGTAGGGTGTTCAAAAACAACCAGGCTAATCAAAATTGGGTGACTGGGAAATTAGTGAAAAAGTTGAGGAAGTGTCCAACCATGAAGCACTCTGAGGTTGGTGATTACATGAAGAAGAAGTATGGTGTTCAATTGGATGATAACAACATATATAGGTCTGTTATGAAGGCTAGGAAGATTGTTGAAGGCTGTGAGAAGAAGCAATTTGCCAAGTTGTGGGATTATTTAGGGGAGTTACTAAGGAGCAATCCGGGTTCAACTATAAAGATGGATACCATACCTAAGGAGGAAGGACCACCAGAGTTCCATAGATTGTACATATGCCTAGATGGATGCAAAAAAGGCTTCAAAGCTGGTTGTAGACCACTTATTGGTCTTGATGGTGCATTTCTAAAAGGCTATTATGGAGGGCAGCTGCTTAGTGCTGTTGGTCAAGATGCTAACAACCACATTTGGGTGATAGCTTATGCTGTGGTTGATGTGGAGAACAAAGCCAACTGGAAATGGTTTTTGACACTTCTGCATGAGGACCTTGGTTATTACAAGCAGCGTAGGTGGCATTTCATATCTGACATGCAGAAGGTATACTTCTACGTGGGACTAATCTGATTATATTTAAATATTTCAGGGACTAATTTGATTGATTTTTAATAAGTTAGGGACTAATCTGATTGATTTTGCAGGGTCTGATACCAGCACTTCAAGAGGTCATGCCTGGTGCACCTCATAGGTTTTGTGTCTGGCATTTATGGCAAAACTACAGCAAGCAATGGAAGGATAAAGAGCTAAGGGGGCTTTTATGGGAATGTGCCAGATCAACCACAGTGGCACAATTCAATTCAAAGATGGAAGCATTGAAAAGGGTGAATGATAAGGCCTGGGCATATTTAGATAAGTGGCCTAAGGAAGCTTGGACCAAGGCTCACTTTAGTGATTGGGCTAAAGTAGACAACATTTGCAACAACAACTGCGAGGTGTTCAATGCTAAAGTATTGGCTGCAAGGTCAAAGCCCATTATTACCATGCTAGAAGAGATTAGGTGCTACATACTCACCACCATTAGCTCAAATAAATTGAGGCTAGCTAGACACATGGGTCACCTACCACCAATACAACAAAGTAGGTTAGAAAAAGAGAAGAAGGAAAGTAACAAGTGGACCCCTCTTTGGTCAGGTATAACTACAATTGTGTTATTTAGACATTTGGTTTGAGTTGTTAACATTGGTCTTTTGTATAGGTGATGATGATGGCACCAGATTTGAAGTGCAGTGCATGCCAACTAAGGTGGATGTAAATTTAGGGACTCAAACCTGCACATGCAGGTTCTGGCAGCTTACAGGTAATAATGTTGGGATATATAATTTGTGATTTCAATTCAAACACTAATGCATATTTTGGTTAACATAACTTTATTATTTGTAGGAATGCCTTGTATGCATGCTATAGCTGCAATAGCATACAAAAATGAAAGTCCTGAAGACTACTGCCATGGTTGGCTTACAATGGCAGCTTATCAAGCAACATATGAGCACTATGTTAATCCTCTACATGGAGAAGAATTTTGGACACCAACTAATCAACTGCCTCCAGCACCACCCATTGTTAAGAAGGGTCCGGGCAGACCAAAGAAACTGAGGAGGAAAGGTGGAAATGGGAGGGAGGAGGCTGCCAAGCCAACTAAAGTAAAGAGGAAGCTGGGGGAATTCACTTGCACAGTATGTGGGGGTAAAAAGCATAATAAGCATACTTGTCCAGTAACCAAGAAGCAAAGGCAAGATAATTTTGTAGCCCAAGAGAATCAAGGTGTTGTTGGACCAAATGGGCCTGCTGCTGGAAGTCATGGATCTACACCCTCTGGGCCTGCTGCTGGAAGTCATGGATGTACACCCCCTGGGCCTGCTGATGGAAGTCATGGATCTACACCCCCTGGGCCTGCTGCTGGAAGCCATGGATCTACACACCCAAATGTGCCTGCTACAAGTCATGGACCTGCCCCCACTATAATTGGGTCATCTGTTGAAGGATCCCCTCTACCAGATGAAATTGATATCTCCCAATCTCAACCTCCACCAGTCAACCCAAGTCCTACAAAATCATCTACTAAAGTTATAAGGCCTAAGTTGAAGATTAGAGGAAAGGGTGCTACAACACAACACAATCAAGCCAAGAGGATGTCACCACAGAAAAGTTCTCCAAATCTGAATGTGCCAGATTCATCCAAGGCTATGCAATTTATGCCCACTCCAGGACTTAGGACTGATGCACCTTGAAGACAGTTTCTTTTTATATAGAATGTAGTGGTTTTAAATTATATTTTGATGTGTAGGCCATTATTGACTATGCTCTGGCCCTTCTCTTTATGTTTTGCTCATTGGCTACTGTAAAATTGGTAAAAATCAGTTAATGAATGTCTGTCATGCTATTGTCAGTCCATGTGTGTTTATATATGTGATAGGATTGTCATAAATCTGAAGCTGTCATAAATCTCTCAGATTGGCTCACTCAAATATATCTTCTTTCATTCAATGGAATTATGTAAAATCCACATATTGGATTTTGTCAGCCAAAATGGTTTTTGACATATGGAGTTTGAGACCATATCAGTAGGGACTTTTTACTGCTTTTTTTTTAGGATTGATGCTATAAAAACAGTAACATAGACACTTGGTGATTATGCAAAACCAACAACATGGACTTTGCAGACTGTGATGGTTTGTTGGTTGGTAAGTTACAGACCCTACAAATGGTTGCAAGAATTCCATCTTTCACAAGTTGTGAATCCAAACAAGTTAAGGGTGCATATGACTTTATTGGCAAAGTTTAATTGGTTTCTCACTAATATACAGAAGCTATTCTTGCTTACATTTCGCCCTTCATATACTTTAATGTAGAACAAAATTTTATTTTAAAATAGATATGCTGATACAGTTAATAACTTTTGAGAATTAAGAAGTCCATTCATTACTAATTCACATTTACATCCAACATTGCAAATTTACATCCAACATTTCAGTTCATTCAACATTGCAAAGCTAAACTAAAAACTTAACCAACTACTCTTACTTCTTCAAATTAAGTAATGATGCCCAAAACCTAACAATCTACTCTTACTTCTTCACACTATAACCTACCCAGAAAATAATTGCACTGCAAAGAACACTAAACACAAACAACATGCACACGCTAAGTCTTCTAATTTCAGATTCTACATTGCAAAGCTTTTGTGTGACATTCCTCTTCCATTCTTCATCCTCAACAACAGTAGGGGCCATCACAGATGTGGCTTCAGTCATGCTATAAGTGTCTTCCACTCCACCCTCATTATACACCCACAAAAAGTAGTTGCATCTATCAATGACCTTCAACTTCGGACAGCCGTAGAACAACCTACCAGGATTAGCATCAGTCCCAGAAACCCTAATCACAGGCCTCATGTTGCAGAAGCATCTACCACCAGGGTGTTCAACCTTCTTTTGTTGAGAGGATCTTGATCCCCCACTCCCAATCGGCCTTCTCCTGTCGCTATTACTGGCCATGAATCACAATCTGCAGGGATGCAAGTTAAGGGTGAGATAAGAAGAATGAGACGAACAACAAGAAGAGGGTCAGGGTTTCTATCTTTAATTTAGGAACAACTCTGCCTTTTTTTTTAAGTTCACAAACTCTAATTAGATTGCCAACTTAGATTGCAAGAAGAAGAGGGTCAGGGTTTCTAAACGACATCGTTAGATTGCCAACTTGGAACCCAAAGACATGTCAGATTGCCACATCAATAGTCACTTAACGGAGTATAACGTTTTGGACTAACGTGATGGATGTTTGTAAAAGTCGGGGACTAAAGTGAGGTTTTCCATAAGTCAGGGACTAAAGTGATTGACTCTGAAAAAGTCAGGGACCAAAGTGATGGTTTACTCAAACTTTTATGATTTATATATCCCAACTCAAAGCTTTGCTACCAGGAGGGAACTGATTTCTTAATTGTCTGCGACGGCAGATAGGACACGACATTGGCTCCACAGGGGTCGTCTGACAGATGTTCTTTGGGAGTAGTTGGCTTGTTTAAACGCAAGACTGCAAGGGGGTTATTTCCGCAAAATGCATAATCTATAACCATTACTTTCAAGGATTGCTTCTCAAATATGAAACATAGTTTAAACACCCCCATATACCGGAATTCTGACATTCAATCACAGCCACATATTTAATTTGTTATTATATTAACAGCTACCGTTACTTGTGTACCGATACACAATTTTATTGCTCGTGTACCATAATCAGAGCCAAAATTTGATATACATTATTAATATAACATGATTCAATAGGTGGATTGCTCAATTTTGTATTTTATAAAAAAACTATTACGTGGCCTAACTATAAAAGTTTAACATTTGATTTCATTTTTTTTTTGTGTAAACCATAAGTATCCCCTATTACCAGGGGCAATCCTATTCGGGGCTTAGTCACAATTAAGGCTCTTCACCCCTCCCAAAGAATGTGTTTATTTCATTTGATCATGTCTGTGCATAAACATTTTACATTAAATAATAATAATAAATAGGATTGAATATATTTTGTCTCTAAAAATATAGTAAAATTTCATTGGTCCCTCTATTTTTTTAAAAAGTTACACGCTATCGGTCCTTATCATTTGTTATATTTTACTAAATGAGAACGTGGCAATATTTCTTGCAAATTTCCTTTAGATTTTCCTTTGATTTTTTTTGCAGATTTCAAAATTCACATATTTTAAAATTTGTAGGAGATTTCCTACTAATTTTCCTACAACAAAATAGAGAGTTTTTACAATAATATCTTTGCATAAAAAATTGGCGGCCTTTTGAAAATCTACTACAAATATTTTTTCTAGGGAAAAATTTACAAGAAATTTTATATGATTTTTTACTTAGAAAAAACCACATAGATATGCAAGCGTGACTTACAAAAGTATAGTTAACAATGAGAAATTAAAACGTGGTTTTAAAAAAGATTTTACACCAACACTCTCATCAATTATCAAAATTAGTAACTACACAAACAAGACAATTACTAAAAATATATCACACGCGCATCATAATTTGTTGTAATTTTAAATAAATTTACAACTATTACTTCTAATAAAAAGATATTGGCTTGTTAGATTTGAGAAAATATTTTATTATTTTGTTAATTATTACAAAATTAATGTCATATAATTTATACTTTGTTTTTTGCTTTAAAAAACTTATATATCCTTTCAAATAAAAATCTTTTAAAACAAATTAAATATAAATATAAAATAAAACAAAATAAAAGTCGTTTTCTCTGGCCACACAGGCCTCAAGTGCTTCTGAATGAACTTCATGGATCATTCATCTAGTTTGGATTGCATCCAGACAAAATACACCATCATATGCAGCAGCAAAATTAAATATAAATTATTAAAACTCACTGCTACAAGGAAATAATCCGAGTAATATAAAATTGCTTCCAGATACTTTGGACATTCGGGACACAGTGACTCTTTTCAAGCCCATTCATCGTTCATGGTCTTGCAGTGATGGCTTAGTACTAAACCGTACACGTGTCATTCTCAACTAAAATAACTATTTAAAAATAAAAAAGAGTATGTATGAAAAATTACTCTTCCTTTTCTTCTGCCATGGACTAACAATATACAACATCATAAAAGTCACTACAAACACAGTAACACCTTGCATTTACAGTATAATCAATAAATTGTTACAAGCAGCAAGGTCTCCCCAGTCCAATCAATGCCTGGTATCGAGAGAGAGAGCTCTTACCCCCTCACTTATACCGTCCTCTACTTTCTCATGCATAAAGAATCTTCATGATTTTACTTTATCAGAGTTAAGATTGATTGAAAGTTGAGCCACAGAGCAAAAGGCAGGCATATAAGCTGGGGAAAACCAAGAAAGATTTTAGTGCTATTTACAATCTGCATGCAACTCAAATGAGTCTCGTTCTTGGGGATCCACCGGGTGTGTGGGGTTTGTATAAAGATGTTTCATGCCAAGGATCAAGTGTGAACGTGGTATTGGCATTTGATCTCAATGGATATGAGGAGAGGGTGTGTTGTCCCATCATTGTGTAAGTTGGATGAGGGGGAGAAAGGAAACAGCTCTTGTGTGCTGGCCCATACTGTCGTAATGGACTTGAACAGGGTGACACTGGTAAAGATGTGATCGTTCTTGTGTTATCTCTGAAACAAGGGAATTGTATTACAATACAGGTCAGTTCAAATAAATAACATAAAAATGATGAAGCATGAATATATAGAGATACAAAACTATGATTTAGTCATATAGATAATAAAGGGCTTTTAGATAAGTTAAAATGTGTCCATGGGCACAAGAAAACCCAATAATAAAAGGTCGGATATTAACCTTGGGCTTCTTATTGCTCGTGAAGCTGCAATAGCTGGCTTTGTTGCATAATCTCCATCCAGTGAAGTTATACTTGTTCTATTGGAATGATGCTCTAAAACTGGCTGCAAATTGATCCAAGCAAAGAGAAAGTTAGCTCCAGCTCAACACTGGCCATGGAAATTGATATCCAGAAACTGCACAACTTTAGAAATCACAACATCCAGAGCAAGGAATATGTGTATTAGAATCACGACTTCAAATGATCTGATAATTTTCTGTTCAAGTTATGTTGCAACCTAGCATTCTTTGGCAGCATTGAGTCCTCTATAAAGCTATAAACTCCACTTTACTGAAAAGAACAAAGGCTATATACTCATTATATTTCTGTTGTTAGTTGTCACCCTAGACTATGCTATGGTGGCCCTGTTAATCTATGCTCCAACTTCAATTTCTCTTGCATTTGTGCCATATAAACCCCAACAGTCAGCAGTACATGTGTATGCATTGCAAGTTTGCAACAATGATTTAATGCAAAACAAGAGGATCAGATCCTAAAGGAAATGTAAATAGCCTATTAATATTTAATATTGTGAACAAACATAACCACCAACATACACCTGACATACAATCACCTCTTCATTTGTTTTTTCTTTCCTGATTGTATTGTATAATGCTGTATCAGTGCTTAATGTTTAACTCTATAGATATGGACAAACAACAAAGCATACTTTATTCTCAATTGCACCTAGTGATTTGCAGATACCACTTCATCCATATAGCTAAAACACCATATTTACATTCTGTTATTTAAATTTGATGATACTAAATATATCAAGCTGAGCTACATAATGCATACATCATAAAAGACCTAAACAAACCTGAACATAAAAATCCTGAAGCAGTATTTTAGTGCCTCTGAATGGATAACAATCAAGTATGTTGACATTAAGTAATTTATATCATTAATAAGTGTTATCTATGTCATCCAAACTTCAAGATGGCTAGTTGTTCCTGAGAAGGAACCACTTTTACAATGATTAGGTTACTATGTTAGGGAACTGGCTTGTAAGAGGCCAAAGCAACATGACTTTACAAAGACGAATAAATTAGTGTCAAAGACTATACCGGTGGTGTCCGGCTTCCATCAAACATGTAGGGAAAAGCATCCCTTGTTATTCTGACATTTGTAGCTTTTGTTGCTGACTGATCTCGAATAAAGGGGTGATCTAGTAACATTTGGGCTGTTGGGCGAGCTGATGGATCTCTTTGTAAGCATAGCATAATGAAATTCTTCGCATCATTTGAGAGGTGATCAGGAATTTCTGGCATATCTTTGCTGTTACCAATTTTAAATATTGCAGCCACCTGTTGAATCCAACATAAAAAAAAACAATGTTGATCTTTCATATTATTCAAAAACGATTACAACAAGTATGCAAATAAAATGCTAGTTCCACTATCTCACCCCTTCATATTGATTCCATGGAGGCTTCGATGTTGCCATTTCAAGAATTGTGCATCCCAAGCTCCATATATCAACAGGAAGACTATAGCCATTTGTATTCATTACAACCTAAGAAAGCATACATCAGGATACATTACTACTTACAGTGAGAGAGAGAGAGAGAGGAGGAGGAGGAAAGGATGTGCTTGTTTAAAAAGAAATTTCAAGATCTGAAAAGAGGAGGAAAAAAACTTCACCTCAGGTGCCATCCAGTATGGACTTCCTTTGAAAGAAAGCATTGAGGCAGAAGAATTTATCTGTTTCACAACAAATCATAATTCAGAGATGATCTCCATTGTAAATCAGAAATCAACCAAAACAGAACAAATGTGTTCTAGCTCTTGTTCTTTCTTTATGTGGGTGTGCTCAATTGTGAGAGAGAAAGCACGTGCATTCAAGAGAGAGGAGGAGAATGTGTCTGCCACTTGGCATTCAGATATGAGTAGAGCAAATTTTAACCTTTAGCAAAAGCAGCAGTTTTAAGTATCCACTCTCCATAAATTTTACAACGTTACTGTGTAACTTTTTTGTACTCGATACCATAAGTATTACTTTTGAGGTGAACCAGAAGCAATTCATTCTCTAAAGCATATGTATGATAAACTTACATGTTTAGCCATTCCAAAGTCCGCAAGCTTAATTTCGCCATTAGGATCAACTAGTATGTTGGCCCCTTTGATATCCCTGTGAAAATAAAAAACATGAATAATTTAAAAGAGAGTCAATAAGCATGGACTTCATGTTATAAACAGAGTATGGATAACAAAATTACCTATGCACTGTATTTCTCCCATGTAGATAGGAAAGTCCAGAGACAATCTGCCTGGTATAATTTTGAATTACAGGCTCCTTAAAGGGCCCATATTCCTGAAGTAATTTATGAATAGAACCGCCAGAGACATATTCCAAATAAACAGAAAGTGCTTCTTCTCCCTGCAAACACGGCATACATATATTTTAATAAATAAATCACATTCCTATTTTTTTTTAAAAAAAAATCCTTATGTTATATATACATGGAATTCAAGATTAAGGAATATTTTAGCCGTACCAAATCACTCCCATAGTATTGAACAATGTTTGGATGTAAAAGCTGACGAAGCAAATGAATCTCCTGCAATCAAATTGAGAACATGGTATAGATTTATAGACTATCAAAGGATGATCAGACATATTAAAACAAACTCTGTTGCAACTGTGCAAAGAAGAAGTGCTATAGTGTGTATTAAAGGATTAAGCATATATCTTCAGAAAAACAATAGAATTACCTGATTAAGTTGTTTGAGGCACTCTTTTGATGTTTGATCATCAGAGACAAGCCTTACTTCTTTAATTGCACACAATTGTCCACTTTCACTACCAAAGTTGCAAGACAAGCATTTTAGAGAGGTAGAACAAACATAGGAAGCAGAATATACATAGTTTCACTAATTTGTCCGTAATATGGACATTCGAACAGAGTGCACATTCTGAAAGAAGGCTGATTATATCACTCTGTAAAAACAGTCATACTTCAACGTTAGATTTTTTTTTTTTTTTTTTGCCAATAGCAACTGGCGTTGTCATATCAATTTTGTAACCTAAAGGTTTGCTTACATTACACCACCAGACAGCTAAAACACAAATTCCATCTTAAATATTCAGGAAGTGAAAATTATACACGGTATACAGTTGTTGGAAGCTAACCCATAAGTGAATTGAAATTAAATATCCCTCACTGGAAAAGTAAAAGAACAACTCAATACCTATTGAATCCCAGGTAAACATGCCCAAATGTTCCCCGTCCTAAGAGCTTTCCTTTCTTCCACTTGCAAATGTTACCGGTAGTGTTTTCTAGCTGTCCATTTGCTCTTGTGTTGGAAAGAGAAGAAGGACTAGTAGGAGAGCCTGGTGGAAGAGGCAATGGATGACATTGACTCCTTCCATCTTCTTGCCTGCCTGTAGGGGAGTCAAGACTCAAAACATGCAACCTTGGATGAAGAGGTGATGTAGGGCTGGTTGGCCCTCTTGATCCAGGACCTGGGCTTTTAGACCTCACATTGAACTTCAAGTCACCTTGTCCTCTAGCATAAAGAAATGGCATCAATTAGTTTAGCAGTATATTGGAGAATGAAGAGCACCATAACACCCTTATAAACAAACTGAGCAGTTCATATACTCTGTGTCCCTTTTCCTTACACTAATTGTGCTAAAATGAGTGCAGAGATTATAACTTATTACCCTCCCATATTTTATAACTAAAGAATCCTGAAGCAGATATTTGGTAGGGAGGGATGGATGGAAGGAAGGAAGCTAGTTAACTTCCTACAGGAAGAAGGGATAGGATCTAGTATTAACAAATTCCCAATCAAGATATAGATCTTCATTTTCCCCAAATAAATCCATACATAAAAACCTGGAACTGCAATTTCAGACTTCTAAAACAGAATTTTCAGAAAGGATAACTCCAAATCCCCAATTGCACGAAAAGACTCCTCAAAGCAAAAAATTATAAATTATTATTCACCAAACAGAAACAATTATCTAATCTTAAGAGAGTGGGAAAAGAATTCAAGCACAACTACTTGACCAAAATTGCATTTAGGCACGCGCAGCGTCACATACAGACGGTGTGTGAGAGAGAGAGAGAGAAAAAAAGGAAACCCTTAAAAGTAAAGGAAAGAAAAGTTGAAGGCAAGAAAAGGAAGAGAAGTAGCAGGGCTTAAAAAAAGTGAACAATCATGTAAGAAAAAAGGATAGGCAGGTAGTAGCAGGGCTTGTTTGTTCCAAATTCCGTAAATCAACAAAGTAACCAATTATTGTTGAACTATATTAACATCCAATAGAGAGAAAAGGTGAAACAAAACATCACAGAGTAAAAGTCACTTTATCTGATCAATAATTACGCTAACCATACCCTCTCGAAAAAGTAAAAAAAACCGATCAAAATCGAATGGATCGAGTGTTAATTAACAAGTAAAAGAAACCTTGAGCCATTAATCTGAGAGTGATAGGTTGGATGATCATCATAGGAGCCAGTGGAACTAACGCTAGAACCAGAAACGGAAGCAGATCCGAAAACAAGACCCTGATCGTTGCCAAAGCTTTGGGTGGAAGAAACAGAGGGTCGAGGCAAAGGAAGGCCTCTCTTCTCGCCGCCATCAGAATCAAAGCAAGCAGAAGAAGAAGAGAAATCCCTGCTTGCCCTTGGAGAATTCCTAGCAGCATCGTCAAAACTCTTAGGCCTTTCACCTTTCCCTTTCTTTGCAGCGTTCTTGATGAAATTGAATTGAAGCACGCCACCGCCGCCACCACTACCACCACGTGCTTCCTCTTCCTGCACCTGGTCCTTGCTCTTGCTGGATTTTCTACCCCACCAAGTGGGCATTATAAATTGGTAAAAGAAGAATTTAGGAAGAAGAAGAAGGAGGAGAAAGAAAGAAAGAAAGAAAGAAAGAGGGTTGAAGAAGAGTAAAAGAAAGAAAGAGGGTTGAGTTGAGAGTTGAAGAGTCGAGACTAGGTTTTGTTCATAGAAAGGAAGAAACGACGAAAGAGGGAGGAAGGAATAGGAAGGAAAGGAAGATAACAAAAAAGGACACAGTGAACAACAGCTAAGAATGGGTGAGATAGAGATAGAGAGAGAAAGGGGTTGGAGTTGGAAGGGACGGCACACGGTGGTTGGATAACTGACGTGGCAATTTCTTAGAAAGAGAAAGCTTTTTAAAGGCTCAACTCACGAGTGGTGGCTCAGTAGACACTCCAAATTGAGTGTGTTTGGTTTACCCAAAAATCACTATAAAGATAAATATTTAAATTGAGTGTGTGTTTGATTTACCAAAAAATCATGTTTTATAATGTGGATACAAACCTATACTACACGTTAATTTTAGGGTAATTCAAAAGTACATTAAATTAACTCTTTTCTTCTGTCTGTCTGCTCATACGTGTGTCACGTGTGTAGTACCAAACAGCGTAACTCTCTGTTTGTCTCTGTATGTAGTGTATTTTCTCGGTTAAAATGGCGTTACTTGTTAGTTACGAGTTGTTTGCCTATACAGAAACTAGAAAGCCTGCAAACAGTGTAAAGAGACTTGAAAATAAACATTCCAAAATTATGTATTGAGTGAGGAAAACGAGAATCCACATTGGTCATTGTGCAATCCTTTTTTGTGCTTTACGGTTTACGCACGCAGCAACTGGAATGGTTGGCCCAGCCAGCAAGAAAGTAGTAAATTGCTACTAGTAGTACTATTTACTAATTTTTATTTTAAGTCACGTTAGTACTATAATACTATACTATTATGCAATTATTTAATTTAATTTAAATCAAGTGCATGCAAATTAAAGTGAGTGACTGTAATGAGTAATAAAAAAGTAGAAAGAGTGTGATGATGATTTAATTTATCTCTGTTTTTTTTATGAGGGTTGAGGCTTCTAGAGTTCTTTCTAACGAGGGTGGCGAAAGCGTGTGGATAGGGACGAGGAGAGATGGATTTGGTATTTACGGGTAATTTATTTAATTAATTTCATTTTCTGAAGGTGGTATGATCATGTGTGGTTTGTCGTAATGTTTCCGCAATGCACATCGATGTGTGTCATTAACATGGCTTGGCCACCTCAACGTGACACACATAACATTTTAGGTTCGTACTTACACATATAAATGCCTGCTGCGACCGTTCTGTCCTTTTTCGTGTGAGTTATAAATGTTTCCCAAATATCTGACAGAAATTACTCTTTGCGTATAACTTTTCCGTGAATATTATCAACAGAATAAAAACTTCAAAATTCAAATTTTTTTATTTATTATAGCTAATTTTTTATTTCTCTCTCAATTTTTTCAGCATGTCAAGATAGACTTTGGGGGGTTTTTATAGTTCCTTGATCAAAATTCCCATGAAAGAAAACATTAGCCATGATTTTGATTTCGTTTAAATGAAATTTTGGTGACTATAACTTTCATTCATTTTTTTAATTTTAGTTTCCATTTTTTATTAATTTTTCTATTTAATCATTTAAGATTTGATCCATATCATTAAAATATCATTATGTCTTTATATTATTTTTATTTGAATTTCTATTCAATATAAAATTATATACAAATTTAAACAAATAATATTCATTTTACAACCTGAATTGTTAGTTTCAAAGTCTTTTGACCAAAGAGATGTGTAATTTTTTTTTTGTATAAACCATAGGTATCCCCTATTACCAGGGGCAATCCTATTCGGGGCTTAGTCACAGTTAAGGCTTTTCACCCCTCCCGAAGAGTGTGTTTAGTTTCAAAGTCTTTTGACCAGAGAGATGTGTAATTTGTTTTTTCTTCTTTGTTTTGTTCTTGGCCTTTTTAGGTCCTTCTACCAAAAAAAAGTTATATCTATAGAAATACCGAATGAGAAATTAAAGAATATTTACATATTCAAATAATATATTAAAATTTATGTTGGTCCAATTTTATAAGAGGAGTGATCAAATTATTCTAGTATAAGTTACACAAGTATTACACTGCTGAATAATTTTTTAATAGATCATTGTCTTCTTTGTTTTGTTCTTAGCCTTTTTTAAGTCCTTCTACCCACAAAAAAAGTTATATCTATAGAAATACCAAATGAGAAATTAAAGAATATTTACATATTCAAATAATATATTAAAATTTATGTTGGTCCAATTTTATAAGGGGAGGGATCAAATTACACTAGTATAAGTTACACAAGTATAACACTGATGAATAATTTTTTAATAGATCATTGTATTAAGTAATCCACCGTTAGATTGAAAGTTACTATCATATATATAAAATTTTACATTAATCCGTAATTATTTGATATGTCATTGAGATGTCACAATATTAACGTCATATATACATTTGAAATATATAAAAAAAAGCAACCATTTGATTATCAATTTATTGATGTTAAAATTTTACGAAATTTGACACGAATAAACATGATAATAAATAAACATAAGTTAACGGTTGAATTACTAAAAAACACATTCGATTTGTAGTTATCAACGTATAATATTTAATGTAACTCACAGCGGTGTAAGTTGAACCCTCCTTATTTTATAATATATTTAACGAAAACAAATAACAATATTTGTATTCAAATAAAAATAATCATAATTGGAAACAAGCATGTAGATTTAGCCATTTAGGTAAGAAATTAGAAACTTCTGTGTAAAGTAGATAGAGGCTATATAAATTTAGACTACGTTTTATGTTTCAATTGTATAACTAGATTTAGTGTGTGTTTATGTTAAAATCACATTTTTAAATGTGAATTTGGTGTAAATCAAATATGTTATTAATTGTTGAGGTGATGTTACTTTTGAAATTTTAATAAAAAAACTCAAAGAGTCCACCAAAAAAATTTAATAATTGAGTTTTTTTTTATGCACTTAATAATTGAGTTCAAAATCATCTAGAAATGTAGAAAGCCCAAATAATGAGATGAGAGCATAGGTGTGGGACCTCTTGTAAAAGACAGGGGTTCTTATCGTTGCCCCTCCAGTTTGAGGATACATTCCATTTTGTGTTCATGTCATGGTCTTCTGTATGAGTAGTTATTGGTGAGTCTTTAAAGCATTGGCTGCCAATGTTGCCCCCATAATGACAGTTTGTAGAAATAATGCTCACTTCTCAGCATGCGTTTAATTGTATCTGGTCAGTTTCTGATCGATATAACTTAGTCATTGTCTTTTGGTGTTTGAACTTTTATGCCGCATGCTCTCACCAAGTAGGGTAACTATGCTAATTAGATGGGCTGAATGTGAACGTTCTCCACTGATTATGCAATTATGTACTAATCTCTTCCTTTAATTTTAACACCGTTTCATAATAAGACTCTGTTTGCACTTTGCACACAACAGAAAATAATGAGATTATACCATTTATATATTTTTTTTCAAGACACACGTATCCTCCACGGGAGGCAATCCTGTCAGCCGGGTAGGACTTTTATTGGCGGCAAAGCTCTCCCTTCAAGTATTTAACGCAGCTGCATTCCCACCAGAACTAGAACTCGAGACCACTGGCTAAGCTGGAACAGCCCCTTAACATGATCCACGTGCTCGGTGATATACCATTTATATATATGAAGAAAAAGGAGAAAGAAACGATGAAACAGTAATATTTCATCACAATAATATTAATCGCAAATGAATATGGATGATAAAAAAAATGACTATCTAACCTTTGAGACAATAGATCATTTGCATTACTCCCGGATATTATCATTAAATTGAAAATTGTGTGGGTGAGATCACTGCATTTTAGACCTTTAAGATTTTTCATTTTCAATTGAATCTAGAATCAATACAATAATGAGCTTTTCCATTGCATATATTCAATGGGGTCAGTCTCCTTATCAATGGCAGCCTGAGTGTCCACCTCAGGCTCAGATATATATGGAAGCTCCCCCTCCACCTTGGTAGGATCTCATGATATCCCGGTGTAGGGATGAACCTCATTGTGTCGAATGTTGGTTGGTCAGATGCAACAGGTTGACCATAAGGTGGAGGGGAGGAAGAAGAAGACTGAATGTAGGCCGCCGGAACCGCTGAAGCAGATGGCTGCTCTAGCAGCTGATCAGGGTGAGAGAGGTTGGTCCTCTCCCGAGTTGGCTGTGCAGCCAGCTCGCCCGGAGGGATGGACCTCCCTCTAATGTGTGGGACCTTTTGTCCACCTCTACCACGTATACAAGGCACATCTACCTAATTTTAATAGTGTTAAATTAAATATTAAACAACAAACCTATAAATTACTAATTACTAGTAATTACTAATTAATTACTACTAATAATTACTAAATAACTACCTATATAATTAAATACCTATATAACTAATTCTACTAATTATATACATAATTAAAACTAATTCTAATAATTATATAAATAATTAAAACTAATTGAAACTATATCCTAAACCCTAAATATAATATTATAACTAATTAAATAAATAATTAAAGTTAATTATAACTAATTATATAAATAATTAAAACTAATTATAACTAATGATATAAACAATTAAAACAAATGAAAACTAATCATATAAATAATTAAAACTAATTAAAACTAATTATATAAACATTTAAAACTAATTAGATAAACAATTAAAACTAATTAAAACTAACTAAAACTGTAAAACTTACCGATGGCTGGCAAAGGAGGCTGATCAGTGCAAAGGGATTTAGGGACAACTATTTGAGATTCTGATCGATTCAAAATGAACCTATAAAGGAGGGGGAGTGTTTAATCGGTAAGATTTTGGAAATAAAAGAGAGAGAGAGAGACAGGGAGAGAAACATGGATGGTCAGACGTAAGGAAAGGAAAGAGGAGGAAGAAGAAGCTAGGGAGGGGAAAGGGTTTTGTGCGCGTAAGTTTTAAACGTAGTCGTCAGGTTGTCGCTACGTTAAAGAATTGCTCTGACGCGTCAAATTTTAATTTTAATTAAAAACGTAGCGACGACTAACGTTTTTTTTTAATATTTTCAGAAAAAATAATTATTTTTTTTAATGTAGCGACGACCTGACAGTCACTACAATGCGAAACTTAGCGACAGCCAAGCCGTCACAAAGTATTAATTGCACAGTTACGCATTGAGCTGCGCATTTAATGTTGTAACGACGACGTAGCGACGATTTATAGTTTCACGTCTAATTTAGCGTATTCTTGTAGTGAGACAACACATTTTCAAGTAACTACGTGAACTCTAATTTTTACAAAAATCACCAACATCATTTTAATTCCAAAAGACAGTGCATTTGCACTTCCAACCATTCAAACAACACATAATCACGGTCATATGAAATCAAAGCACACACCTTCATCACAAACCCATCATGGACGAATTTAGACACACACACACCCATATATTCAAAAGAGTAAGAGTGCGTTTGGTAAAATTAGCTGAAAGCTTAAAGCTAGTTGAAAGCTAAAAAATGATTGAATGTATTTGGTAAAACTAATTGAAAATGATAAAATGACATTTAAGGACAGCATTAATTATTAAATAATGATAAGTGGGTGTGGTTGAAGGTTAAACTTGTAATTAACTTTCAACTAGTAGTTGAAAATTGGAGCTTTTTTAAAAAAACCACCCAAGTATCTTTTTAAGAAAAGCTTGTAGCTACCAAAAAAGCTACCTTCCCAAATACTGCTGAAATAATTTCAGCTACTATTTTCAACTTTCAGCTAGCTGAAATGTCAAGTCAAACACACTCTAAAATAAGGTTAAAAGGTCAAGGATTACCCCACTCTAATAATTAATCAAGAGTTTCATGACTTCTTCCCCTCACCAATAATCCAAGCTTTCCTCTCTAAAAACTCTCTAAAAATGGTTGGGTGCGTGTTTCTTGAATCCTAATTAGTTGGATTGTGTCTCAAGAATTTCAAAATTCCTTATAATTTTTTGTTCTAAAATATCATATTAACAATCCTAATATAGGAAATTGAGAGTGTTACACATATAATCTAATAATTTCAAATTACTCTATATAAAAAATTAGTAATTGAGGGTATATAATATATCCCTGATTTTGAAAGCTGACTCAGGACAACGATTATTTTAATGGGTCTGTTTTTGGACAATATATTCCCATTTATTCTATTTACTTGAGATTTGTTTTCATTTGGGAGCCAGTTGGTAAAAAAACTAAAATAGTCTATGCCACCTGGCGGGTCTTTTAATTTTCAAGTTCAGTGGACTATTCTTGACCAATGAACCATATATGATCCTTAAATTTTTATATATCCAGGGACCGCCGAACGTATCAATTCCAAGATTTGGTACACATGCATGCTTACATTTATTTATTTATTAAATTATATAAAAATTTATTAATTTTTATATAATTAATATTTAAACATATTTTACTAAAAAATTTATTAAAATATAAAATGTATGTTAAATTTAAAATAAATAAGTTAAATTTGATATATAAATACAAGTATTACAATATGATTATTTTGAATTATAAATATAATTTAAATTTAATATATAAATATTAATAGATAATTAGTCTGAATCAAGGATTTAATATATATATATATATATATTTTGAATTTCATATATATAAATATATGAAAGAATATTAATTATTAATTCATAAAAATTAATTATTTAATCGATATTATTTATATAACCAGAAATATTTCATCCAATTATAAAATTATCCGTTTATATAGTTTAAATTTTGAAATACTAATAAATTATCATATTATTTAAGTTTTTAAAATTGATAATTTATTATTATCATCATAAATTGATCATTGTATATTATTAAATGATAACCAATATATAGAAATTTAATAAAGCATTTGGAATAGAAAAAAATGTTTTTTTTGTTACAGAGGAAGCTAAAAGAAACAGAAAAGAAACAAACAAACAAAGAAACTATCTCAGGAAGCCAGTCCCAATGGCATCAACCATTAAAGCAACAAGAATAGAAGCAGGGGGCTGGTTCCAACAGAGAAAGAGGCAGATTGCCGGGCACCCATTTTAGCCAAAATATCAGCATACTGATTTCCTTCACGTAAAACATGATGCAGATGACAAGTCCAGCTCCGGTTGAGAAGATGCTGAATATCCGCAATAAGCACAGCGCAACTATGATGAGGAGGAACAAATGGGAGAAGGCTTAAGCGAACAGCTTCCATAGAATCACTCTCACAGCAAACAGAATTAAAACCAAGCTCAGCACAAAGCATCAAACCATGACGAATGACATATAATTCAGCAGCTATAATTCCCATATTACTAACATGGGCAGAGAATCCCGAAATCCAATGATCATTGCAGTCTCAGATAAGACCACCAGCCCCACACCGACCACCCAACCCAAGACAGCTACCATCAACATTTACTTTAACAGCACCATCTTCCGGAGGAATCCTGCGAACATATCTTTGCACCTTAACAGAGGCCAGATTTTTCTGATTGGGGGAGAACTCAGTCAGCCAAAGGTTTATATTCCTAAGAACCTGATTAATACCCCATCACTTGTATTTCAGCATCTATAATTCCCATATTACAAACTATCCTAGATGTGTTCTGTAAAAGTGTTGGTGTATGCACTAGAGACTTATATGTTTTCAACATCCATCACTTGTATCATGTTATTTTATAAAGGCAATTCATTCTTTTAGAATATAATTAATGTCCTTAGAATAGTAATCTTAAAACTTCATAAGAAATCAAGTAGATGACTTGATCGTGAGATCTTATGAAGAACTATTCTTAAAATTGTCCCTGGTCAAACATCTCCTCAGGACAAAAGATGCATTTAGACTAGTATATGAGTTCGTTGATGATCACATCTCACAGATCATGGATATGAGATATCATGTGCTCATATAAGTACATGTTAAGAGTAATGGTGTACTAGACTGACCCACCTTAAGAACGTTGCATGGATTGTTACATAAGTGTCATGAACGTTTTTAAATTGATAAATGTTATATGAAGTCCTTTGACCTGAAATCACTACAATTCCTATATAAGGAGTTATGTGTTTTAAATATCATCAAACGTTGCCTGTAACAAGGTGATCATAAAATTGGTATTTGGACATATAATAAATTATGCGGTGGAATGTGAGTGACCTAGATGGGATTTGTCCCTCCTATGTAACAGGAGTTATATCTGTAGGCCTCTTGATAAAGTTAGACTACAAAATGCATGGCCATGCTCAGGAGGATAAACATGATATGTTTATTTTTTGTACAGTCTACTTGGGCATCAAGAAAAACATAAATTGAACTATACAAGGTTGACACATTCCATGCCCTTGTGTTGAATTAGATATTTGGATAAAGGGACAGATCATATAAATTATTATTATAAAATAGGATTCGTCAAAGTTGTTGATAAACTCAATATTTGGGTAGTAGTGATGTATTGCTAGATACCGCTCACTATTTATGATATTAAATATAAAAGGGTTTTATTTTAAATATCATAACCAGATATTAAAAGCCTATTGGGTCACACGCATACAACAAGCCGCTAGGAAAAGATAATAATAATTCTAATTTGATTAGAATTATAACCTAATGGGCCAGACCCATATCTGTTAGGGATAAGTGAGTGATGGTAAAACCCTAGCCACCACTCTATAAATATAGCATGAGATGCATTACTCTAAACACACGAGTAGTCGCTCTTACTCTCTAAACATTACTAGTAGAGTTGAGGAGGATTTCCTAGTTTGGCTATTGGCGTGGACACCTCTAGAGACGTGGCTGCTATTGCCTCGTTTACAATCCTCAAAAGGTATGTCATTGTGTTTAATGCCTTTTATTCCTTAATTCGTGTTTTCGCATTAACGATCATAACAAGGGAGAGAATCCAATTATTCCGCTGCACCCTGACCACATGCTTGATTCCCTTCAAAAAGTTTGGGTCAAAAGGTAAGCAAGGAAAAAACTAGAATTTTTTCTCACCTAATGTTTGTGTGCAAGTTAGAAAGGAAATATCTGATGAACTTGGTTTCCAAAGGACAAATAACTTGGGAAAATATTTAGGAGTTCAAATTCACCATACTAGAGTCACTAGGAAATCTTTCCAGTTAGTTTTACATCATACTAAGCAGAAACTTTCCTCATGGAAAGCTAGAACATTATCTTTTGCAGGGAGACTTACTTTGTCACAGTTTGTTCTTAATGCTATTCCTACCTACACTATGCAATCTTCCTACCTTCCTTTTTCTCTTTGTGAGGATTTAGATAAAAGTTGCAGAGGCTTCCTTTGGGGAGACACATATATTAAGAGGAAAATACATTTGATCCATTGGGATAAGATCTGTTCACCTAAATTAGCAGGTGGTCTTGGACTCAGAAAAGCCAAAGAGGTGAATAATGCTTATATGATGAAGGTGGGATGGGCCCTTATTAAACAATCTAATGATTTATGGGTTCAAGTTCTTCAATCTAAATATGATTGTGGTGATGCTATCATTCCTAATGTTAGACGCAGATCTGGAGATTTTAACCTGTGGAAAGGGGTTTGTGCTAATTGGGAGAAGCTGCTAGATAATTGTTTATGGAGAGTTAACAATGGGGAAGATGCTAGGTTTTGGCATGATAAATGGATTCAGGGCCTGGATAGCCTTTCAACCTATGCTACTGATCCTATTTCTCTTTCAGAGTTAAATCTTCCAAATATCCAATTTGTGAACGTGTCAGGGGATTGGGATGTTACTTAATTTCAACACTTATTACCAGAGGAGGTTTTTCTTAAAATTCTAAACCAAGCCCCCCCCCAATTACAGCCAGCAACAATGATGTTATAGCTTGGAAAGGAACTCCCGATGGTTGGTTTTCCATCAAATCAAGCCTATGATTTACTAACAGAGGACACTTATGGTTCAAACAATCCATTATTTAGCAGAATTTGGTCTTGGCAGGGACCTCAAAGAATCAGGTTTCTATTATGAAAAATTGCTTCATATGCAATTTTAACTAATGTTCAAGGAAAAAATAGAAATTTGGCTACAGATGACCTATGCACTTTCTGCAAATCTGAACCACAATCTACTATCCATCTCTTCAGAGACTGTACAGAAATAAGAGGGATTTGGGAAAATTTATTTACCTCTCAGGAGCAATCCGGATTTTTCCAACCTCTTAATCTTCATCAATGGCTACTGGATAACCTTCATTTACATCGATCTGAATCTCCTAGATTGAATCAAGCGCTTACCTTTGGGTGTACATTGGAAGCAATTTGGATCCACATAAACAATATTATTTTCAATAATATTAGGGTTTCACAATCAATTTTAATAAATCAAATCACAGACCAGGTTAGAGCTGTTTAGAAATCTAATAGAGATTTTCCGGGGCCTTCTATGTGTAAGCAAAGTATAGATTCTTACCTTCTCCGGTGGTATCCTCCCCCTGAAAATTGTGTCAAAATCAACACTGATGGAGCTTTCTCCCAATCTCGTCGGCTGGCTTCTTGCGGAGGCGTTCTTCGCGATGAGTGGGGGGATTTCATTTATGCTTTCAGTGCGAATCTGCACTTTCCTCCGTCCTCGATGCAGAACTCTGGGGATTATTTTACAGAGCTAGAATGGCTAGACGCAAGGGTTTTACAAGGGTTATTTTTTAGTCTGATTCGATGTTAGCAGTGAAGTTGGTCAAAGGGGGGTGTTTCCCTACCCATCCTAGTTCTGGTTTGGTAAATTAAATAACATTTTAGATATGGCAAAAGGTTTTAAGGAAGCTATTTGGAGACACACTCTTAGAGAGGCTAACTCTCTTGCTGACAGCTTTGCAAAGGCTGGTATAGATATGACTTGTGGATGAGTCCCTACCTAGTTTTGCTATTGTTCCATTCCTTTTTTATGTTTATGGCTCTTGGTATGAGAGAGGGAGCTAGTTAATCTTTTTATTTTTTTCTTTTGTATTCTTGGTCTTTTTGACCCTTTTATTCATTAAAAAATGTTTTTATTAAGAAAAGAAGAAGAAAAGAGATGTACATTTTTTGTTCTCCAAGCATTGTAATTAAAAAATATTGCGTATGAAAAGGCAATTATGAAATTCTGAAAGGTAGTTTTAAATATATTTTGTTATCCTTAAAAGTATGATGCTTTTTGAATTATTCCCCTTTTCATTTTTAAACCACTAGCTATTATATTAATTAATAAAATAGTGTACTTTTAATTCGACATTAAAAGTGTTTTTTTTGTGTTAATCATAGGTATTCCCTATTATCAGGGGTAATTCTATTCGGGGCCTAGTCACAGACATTAAAGTGCTTTTATTTAGGCTAAAAAGAGTGTTTTTCATATTTTTAAAGGATTAAAAATGATATAAAAACTTAAAGAATGACTTATTCTAAATATCGTAATTTTAGAAACCAACAAGATATTTAAGACAAAAAAAATATTGTTATTATCTTTGGCCTAATAAAATTATTGAAAATAGAATTTAAACCTTTTTTTTATTTTTCCTCTCTAAAGTTCACTTTAAATAAGGCAAATCTAAAATAAAGGAAAGTATCATAGTAAACAACAAGAAACCGGCATTAAAGAAAAATTGCAGAGAATAAGAAGAATTTTGATGGAGAATATTAGTAAGACTATTTTATTTTGTTTTAATATTTTCATTTTTAACTAAATTCTTTATACTTAGAATTGGACAGTGGGACTTTGATTATTTTTGTATTGCTATGTTCAATCCCCAACTTTTAAGATTTGACGTTTATTAATTTATTTTCCTCTTAATTAAAATGATTAAATCTTAAAAATTAGATCAATTCACATTTTTCTCAAGTTTTGAATTTATTTGTATTGAAAGTGTTCTTGATAATACTTATATATCAACTAGTTAGGGTAGTTCGAGACCCAACCTTGTCTCATTAATTAACCCATCACGAATCAATTGTTATTTGGGTAGAATATGAATATGACCAAATCAGGTTTCATTTCATGGCCTGATATCGGATGGACAATGGGTTTTGGTCAACATTCGAGTAACCCGGCCCACCCTCTCTCTGTGTCTATATATATATATATAATATAATATAATGTTTATATATAGATTATAATTTATACTATTTAAAGACTTAATTTCAATTTATCCTTTTAGTCGGATAGCATTTTTTTTTTGAATTTTCCCCATTTACCTTTCAAAATAATTTCTATGTATAAAGTTATGTATTAATGATATATTATCATTTTTCCCATAGTGATATCTCAAAATTTAGAGAGAGTAAAAAATAATTGCATGTATTGAAAGAAATTCATTTTTTTACATATTTACTAATTATATCAACTATTTTCTTTTTACCATTATTATATGATCATATCATGATTACTTATATATAGGGTAAATTAAGTGCTATCTTAATTAGCTAGATATATGGACTTAATTAGATTCATACATCATCAGATCTGTTCGAGTCTATGGATAAATTCAGGACTATTTAAATAGCCCGATAAAAAATTAGAGTCGAGTAAGAGATAAACAAAACTTGTCTTAACCTATATATTTTATGAGTACCCCTAATACCGTTCTAATGCCTCTCACATACAATATATTTTATGATTTAAAAATTAATATTACTCAAAAAAATATTTTTAATGGATTATGAAACTTAATAATTTTACATTGGTCAAATCCCAATTTACTATGAGAAAAAATAAATTAAAAATTAAAGTCGTGAAGACAAGTAATTAATGAAAAAAATATGACTTTCACTTCCGTTGAAGTAAAATTGAGTATATATAGAATACAAGTTTAGCATGAGTCGTTTAAATCCTAGCCTAGAGATAAAAATTTGGAGAACCTACGATACCCAAATCCCATATTTAAATATTTTAAGCCCATGGTATAAAATGATAAATGAGGTAGAGGGAGATGTGAACCATAGGATTCAAGTTAAATGAATAAAACTTTGGACGTAATTTATGATAGAAGCTTAAAATAAAAAAATTTCAGTATGAACCTTTAATAAAATGTTATTTAAGAACCTTTAATACAACTTCTATTATTCAATGATTTATACAAAAATATATTATCTTTTTAGAGGATAATTTAAAGCTTAAATATATTTTTAGTTACTAAAAATATATTTTCACAGTTTGTCTTTATTTACATTTTTTATTTTTAATGTTTAGAAATATAAAAATTATGTATTTTCAATCCATACACACCATTCCTTATTCCACTTAAAATATTAAAAACAAATAAATAGAAACATAAAAACAAAAAATACTATTAAGGATTAAAGCATATTTAACTCTTAAGTCTTAATCTAGTGTGTTTATTAACATTACTTTTTTGTGAATGCGAATCAAATACAACACTACGAGCTTGTTTGAGTGGAACTTCTGCACAAGTACTTTTAGGTGAAAAAATAACATGAATCAAAGATGTCAAATGCATTTAACTTCTCCATAAGTTAAATTAGTTATTTTTAGAGAAGTTAAATGGGAGAGCTTTTGGAGGAGGTGGTCTACAAACACTAATTTTAACTTATGGAGAAGTTAAATGTATTTGACCTCTTTGATTCATGCTATTTTTTTCACCTAGAAGTACTTCTGTAAAAGTTCCACCCAAATAGGCTCTACATAGTATAGCTTATCACTTTTTTGGTTATGTTGAAGTAGTAGGGAAAATAGGGAGCAAGGAGGGAGGTAATGGGGAAATCAAAGTTCTTTTGTTTGGTACTCCCTCCGGTCCTAATTATAAGAACCTTTTAACTACTTCACACAGATTAAGGAAGTTGGTTAATTTAGTTGGTTGAAATAAATTTGTCATGAATGTGTATCATATTTCCTGAATTGCCCTTGAATTTATTGAGACTCACTATCTTTCTCTTTCTATTTAATTATTCTATTGTGTGATACTCTCTCCACTAATTAATTACTCAACTACCTCCACTAATGGGGTATTTTGGTCAAGAAATAATTAATGCATAGGACGATATGAAAAGGTTCTTATATAAAAAGGACCAAGACTCACCCAAAAAAAGTTCTTATAAATAGGACCGGAGGGAGTATAATAGAAAGGTAGATAGAAAGTAAAAGGCTCATGGATCCCACAAATTCAAATTTTAACTTTCATTTGTAGAAAGATGGTGCATAAATTGGGAAGAGAAAGCCTAGGTCTGTATGGTAGATCATGTTACTGTTGAGTGTTGAGAGAGAAAATTCGATATATAGATCACAGTCTAGTGAGACATCCATCCATCCAAGTGAGTCTTCTTCCTAATATGCTCCAACACAATCTGGTGCGACCTCCTACAGTCTTGCCATCCTGGTTGAATTTTTTGGATGAAATTGGTATTTCGATTGGCTCCCCCATTATTTAATGTAATGTGATGGGTTTCGGTCATGGCAAGAGACGATGGTACAATGGTTCTGGGGTTTCTACAAAGGTGTGATTCGCGGTGGCCATGGTAAGTGAGCGAGATTATGTCAAGGTAGAACACTTGGCGGAGGTCGTTGATTACGTGGTGACAATAGAAACCGTCCTGGTCATGGCTGATTTAGGAGGTTATTTTTGCTTGGTTTTATTCTTTTATTGCTACTATTTTGATTTCTAGCTAGACTGTGCCATGGTGGCTATGTTTGGCCTATAATGGTGGCATGAAGGAGACTTAGGTGAAGGCTATTGGTATTCTTTTTTAATTAGTTTGATGGCGGAGGCTCTAGAGATATTTGGTATTTGATCATGTAATTAGGTGTGTATTTTTTTTAATTTCTCTTTTATCTCTTCTATCTTTTCTCTTTTCAACCAAACAACTACTTACTACTACCTCCATTCCAAAACTCTTGTTGTTTAAGGTTATGCGCACAGACCAAGAAAATGATTGATGTGTCTTAATTTAATACTAATTTTACTAAAATAGCCTCATTTAATATCCACCCATATCATTTAACTGCCTTGAAAATATAAAGACTTATATAATTAAGAGAGAGATAATGGGAGTAGGTGTTAGTTGATGTAACTAATTAAATAAGGGCATAGTTGGAAAAATCTTAATTAATTTTTCTTGGATATCTAAAACAACAAGAGTTTTGGAATTTAGGAGTATGCTAAAACAACAAGAGTTTTGGAATGGAGGGAGTACTATTTCGCATCTATTTCTTTCCTACCAAACAATATACAAATCATCTCCATCTCTTTCCTACTTTTGTCTTCCCTAAACATCATTCTCTATTGTTCTTATGACACCTGAATATATCAAGCCGGTCTGGTGGAGAATCTTTAGAGTGACAAAGTTCAGGTCCGTTCAAAGTAAGAGTATATATGAGTGTGTCTTACTTCAAGGTGTCGATCCTATTTATAATAGGTGTATGGTTGACCTTAGCATTAAATGATATTTATTTGATATCCTTGATTTGAGTTTCATCAAAGCCAATCACATTCCTAAGTTCTCTCTCGCTTGTCCCAATACTTAATTGATTTATTGCATGTGTCCTGTAATTATCACCTAGTACAACGAGGGACTTGCTTGTGTTGTGTGTTAGGTAGACTTAGTAGATTTCATTTAACTTCTCTTTGCATTGGGCTGAGTACAAGCTCGGTCTGGTACAATACACAACCCTCAAAGTTACGAGCTTTGGAATCAACATGAATCTTTAAGTTAGGATTCATTCGTCTTCTCTTTGTCTAGGGTCGAGTATAAGCTCGACCTGGTATGTTACATATACAAAAATCACTTTCCTGATATCTATTATAAAAAAAAAAATCACGTTATTTATAAACTCACTTTTACACAAAATCAATTTTGCAAAATTTTATACATTATGTTTGGTTTATCATCAATATTAGATATATAATTGATTTTAAAGATGTACCGTACTTGGCTGACCAGGTATTCGACCAACTAAGGAAGAGGCAAATTAGCCTATGAAGAACAATATTCAGTCACCCATGTTTTACAAGTTATTTCACTCTTCGAGCTTATAGTTCGAGAGACTTATGTGTCGCACCTGGCCGACTAGGTATTCGACCAATTAGAAAGGAGAATGATCATTAGTTTATCAAAGAGAAAGGCCCAAACAGGTGCCATACCCTCCTGACCGAGTTATGATCTTCACCAACTAACCTTAGTGGACATCGACTTAATACTTCACCGTTAAGAGAGCTAATTATATATGGTTATGATTGTACATTCATAATTAGTGGAGCATTCATGACTAGTCAACACCTACCCTATAATTATGCTATCAACCCCTAATTATCATATTGCTTAATAACCTCTTGCTCACTCATTATATAAATACACATAAAAGGGTACCTGGGGTAAGTTGTTCTTCTTCTACTCATATTCTTCTGAATCTATAGTGACTCGAGCGTCGGAGTCTCTGCAGGTACCCACCATGCACAATCCAAACTCCTCTTGTGGATTTACTTCATCATCCTCTTGTGGATTTTATCTGATATGATCAAGTGGTCAAATCACCATTTGAGAATCTTGTGAATCTATACTGACTCGAGCATTGAAGTCTCTGCAGGTACCCACCATGCACCATCCAAACTCCTCTTGTGGATTTACTTCATCATCCTCTTGTGGATTCTATACGATATGATCAAGCGGTCAAATAAGCATTTGAGAATATTATAAGAATAAAAAACAATAACTAAAAATAAATTATACATAAATTACTATATACATTATCTAATGTAGCAATGTGGAAACAAAAAAGCTATTAATCCACACAAATTAAAGTTTATAAATAGTATATCAAGTCTATATTACGAAGCAATTGGTTGGTGAGTCCTACGCGTGATGATTGAGTCTGCATCTGCTAGTGTGACATGAAAATTCTATTTTTGGCCTTTACCAATATGAGGCGTCTTGGTTGTACTCTTGACCTTTCAATATGTCAACTTTGGAGTGTACGGCACCTTTCACGGCATTATGATTTCACAAACAGTAGGCAACAGTGATAGTGGACGTCGGTCGTCCCCAGGCAACTTGAATATATATACGAATTCATAGCATTAATATAATATATAAAATTATGCAAGATTTTATTTAAGGGCATTAAAGAAAACTTCCATTCTTTAAATTAGATCTTTATCCTCTTTCATGAATGAAATATATATGTTTATTTTAATTTAGTTTAATACAAATGAGCTTTTTAATTTTGAGCGATATGGTAATTAATTAATTATATATAAACTACCTTTATTCCAAATATAATATTTTTTCTTTTAATACTACTAGTCAATTTAGACTACAATATTATCAATTTTAGGACTGTAAACTGTAAAATGATATTTTAAATATTCTTATTATTAATTTTAAAACATCATCTAAAAATTTCATTTCATTGTGTTTTAAATTCACACACACAGGGGAAAATTAAGTGGGAGTGTAATTTTTAAAATTACAGGGAATAGTGTAATTTAACATATCTTTCATAATTTACATAGTATTTCAATTAAGTTAGTGTATTTTCATTAATGTACTAGTATTTTATAACAAAAAACTATTTTTATATAATTAATATCTTTTTTTTTATAAGCAAATGAATTTAATTAAAAGGAGTACAAGGGTACCCCAACCCATAAACATAAACAAAGTTACCCGCAACACACACTTAACCTATAAAGAGGGAAATACATCCAAACCAATAAATGCCTAACAAAAGAAAAAAAAAGCTACATAGCCTTCCTACGTAAAGCTGATCCAATTCAAGGAAAGTACACCAATCTAACACACCAGCATGATCACTCTTCAAAGAGGTTAAGACAAGCAGAAGGAGAGGAGAACCAAGCTGAAAACGGATAGATAAAGGATGTATCCTTGGACCTAATCCAATTCCAACTACATAATTTAATTAAATCCAACAAATCAGTAACTTCTACCACCTTTGCTGAGAAAATGGCATCATTTCTAGCAAGCCACAAAGACCACAATGTAGCCAACCAAACCACAGCCCATCGTAGCCTGTTTGTACTAGAGCATCTCAGGAAACCCACAAAATGAGTAAAATTTTCATGACAGGAATTATGAAGAACGGTGGAGACACCAAGCCAGTCAAAGACAGACATCCAAGTAACATAGGCATACTGGCATTCAAGTAACAAATGAGAGGTAGTCTCCAAGTCCTGAACACACCAAACACAACCTCCAGTTGAGCTATGAAGGATGTTCCTCTTAATCAAATTATTTTTAGAGGGAATCCTATTTAGCAGAGCTTTCCAGGCAAAACCAGAAACTTTAGATGGAACAAATTTGGACCAAAGGAACTTATGTAGAGGAAAAGTTACAAAAATTCTCTCATTCATCACTGCTTGATATGATGATTTCACACTATAAACTCCATCACTGGAATCCTTCCATCTCCAAGTATCATTATGTGTATTCCTTAAAGAAACTGGTCCTAAGTCAGCCATCAATTGGGGCAACTGCTCTAACTCCCATTGGAAAAGACTCCTTCGCCAAGACCAGCTCCACCCAGAACCTTCATCCCTCCAATGCACCATATCGGCAACTAAGGCATCCTGGTTAGAAGCAATAGAAAAAAGTCTCCTATACCTATCACAAAGCGGACCCTGTCCACACCACCTGTCCTTCCAAAAAGATGTAGTACGACCGTCGCCCACCACCTTTTCACATCGAGACAAGAACCAATCAGATGAGGCATGTGGAACAGACTCAATAGTCTACAAGTCTGACCACCATGTGGAACAACGCACCTTGTCACCTGATCCCTGCCAACAGTCCTCCCCATAAATAGAACTGACCACCCTATGCCACAACCTTCCTTTTTCAACTAAAAGTCGCCACCCTCCATTTCCCCAAAAGTGCAAGGTTAAATGCACTAAGATCATGAATACCCAACCCACCATACTCCTTTCCCCTACAAACATCCCCCCAAGCCACCCAAGCTACTTTCCTGTGATTTTCATCCCCGCCCCACAAAAAGCTTTTAAATAAGATTCGAGTTTAGAAATAGTGCCTTGAGGAGCCTTGAAGAAGGAAAGATAGTAAATTGGGATGGAATTAAGGACCGATTTCAAAAGGACACTGCGACCACCAAATGACAAAGTTTTGGCCTTCCACTTTGACAATCTCTTTTGAACCTTAGAAATCACAGGTTCCCATGTTTTAAGGCGGTGGGGGTTCGCCCCAACAGGTAATCCCAAATAGCAAAACGGTACCTTATTGGTATATATTTTTAAATATATATTTTTAATCATAAATACATACATTATTAATATAAAAGTATTTGATGAATTTAAATTTGATATATAGATATTATATATAGTATAAATTGTTTGGATTAGGTATTTAATTTGAATATATATTCAAGGATATATATTTACTTTGCATTTGAGTTATTGATTTATAAAATCAATTATTCTAATCATACTATTCAATCGGTATAAACCTAACAATTTGGGTTATTTGACCTCATGTGAGTAGCGAGCTTTTGCGGGTCGGATTAAAATGTTTAGGAATTATCTGATCTTAAAAAATAAATGTCTTGGCCCAACACTTTTACGGGGGTCAGGCTAACCCATTTTACTGACTTTAATCGATAATATATATTTTATATAATATTACAATTATCAAATTCTTTTATGTAATTTAAGGGAAAGAAATAATCCCTTAATATTTTGGAAGCCTCTTTTTACTTGCACAAAAAAAGAATAAGAACGAAAAAAAAAGAAATAAAAAACGAAAAGGGGATGGTTTTTTGTTTTTTATTTTTCATATATTCATGGAGATTTTTGTGACACAGATCAACTATCATATTTTCAATTTTTTTTTAAAATTTGACTATTTGTTACAATCATCGATTGGATTATATATTACTTTATTTTTTTCTTGAAATGTATGATAAAATATTTGTATTTATACTATTAATATATATCTTTAAATATATCTATTTTTAGTAACAAAAAGATACATTAAAAATATAAAGTATATGATGAAATTAAATTGAATTTAAATTCAACGTGCATGTAGATATTATAGTCTGATTAATTTGTTTGAATCAGAGATTTTTTGTGTGGGAGAATTAGAGATTAAACTAGAATATATATATCAAAGGATGTTTACTTTGAATTTGGATTATTGATTCATAATTAAAAATAAATTATTTTAATCATACGGTAATATTTTATATACTTTTAAAATTATCACAAAATTTTATGTAGTTTAAATTTTAAAACACTAACCAATTAACATATTATTCAATATTTTAAATTTGAGTATTTATTGTTATAATTATCAATTGATCATTATATATTATTAAATGATAATGACAAGAATTTAAATTTGAAATAAAATAAGAATTGTAGTAGGAAAAAAGAATAGTTTAATGATTGCAATCATATATATTTTGATTTTAAAATATCATTTTTTAAGAGTTTGGGAGAGATTTAATTAAAATTCAAAAACTTTTGCCGTGTGTGAAAGACACATTTAAAGACAAATTGTAAAGGAATACAGAAGGTGGCGTACGATTTTTTAGTTAAGATAATAGAGAAAGTGAGACACTAAAGTGGGGACTCAAAGTAATAATATAAGAGTAGAATCAATGATAATGGTCGATTTAATCATAAAATTTTGAATTTGAATTAAAAATAAAAATAAAAATAGAAAAATAGTAGGTCCAAGATTTTAAAGTATTATTTTTGTAGAAGTTTGAGAGAGTTTTGGAGGGAAGATTAAATTTTGTTGTAAGGGAGGTATGTAAAAAACAAACTAAAAGAAATAATAGTGAGAACATACAAAAAGTAACCAGTATTTTTTTAATTGAAAAATTAGAAATGTTGGGATATCAAGTGTTAGTCCCACATTGGATATCAATGAACAATGGGAACAATATATAAGTGGAAAGACCCATAAACCTAACATCTTAAGGTTTGGGTTGGATGTGGTGTTTAGCTAGTTCACTTGTGTGGTTTGCTGTTTGGCCTTAAGTTGGAGGTTTCCCGGTGTTCTAGGCTCCCCTCGCAACCTATAGCCAATGGAAATTGGTGGTGGATCTATGAGGTAGCAATGAAAACAATATATAAGTGGAAATACCCATAAACCTAACATCTTAAGGTTTTGGGTTGGATAACCCTAGTTATTACGCATTCAAATTCTTATTTTTATCCTTTCTAACTCATTCCAACTCTCATCTATTCCATTTTCCTAGTTTCCTTTACCCAAAACACATTCCCAACTTAATTACTCTTCTAAATCTTCCCTTAATACCCATAATTCCTCATTATCCTCGCAATTCCACTCAAAGTCCTTTCTCTATATTGTGTGGTTTGCTGCTTCGTGTTGGAGGTCTCCTGGTGTTTTAAGCTCCCCTCGCTGCCTAACAAGAAAAAAAAAGAGTATTTCATTCTCGTTGAGGAATCAAATTTACATTTATATAGTATATAATGAGCATATAATTAATATTACCTCCCATGCATCCAAAGAAAAAGGAGAGTAGATTACCTTCATTTACATCCGTATTAAGTGAAATATCTCAACTTATTCTCTCTAATTGATTATGCTAAAACTGAAATGCATGATTATATGATTAGTCATATATATTTTACATCACGTACAGGTTCATTTCTCTTGTTAGGTCAACTTATTAATATAGTAATCTATAAGTATTGTTATCAATTTTTTAAGAGAAATGATACTCATACATCAATACAACATACAATCAAGAAAGATAAAGAGAGAAAAGAGGGAGAAGAGAGAGAGAAATGTGGGATTTGATAGGTGATATGCTGGAGAGATATAAAGAGAAAAAAGTGTATTGTATGAGTTGTTGTATGTTATTGTTGTATGAATTTATTATCTCTTTTTTAACACGTGCATGCATGGCTACTAGCTAGTGAGAAGTAATGGTGTTAAAATTTTCAAATTTTGAAAAATATGTTGCTTAATTTTCATATGTTGAATCCATCATCAAGGTGTTAGAAAGTTTTGCCCCATCATGACCACATTTTTGTGAGTTCTCAAAACCAGACTCGGGTCTTGCTCCTATGAATAGCCTTGCATTCACAAAATAACTATGATTGAGAGAGAAAATAAAATAAATGTTCAATTTGCAACTGTGCTGAAGATACAATGTGTAACAAAATGGTACTAGCTAGGAGATGGAGCAAATCCTCACTTTCTAGTTTTTACTATAAGACACGCACATATATACGTGCGTTGCGAACAAATAAATGTATTTATAATATTGTATTTTGTACTCAATAAAAATAAATATAATTTATCACTTTATATTTTATTAGAACTAGAAAAGTAGCTCCCTGTAGTAATATTACTCCCTATTTGTACTTTAATAATAAAAAATATTTATATTTATTAATGTATGTTTGTTGATGATGTTCCCGACCCTAAGGGATGACAATGGGTATCCCATGGGCAGAGTACCACAGTGCCGTTCCTGGGCCCGTACCCACGTTTTCAAAAAAAAAAACTCGTACCCACGTCCGTACCTACGTAGGCAGTAACTTAATGCTCGTCCCCATACCCGTTGGGCACCTATATATGCCCGTACCCGCGTCTGTTACCCGCAATTTTATTAAGTAAAATATTAACTTACTAACAATATTAATTTAAGAAAACTATAACTCAATTAAAAAATTACTTGGAGATCGTCCAAACATAAATTTTAAATATCAATGACACAATAATTTAATTACATTGAAACACAATATGTTAATGTTCTAAAACACAACAAATGATCTAAAGTTCAAATTTTTTATTAAATATTACAATATACTTTCACGTCACACTATTTTATAAACTTGGATATCATGTGTTAGAATTCTCCAAAATCTGTAAAAAAATATTATTAACACTAATTAGTCATATATTATAAAGTAACAAAAATACAAATAGATAGTTATAAAAATATATTTTTAATTTGTAATATATTATATGAGGAGGGTTCAAATTACACCGGTGTAAGTTACACGAAGTGTTACACCGTTGAATAATTTTTTAACGGATCATTGTATTAAATAATCCACCGTTGGGATTGAAAGTTATTATCATATAGATCATACATATAAAATTTTACATTAATCTGAAGTTATTTGATATGTCATTGAGATGTCTCAAGATTAACGTTATATATACATTTGAAATATAAGAAAAATCCAACCATTAGATTATCAAGTTATTAGTGTCAAAATTTTATGAAATTTAACACATATAATCATGATGATGAATAAACATAATTCAACGGTTGAATTACTAAAAAACATATTCGATTTGTAGTTATTAACGGTGTAACACTTGGTGTAACTTACCCCGGTGTAATTTGAACCCTCCTCGTATTATATATATCAATTTTAAAAATATATATAAATATATTAGATATTTTAATAAAATTAATATATGTATATATATGGTATTATTTATTAAATAGTTATATATATGAGTGCGGGTATAGGCGGGCTAGCTAGGCATCATAATGCTCGTTGTTTTATGAGTTTTTACCATATATACCTTTTACGGATACCAATCGACCTTGAGCTCAATTACCATCCATGCTGACTCTAACCTCTAACCAACTGGCATAAAAACAGCATGAACCCGATTGATTCGACGACCTGCGCGCAGTTGGAGATATTATTGGATTTAGTTTACTTTAATTAACAATGGGCATGCGCAGACATGCTTGCGACTTGCTACCTACCTTTGTTTTGGCTTCACACTACGAAGTTGACTATTCGAAAGCAATATTATCGTTTACAGATTAGCTAGAGGTCCTTATACGTTCTTCAAAAGTCTCTTCTCTCTTTTCAACGGTGACGGATCGTTTCTTACTTTAATGTGTATGTAATGTAATAATGCAATATATTTAGCTCGATTGCACAAGAGAGCCAAGGGTTTCTAGAACAGCAAAAGGTTTCTAGAATGAGGATTGTTATTTCTACATCAATACTACCTTCCCTTCTACTATTTATAAGAAATAAAAAAATTATTTTATATATAAAAACATATTATTATTTTGAGTTATACTTCCCTCCATCATTTTTATAAAACACTTTAATTTACAAGTTTTTGTGGCACCTTTTATAAGGCATTTTACAATTTCAAGAAAGTATTTATTACAATTTGATTTGTTTATCCTTATTAACTATAATATCTTTCCATTTATCAAGTCATAATGAAGCTAGTTAATGATATTAAATAAGGGTAAAATTCAAAAATTAAACTATTTTTTAAAACTCCAATAAAATTAACTATAACTTTAACCACTTTTATTGGACTGTGTAATTCGGTTCAGTGTGGCTTATAAAAAGTACTAGAGGGTGTGTTAATTATGAAGTTCCTTATATGCCCTTAATTTATTGTCCACTACTCACTTATTTCCTATGATAATGGTTGTACTACGCTATTTTCAATGACTAATTATTGGAACATGAGTTATACTCTAATGATGATAGTAATTAGAAGTAACTTTTAGAGTCGGCAGAATGGGCTAGCCCGACCGGTCCAACCTGTAAAAAAAACGTAGCGCTGGGGCACTTATTTTAGAAACCCAAATAGTTTCCGGGACCCGATAAAAATCTCTACTCACAAAACCAACAAAACGTCAGATAGCCCACAAAAACCCGCAAAAAAAAGGGTTACCCGCAAAAAATGTGGGGCTCGGGCACCTATTTTAGAAGCTCGAATAACTCTAGTGTTTTTTAGCCCAACCCGATAAAGCCCACTATGTGCATCGCGCCAGGTTGGGTCGGACCGGGTAGCCCGAATTGCCATATATAGTAACTTTGTCAATATTTTAATTATTTAATATTAATGGTATTTCTGGAATAAAATTTAAAATGATATTATTAATTACAATTAACTGGTTTCAAGACATTTTCTTGGTCTTGATTATTTAGTTTTATATTTTTTATATAAATAGGATTGAAGGTAGTACATTGTACAACATAGAGAGATAAAGATAGAAAAGAGAAAGATCAAGAGAGAGAGAGATATTATGTGATGCATTGACTTATATAATGGAGAGAGATAGAAAAAAATGTGTTGTATAATATTTTTTTTAAAAAAAAGTCATGGAAGGGCACTTCCAATGAAATTCTAAAACAAAAACGAGTAGTAGGAGAGTACACTTCATGGGTGTAAGCGCCCTTATGGAACTAATTAAAAAAAAAAAACACATGAAGACGTATCCACACGGAAGCGTTTACAAATATGCACTCTTATATTTAGAAATTGAGATAATAACCCCTCTTCATTACTATACAGTTCAATCAGACAATTAAATTAAAAACAAGAAATGATTTTACGCGTGTGAATTGGAAGTGGTAACAAATTGGTTAGCTTTCATGTGAAAACAATACTCGCTCTATTGACTATTCCTTTTCATCCCTCCATTTTTTATTCACTTTAGTTGGTACTATTTTCGGTTTTATTTATAATTAACACATGACTAAATAATTAAGGTAAGAAAATACATTAAAACCAATTAATTATTATTAAAATAAATATGGAATAAAATAGTTAAATAATTAAATAATTAAAATAGTGATAAAATTATTTTTAATTAAAGTAATCATTAAAGTAGTAATTCATGCTCCAATAGTTGGTCATTAAAAATAGCGTACCACATGTATTCACTATTATGGGAAATGAAATTGTGTGAGTAGTGAACAAATATAATAATGGTATAAAATGAACTTCATAGTTAATATAATTCAAAATAGTATAATGTTTCTTATATTTAAGATAAAAGAAAAACATCTTTTTGTTTCTTATAAATAAGTTCAGAAGTAGTAGTTAGCATGTAGATTAAAAATTATAATAAATATTTTTAATTTTTTAAAATTATTTTACGTTTTCAATACTAGTGCAAAAAAGGTTTTTTAAATCGGGTAAAAAGGCTTTTTAAATCGGGTTAGTGGGCGATATAGATACAACTGGTATAAAAAGTCAGCACTTTTTAAATCGGATTCTTGACAGATATAAAAAGTATTTTCTAGATCGGTTGTAGTATTCAACCGATCTAGAAAAATTGTTCTGATTTAATATTGTGACACTTTCTAGATCGGCTTTTTCCATCATTGATTTAGAAAGTCACTTTCTAAATTGGTTACAACGACTAGCCGACTTAGGAAGTTACTTTTTAAATCGGTGTTGACAATAGCCGATCTAGAACGTTTCATTTTTTTATTCATCTACTTTTAGTTCTTTCCCTTAAGTTTATTCAAACTTATTATCAACCCAACAACAACAACAAATCCAGAGGCACATCGGCAACACCAAAGTTAAAATCAACATAGAATTATGAACATGATCATAAACTATGCATAAACTATGTCCAACATTGTGAACAAAATCACAAACTATTGTCTAACATTATGAACAAGATGATTAACTATTCCAAGCCCATTAGTATGTAAGCAAAATCATAAACTTTGTTAAGTCCTTTACTATATAAGCAAGATCATCAACTATCCAAAAGGACATCAACATTAGCATAGAATTCAAGTTAAACTAACCAGTGATCAATTAAATACCTTACAATATTTCTTAAAGACAAAAATGACAACATCATTACCTACAACCATTTCTGCATGGTTAAGAATTAACTAAGGTGAACTACTGGAATCAACAAGAATTTAAGCTAAACAAACCAGTTCTATACCATTAAATATTGGGTGCTTCTATGGTATGACACTGTACGGGTGACATACCGGTATGACACCTCTTTTTACTAGTAATAATAGGCCACTCAATTATTTAAAATAAAATAATCAACCAATTAGGGTCGTTGATTCAAAAATGAAAGTGATCCAACGGCTTTTAATAGGTGTCATACCGGTATGTCACCCATGCGGTGACATACCCTAGACGCAGCCTTAAATATTCATATAATGTTAGTAACAAAATCCCAGAACACACACTTTGACATACATCACTTACGTCATTTATATAACAAAATACTCCCTCTGGTCCTTATTTTTATAAGGCACTATTAACCGAATTACACATATATACCAATAAAAATGGTTAAAGTTAGTTAATTTTATTGGAGTTTTAAAAAATAGCTTGACTTTCTAGTTTTACCCTTATTTAATATCATTAACCAAACCCACTATCATTTAATAGTTGGAAAGATAACAAGGGTAAATATGGAAAATGATAATAAATGTTGCATTGAAATTCTAAAGTGCCTTATAAAAAGGACCACAAAAACTTGTAAGAAGTGGTTTATAAAAAGGACCAGAGGGAGTATTAAATTTATTTACCACTTATCAATCACGGGTTTGTCTACGGTGAACCATGGTTCATGTGGTCCAAAATATGGAAATATGGTGATTTAAATTCCTAATCACCAAATTTAACGCTCAATTTTATTAATGATTGATAATAAAATAGTTCCAGTTGTTTTTATGAAATATTACTTGAAAATAATAAAAATTTAAATCGATATTACCATGTAATGTAAACTTTTGCCTTTTAACTTTAAATTGATATATCCTCAATGAAATTAGCATATGTTGCATTGTAAATCCATATTTTTTCTTAAATTAAACTCAAATAGTCATATATAAAGACTATTTAATAAAAAATAAAATTATCTATTCAATTTTTATAAGAAAAAAATGTAAGTTGGACTAGGTGGACCAAATTTTGTTTGGTCCACCCTAGAATCATCCATCAATCACAAATGTTTTATAATAACTTAAGTTAACAAAAAAAAAAATGGAAATATTGAATAAGTCAGAACCCCCTTATTACCATATCCTTTAAAGTCTCCATGTTCCTTAAGAAGCCGCATGTGCTATTCAGTTGAGGAGACATTGGTGAAAGCATGAGAAGCTCTCTTCGAAAAGGTCAGCAAATTTGTATGCTCCATCACCGGTAGGTAGCCTTTGTCACAAAATGAATGCATTAATTGAGTACTTAAAAAGTATTAGGACAGAACAAGCAGTAATCATGAATTATAAAATTACCTATATGACCACAACTTTCTAAATAAATTGTTATATATAAACAATACTAGTAACATAAAATAAATGGAAACATCTTTTATGTTGTTTTTATACAAAAGGAAAGAGGTACTCGGCTAATTACCATGTTTGCATAACTACTTCCAAATGTGATAAGCAGATCACAGCCCTTATGCATGTAGTTAAAATAAAATAACTTATAATTTGGATATTTGATATACCCCTACAACAAGAGAAAAACAGAATCTGAAAAAGGTAAAAATGGTCAGAGAATCAATTAAACTATCTAAATCTTTGAAGTTGGTCAAACTATATATGCATAATCATTAGTCCATGAGAATAGTTATAATCATTTTTATTAGTTGCACAAATCATAAATTTAGCAGCTGGAAGAGAATATATATATTGATTCGCACTGAAGAAAACAAAACATTGAGTAACTCCTAAGAAATCATTAACAAATATGGATATTTTAATATTTTATGAGTAGCTGCATCCGTGTAAAATGAAATATAATAGGTAATGATATCATTTAGTTTTATGAGTGAGGATGCGTTGACACCATGTGTCAAACTTCAGACTTACACTAATTAATAACTTTTTGTCGAATGTGAAATTGACCAATCCAACCGTTGAATCATATTATATTACCTTCATGATCATGTATATCAAATTTCAGATAATTTGGACATTCATAGGTATATTATCTAATAGTGGACTTTTACTTATATTTTAAAAAAATATTATACGTTAAAATAAACTAGTTTGATGAAGTATCAATTAGTTTTCGATTTTTATGAAATTTTATAAGCTTGATCTACTTTATAAGAACTTTCAATTCAACGGTAGGATTGGTCAATTTTACATTCTACAAAAAGTTATTAATTGGTGTAAGTCTTGAAGTTTGACACCTGGTGTCAACGGATCCTGACTCTTAGTTTATTTGACAATACATAAAATATTAATTTCATTAAACAACATAGGAATATATGATTGGCTAATAATGTAAAAAGCCCTGAGCTTGACTGGAGTATGCAGGACTTTCGTAGGGTCATGTTGATCCTTTTTATTTAATGTATTTAGATTCATTATGTATAGTGTAACGTCCTAATTCCTAATTCTAAGAATAATGCCTATTGGAAGCACATTCTCAAAATCCGGAAAATATTTCGCGGATTATAAATATCGATAAACCATACAACATAGTTTAGGTAACCCAACAAATACTTAAGCTTCATATCAATACATTAATTCAAACACAAAGTTTGCCAATAATGGCCCATTACACATAATTCGTTCCTATAGGCATGAGAGGATACCTTTGTACATGTGTCCTGGAATAGCTAAAACACCCCTAAGGGCATCACATGTACTAGGATATCCCGTCAAAAGAATACAAGTAATGCCTATACAAAAAGAAATCTAAATACATAAGCAGAAAGAGCCAACATGACCCATCACCAGTCCTGCCATACTCCAATCAAGTCCCAGGCTGAGAACCCTGCACATCTGAGAATCCGCAAACGTGTGGTGAAACTAAAGTCCCTGTGAGTGTGATCATGCAAACAGTGTAGGTGTACAGGAAATATATGCACAACATATATTCATAGCTTAACTCATAACAGTTCAACTATTAATCAACACATTCAATCCTCTTGGTGTATTACCCAACACCGGTGGGGTCTTAGCACTTAATCCTCTGACTTGGATTGAGCTCAATACCATTCAAGGCATGTCCCCCTTGTGGCCATTTAACCTTCTGTTTTAATTAACATTCACATTCACACTTAACATTCTTAAACCTCTTGGGTACAAGACCCCTTTTTTCCTCTTTGGACCGAAGTCCCATGTTAGTTTCCTCTTATACATTCATACATATATACATATTTAGTTCATAAAATAGAAGGATTCACAGTCAAGTATGTTCCTCAAGCCTTTAGCCTATATGGAAAGAGAAATAGAGAAGGGTTTACAACATCAATCATCTTCCTCAAACCCTAACCATATCAAATCCATGAGTGTTCCTTTTATTCAACCATTCAATCAATGCATACATCATTTCATGCAAATACAAGCAATAAAGAAGAGGGAGACAAAAGGGGGAGCATAAAAAGAGTTGACACACAAGCATGGAGTGAGTGGGTGAACCACACTCACCTCAATCAAGGAGAACTAGGAAGAATGGAGGGATGAGGATGATGATGCAAAGCTTCTTCAAGGTGTGGAAGACCTCCAACCAAGCTCTCTTGCTCCTTCTTTTCCTTTCTCTCTCTACACGTCTCCTTCTATCTCTAAAAGGGGCAAATAACCTTGTTATTAATGCCCTAATTGAAACAACATTTAAAAATGTTTGCGGGCTCTCGCTCAAGTGAGAGTCTTCTCACTTGAGAGAGAAAAAGGAGAATCGCATTCTCGCTTGAGCGAGAGCTTCCTTGCTTGAGCGAAATTCGTTCAATCAAAAACCCCCAACCTCTCTGACTTTTTCTCGCTCAAGCGAGAACCTTCTCGCTTGAGCGAGAGCAAGTCAGAGAGCAAACTCAATTTTAGAATTGAATTGCGCTTGGGCGAGAGCAGATGCTCTCGCTCAAGCGACCATATGAATAGCCAAAACTCTAGTTTTTATTGATATGCTCGCTCAAGCGAGACCTTCTCGCTTGAACGAGAACACCAGAATCCAGATTTCTAGTTTTTCACGCTTAACCCTACTTCCCTTTAATTCCTTTTATGAAAGCCTCTTCCCTTATTAGTTTGGTTTATGTCATTACTGAAACTTGGGATGTTACATATAGGTATTACCTTGTATTCTTTGATGGGATATCCTAGTACATGTGATGCCCATGGGATGTTCTTAGTTATTCCAGGACACATGTAGAAGGGTATCCCATCATGCCTATTGAAACTGATTATGTTGTATTGAGCCATTATTGGCATACTTGTTACTAGATGAATGTATGTATACTAAGCATTAGTAACTTTTGGGCTTCCCAAGCTATTATATGTTGATTGTCGATATTCATAACAAGCGAAATAATTTCTAAAATCTAGGAATATGCTCCCAACATGTTGTAGGAACACAGGGAAACACTAGAAGGGGGGTTGAATAGTGTTTCTAAATATTTTATGAAGCTTTTCGAAAACAGATTTTCAGACAGGTTACTAGTGGGCTGTCTGAAGTTTTTAGATAGCTGTCTGAAGTTGGTTTCAGACTGCTTAAAAAGGTTCTAAACGAAGTTTCTTTCTTTTTAAAATATTAAATAAAATATTCAGTCCCCTTAATTAGATTAAAACTGAAATGACAAAGATAAGGGAAGAGAGACTTAGCCACAGAATTTATCCTGGTTCACTCACTACCACTTGTGAGCTACGTCCAGTCCCAATGCCAACTAGCACTTGGATTTTCTCTTAATCTTGCAAGATTACAAGTATTCTTTTCTATCAAGCCTCTTCAGGCTCTACAAACAAGTATTCTTTTTCAGACAAGCCTCTCCAGGCTCAACAACACAAGTATTCTTTTTCAGACAAGCCTCTCCAGGCTCAACAACGATTACAGAGAAGTGCTTAAGCTCACAAACTGTATCAGTTTTGAAACTTAAACAATTACAGATGTACAAAGATAACTGAGGTATACTCAGGATAATACAATATGTGTGTACAAAGATGATAAAAATCTATCAGAGTGTTACAGCGAAAAACTTGCAGAGTTTCTGTTCTTTTGCTATACTTCTCTGTCTCACTTGGTCTTCAAATGAGGGGGGGTATTTATAACCAAATGATTTGAATCATTGAAGACTCTCAGGTTTGTGAAATCCATGCTAGCCGTTGTGAGACAGCTGCTGCAGTACATAATATTCTCTGACATATTCTGATATTCCCTGACAATTTCTGACATTTTTACAAGGTTTGCTCCTGCCAAAAAGGTGCTCTTTGTTGCTGCTGCAATTGCTGCGTAGCAGAGGACACGTTGTGACAGAGAACGTGCTTGAATTGCATTGCACAGGTGCCAGCTGTTTGTAGCAGAGATCATGCGTGAAAAACGTGCAGAGGTACATGGATTGACTCAGCTTCAGACAAGAGATGCCACGTCATCAAAAGCTTTCAGACGGCTTTGATGCTTCAGACGGGTTGATCATCTTCAGACAGCATCAGCTTCTTCAGACGGATCCAACACTTAGTCTTATATAGTAGGCTTCTTGCTGAAAATCATAGATAAACAATTTAGACAATTGTATCTTATGAGAAATAACTTAAGTTGAATTTGTTGATCATTAAAACTTAGAGAAAATTCAGTCTTTAAAACATCATAAACCTCTTTATGATATTTTTGAGAGTCAACATTCTCCCCCTTTTTAATGATGACAAATTTAACTTAAATTATGCAAAATTTAGAGATTAAGATTTAGCTCCCCCTGAGACAAATATATCCTTTTAGATGCTTTTATATATGATTTTCTCAGAAGTTCAGACAACTTTGAACTTTTTCATGTATTCCCTCTGAATCCTGTAATCACTCCAGATTTTGTTAGATTTAATACTCCCCCTTTTGTCATCAATCAAAAGGGAATCATAGAGCAATAACAGTAACAGAGCAATAAAACAAACAGAATTATAAACTACAGATAAAGTAAAAACAAGTATCAGAGCAAGGATCATGAGCACATGAGATGGGATAAAAACACTGATTATATTAAAATGATGTAAGGATTAAACAGACAATCAGCACTTGAAGAAGAAATATGAACATAAGACAATGGCAATAAATTAGTCCTTCTTCTTCAGCAGGGCTTCAGACATAAAGGAAATCAGTTCTTCCTTGGCCTTGTCTATGGCAGCTTCAATAGAAGACTTCAACTCTTGTTGACCACTTCTTATCAGCTGTTGCTCATGAAGAATTTCTTGCTGATTCTGAATAACCTTTTGTGCTTTCTTTTCTGAGACTTTACATCTCCTCTCAGATTCTTCACATCTCTTCTCAAGGGCCTTGACCTTGGATTTCAGCTTCTGGTTTTCTTCAAACAGGTCAGGTTCTGACTCAACTACGATGAGCTGAAGGTAGGGACAAACAAATCTCAAAACTCCAAAACCAGGCTGTAAGCCATATTCTGAAGGATTGTAGACTGGACAGAAAAAGGTCCCAACATACTTCAGAAGCACCCAAGCTTGGTTGAATGAATTTGCCTGTGGGGGAAAATGATCTCTTAAGAAATGGTACTGAACATTTGTGAAGTGTCCAACACCCATTGCAGATTCAGCATCAGGACCACTACACCCAGAAGAAGACCCAACAGCTTCTCTGATCTTCCAGTAAGATTCCCACATCCAGTTTTCAAGCAGGTGATTCAAGCCTCCTCCTTCTGATATGATAAACTCAGGAAGACCTTCCCATTCAGAAGCAGTCATGGCTTCAGACAGGGGTGCTGATACAGAATAGACCTTAGGACCCTTCAATTTTTCATCTTGACCTTCTTTGAGGGGATACCTAGGAACAATCCTATCAGGTTTCACCAAGATTTTGGTTGAAGGCCTGATTGAACTGGTTCTAGGAGGCCTGTAGCCTATCATTCCAACTCCTCTAGCCAAATCTCTTTGGAACAATTCAGCTTCTGTGTTCAGCATTCTTACCATTAGCCATTCTTCATTGTTCAGCTTCCATGAGTCTTCAGAGAATGGATTGATAAGATCCCATGTATGTTTAGGAGGGACAACACCCTTCCTTATCTTCTCCAAACCATCAGCATTGTTGGAGTACAAAGCCCTTTCATCAGACACAGTCTTCTTAGTGAGACCCTGATGAAGTGAGATAGCAGGGGCTGTTCTAAAGTGATGCAGCTCTTCAGACAGATGCTGGAATTTTGGCAAAGGACAAGAGCCAAAGGAGGTTCTTGTCAGTCTCTTACATAAGGCTGCAATCTCAGCTGAAAGGTTGAATTGATGGACAGATGAAGGTGGTGAAGGAGGTAAAGGTGTGTGAGGTGGAGATGATGATGGTGAGGAAGGTGATGAAGGTGAAGATAATGAGCTATCAGATAGCTGTATGTATAGAGGTGAGGGGGGTTTGGATGGTGAAGATGTGGGTTCAAGAACTTGGTTTTCTTGAGGTGCAGGGGGTTCAGACAACAGGTTGTCTGATGGTATGATGGATGTAGGTGATGAGGGTTCAGATGGTATGAAAGGTTCAGAGGGTAATGAAATTAGTTGTAAGGTTGGTAGAGGTTGGGAGATAGGTGGAGAAGGTTGCTTTTCAGGTGATGAAGGAGGTGAGGGAGTTACATTATCAAATCTCACCTTGATCCTTTTGTAAGGTTTGGGAGCAACAATATCTTGAGCTTTAGCAGCTCTTTCTTTTTCTTCCCTTTCCTTGGCTTCCTTATCCTCCCTTTCTCTTTCTTCAGAGGAAAGAGCCCTTCTTCTCTTGAAGTATTGATTAGCCTTTAAAAAATTTTGATACCTTCCAGCAATGTCTGCTTCTTCTAGGTGAGAAGCAGTACTTCTGGTAATCCTAACTTCAGACACTGTCTGAAGTAGTTTACCCTTCTTCTTTTTCCTTTGAGGTGCACTTGACCTCTTTCTTTTCTTTGAGGCTTCAGCAATGGCTGCTTGCTTGTCATCCTCAGCATAAGCAAGTTGTGAGGCAATTGCAAGAGCTCTGTCAGTTCTCTCTTGCTCTTCTTTCAGTTCTAACTCTTCTTGTTCAATGGCAGTAGCCAAAGCAGCAACCTGAATCAGTTCAGGGTCAGTGGAGCATGCAACAAGAGGTTGAGCAGCAACTGCATCAATATCCACAGCCTGTCCTTCCATTATAGAAGTAGGCTTTGAAGATTGTGCAGGTTCAGACACTTGACCCACAATTTCAGACAACCTTTGAGAAGGTTTCTGAACAGGTTCAGATGCTTGAATCTGTACAGATGCAGAAGCTATCATAGCTGAACTTCTTACAGGTAGCTTCTTCAGCTTAGGTTGAGGTGACGCCTTTGAGGGCTTGAACTCATGTCTTCTGATATCTCCTTTTAGTTCATTTTCCAGAATCTGCACAGTGGAACTTCTCCTCTGAGCTTTCTCCATCAGCAAACTTTCTTTCATGGTTGGCGAGGGAGGCCTTGGAGTCAGCTTAATCTTCATGCTCTTCAGATTTGATTCACCAAACATAGGAATTGAGTGGTGATCAAAGAGCTGGTGAACTGGAACTTTAAAATGCAACAACACCTTGGTGATGATGGTGTTGTGAGGAAAACTTCCAGCAGAGTCTCTCAGCCTCTTCTGAAGGTGGTACATGATGATATTTGGAAGATTTATCTTCTGCTTCTTCATAAGATGAATGAGGCAGAATCTCTCCAGTTCAGACACATGGTTTCTGCTGCCACTTTTAGGGATTACAGAGTTCCCTAAGATAGCATGCAGAACCCTAGCCTTATCTGACATATTCTTTGCATCCAGGCTAGCAGGAGAGGGAGTTCCATATAAAAACTCAGTAAAATGCTTCTGACCTTTATTTCTTGATTCCCAGCCAGGAGAGAAGACAGCACCTTCAGTCTTGACACCACAGACAATGGCCAAGATGTCTTCATCAATAAAGATAGATGTACCAAGCACATTAGCCTTGATGGTGGTGTAGATGCCTTGAGGGTTAGGGATTCCTCTGGCTGTGGCCCAGAAATCAAGTATACTCTGCTCATGCCAATGTGAACGATTTTTGTTGAAGTATTCAAGCCACCCAGCAGCTTGAAATTCTGCATGAAGATCCATTCCTAGTGCTTCAAGTTCTTCCAGAAAGACACCCTTGGTCTTCACAATATTATCAGCTCCAGACTTCTTTGGTGCCATTGTTGAAGGATGGAAAGAACTTGAGAGAGAAAATGCTTTCTTGAAGATGAATAATAGCAAAGGTTCTGAGAGGGTAGTGAGCTGTAACGTACCAAGGACTCACTGCCTTACAGTACTTATAGACCTCTGAGGCAATGATGACAGAAACTGGCCGCGCAGACATAGGGTAACGTGCAAAGTGGATTTAAACCGTCCCTTTATTGCCACGTCATTTGTTCATTTCAGACAAGTGCAAGATTTCAGACATCCAGTTAATTTCAGACGACCAAAACTTCAGACAGGTCACATGTTTTAGACAGGCTGAAGTTTTAGACACATTATTTTTCATACACACTCACAATGCATGAATGTTCAGTTTATTTCTGATGAACTTAAACCTATCTTCAGTTAGAGGTTTTGTGAATATATCAGCCCATTGATGCTCTGTATCAATAAACTGAATATCAAAAACACCTTTCTGAACATAGTCTCTAATGAAATGATGTTTGATTTCTATATGTTTAGCCCTAGAATGTTGAATGGGATTTTTAGATAAATTAATGGCACTGGTATTATCACATAACACAGGTATAACAGATATTGCAATATTAAAATCTTCAAGTTGATACTTCACCCATAATAGTTGTGAGCAACAACTGGCTGCTGAGATGTATTCTGCTTCAGCTGTTGATAATGCAATTGTGCTTTGCCTTTTGCTTGACAAGCTGATCATATTTTCTCCAAAGAAGTGACATCCACCACTGGTGCTTTTTCTTTCAACTCTGTCTCCAGCAAAATCAGCATCACAGTATCCTACTAACCTGCAATCCTTACTTTTCTTATAGCACAGACCAAGATTAGTAGTACCTTTAAGATATCTGAAAATTCTTTTTACAGCTTTGTAGTGAGTGATTCTTGGATTAGATTGAAATCTAGCACACAGGCACACACTGAACATGATGTCAGGCCTGCTTGCTGTTAGATACAATAATGAACCAATCATTCCTCTATACAAAGTTTGATTCACTGGTTCTTCATTCTCATCTTTATTTAAAGATGCAGAAGGGTGCATTGGAGTTGTCATGGGTTTGCAATCACTTAGGTTGAACTTTTTAAGCATTTCCTTTGTATATTTCTCTTGATGGATCCATATACAATCAGAATCTTGCTTAATCTAAAGTCCAAGGAAAAACTTTAGTTCACCCATTAGGCTCATTTCAAATTCAGATTGCATTAACTCAGAAAACTCTTTGCACATTGAAGAATTAGTTGAACCAAAAATAATGTCATCAACATATATTTGGACAAGTATAAGATCCTTGTTAGACTGTTTTCTAAAAAGAGTTGTGTCAACTTTTCCTCTTTCAAAGCCATTAGTTGCAAGAAAACTGCTCAGTCTTTCATACCAAGCTCTTGGGGCTTGCTTCAGACCATAGAGAGATTTCTTGAGTTTAAAAACATGTTCAGGAAAAGTTACATCTTCAAAACCAGGGGGTTGTCTAACAAAAACCTCTTCTTCAATGAAACCATTGAGGAAGGCACTTTTGACATCCATTTGATATAGTTTGATGCCATTATTTACAGCATAAGATAAAAGAATTCTAATTGCTTCTAACCTGGCCACTGGGGCAAAGGTTTCAGTGAAGTCAATACCTTCTTGCTGGTTATAACCTTGAGCTACTAGCCTTGCCTTATTTCTGATAACTTTGCCTTCTTTAGACAACTTGTTTCTGAACACCCATTTGGTTCCAATAATTGTTTTCCCATGGGGTTTAGGAACAAGGGTCCAGACATCACTCCTAGCAAATTGATTTAGCTCCTCTTGCATGGCTAGGATCCACCCTTCATCATGCAGAGCTTCATCAATGCTTTTTGGCTCAATTTCAGACAGGAGAGCAAGAGAATTCAAATGTCTGAATTTTGATCTTGTCTTAACTCTTTCTGAAGTGCTGCCAATGATTTGCTCTTTAGGATGATGTGACTTGTATCTCCAATCAGATTTATGAGGAGGTATCACATCTGTCTGAGACTCAACATTTGTCTGAAGAGGTTCAGAAACAGCAGGAGCTTCAGACAGGTGCTCATCCTTCAAATTGTTGTGATCATTCAGCTCCATTCCTGCAAAATCATCCTCTAGATCTGATAGTTCCTTATCAGTCTCTTTGTTATCATTGAATTTTACATGTATGGTTTCTTCAACAGTTAAAGTTCTAGAGTTATACACTCTATATGCTTTAGATGTTTCAGAATATCCAATGAAAAATCCATTATCAGACTTTGCATCAAATTTTCCAAGATCATCTTTGGTGTTCAGTATAAAACATTCACATCCAAAGATGTGGAAATATGATATGTTGGGTTTTCTTCCTTTCCACAATTCATATGGAGTCTTTTTCAGAATTGGTCTTACCAATATTCTGTTTTGAAGGTAACAAGCTGTGTTAACAGCTTCTGCCCAGAAGGTTCTAGGTAAGTTGCTTGAGTTGAGCATGGTCCTTGCCATCTCTTGCAAACTTCTGTTCTTTCTCTCAACAACCCCATTCTGTTGAGGTGTTCTTGCCACAGAGAAATTGTGTGAGATCCCATTCTCATCACATAACAATTTGAAATTTGCATTCTCAAACTCCCCACCATGATCACTTCTTATGACAGAAATACAAAATCCCTTTTCATTCTGTACCTTCTTACAAAATATTGTGAAATTCTTAAAAGTCTCATCCTTGTTTCTAAGGAATATCACCCATGTGAATCTAGAATAGTCATCAACAATGACCAAGCCATATTTCTTTCCACTAAGACTTTCTGTTCTAATAGGACCAAACAAGTCAATGTGTAAAAGTTCTAGTGGTCTGCTAGTTGAAACAACATCTTTACTCTTGAAGAAGTGTCTTGTTTGTTTCCCTTTCAGACAGCTATCACATAAAATGTCAGATTTGTATGAGAGCTTGGGCAATCCTTTAACAAGGTTGTGTTTTGCTAATCTTGAGATTAATCTCAAGCTGGCATGCCCAAGTCTTTGATGCCAAATCTGTTTTTCATCTTCAACAGAAATGAAGCATTTTACATTTTGACTTGCTAGATCCTCTAGATCAATTTTATACACATTGCTGTGTCTCTTAGCAGTAAAAAGTGTTTGATCAGAGGAGTCTTTGACTATGCATCCTTCCTTGGTAAAGGATACTACATAACCACCGTCACATAATTGACTTATGCTCAGTAAATTATGTTGTAGTCCTTCCACAAGAAGAACATTTTTAATGAGGGATGAAGGAATTATACCTATAGTCCCTATGCCAGTGATCTTCCCTTGCTGATTTCCACCAAAGGTGACCACTCCTCCTTCCTTAGGTCTAAGGTTTTGGAACAAAGACTTTTCTCCTGTCATGTGTCGCGAGCACCCACTGTCCAGGTACCATTTGTGGGGTCTCCTTTGTCCTGTTAAACACATCTGCAACAGGAATGATCAAGTTTTTAGGTACCCAAGTTCTTTTGGGTCCTGTTTTGTTAGCTTTGGGTCTTGCTTTTCTCTTGTGCTTGCACTGAATCACATTGTGTCCAGGCTTACCACAGTGAGAACACCCAGTGACCTTCTTTTTACTTTTAGAAAAATTTAAGACAGTAGGAGGTTCAGACATGTTGTGATCAAAAAAACCTAGTCCACTTTTGTCAGAGGAATGTCTTTGATTTCCAAGCATTATGTTTAAATTTTTTGTTCCTTTGACAAACTTGGCTAGATCATTTGTCAGTTCTACAATCTGTTTCTGAAGTTTTTTATTTTCTTTAGACACAGTTTGTGAACTATGGTTTTCAGCCTCAAAGACCTTTTCCTTGAGCATAATATGTTCTATTTTCAGAGACTCATATTTGTTACACATTTCTGTGTGAGCCTTGGATAGATTCTTATACTCTAGGAACAGTTCCTTGGAACTTTCCACCAGATCATCATACATTTCTTGCAAGGTAAGAGTGAATACCTCAGCTTCAGAACTGTCTGAAGATGGTAGGCTTGCCATGAGACACAGATTTGCCTCTTCTGAGGTGTCTTCCTCCTCTTCTGAAGTTGATTCATCCAGATCCTCCCATGTTGCCATGAGACCTTTCTTTTTCTTGAAAAACTTCTTCTTCTTGAAGTTGTTTTTCTTCAGTTTTGGACACTCAGCCTTCATGTGCCCTGGTTGCTTACACTCAAAACAAATAATTTTGTCAGTTTGTATGTCTTTACCTGACTTACCTCCTTTTGAGGTTGAGGGTTGATTCTTTCTGAATCTTCCTCTGTTCTGTAGCATTCTCTTGATCTTCCTACTTAGAAGAGCAAGATCATCATCGTCTTCTGAGCTATCTTCAGAGTCTTCATCTCCCTCTGAAGCTGCCTCAGCTTGCATAGCCTTGATGTTGCCATGCCTAGACTGTTTGGTCTTGGAGTTTAGGGCTAGAGATTTTCTCTTGTTGTCATCTTCTCCAAGCTCAAGCTCATGGACCTTAAGAGATCCCAACAGTTCTTCCACTCTAAGAGAGTTCAAATCTCTTGCCTCTTGAATGGCAGTAACTTTGGGTCTCCAAGACTTAGGCAAGCTCCTTAGGATTTTTCTGTTATTATCTCCAGAGTTGTATGTTCTGCCTAAGGACCTGAGTCCATTTGTTATGGTCTGAAACCTTCCAAACATTTGGTCAATGGTTTCAGATTCTTCCATCTTGAACATCTCATACTGATGTATGAGCATACTTATCTTGGATTGCTTGACAGTCTCAGTACCTTCATGGGCTGCTGCAAGAGTATCCCAAATCTCCTTGGCAGAGGTGCATCCATGAACCTTCTCATATTCTGATTTGTTCAAGGAACATATCAGATAGAGTTTGGCCTTAGCATTCATCTGGACTCTAGCCTTTTGCTCCAAAGTCCATTCAGTCTTAGGTATAGGCACATCATTTCGCATAGGCACATAGTCTCCATCAGTGACCACATCCCAAACATCAATGTTTGTGCTTTCAATGAACAGCTTCATTCTATCTCTCCAGTAGTGATAATCTTCTCCATTGAAAGCTGGAGGTCTTGTGATAGAGGCTCCTTCTGTGATGTATTGTCTGTTACTGTTTGAAGCTTCCATGTGGATCTTTCAGTCCTCAGACACTTGTTAGGTGTATCAACCCTGAGTAGAGCTCTGGTACCAACTGTAGGAACACAGGGAAACACTAGAAGGGGGTTGAATAGTGTTTCTAAATATTTTAAGAAGCTTTTCGAAAACAGATTTTCAGACAGGTTACTAGTGGGCTGTTTGAAGTTTTTAGATAGCTGTCTGAAGTTGGTTTCAGACTGCTTAAAAAGGTTCTAAACGAAGTTTCTTTCTTTTTAAAATATTAAATAAAATATTCAGTCCCCTTAATTAGATTAAAACTGAAATGACAAAGATAAGGGAAGAGAGACTTAGCCACAGAATTTATCCTGGTTCACTCACTACCACTTGTGAGCTACGTCCAGTCCCAATGCCAACTAGCACTTGGATTTTCTCTTAATCTTGCAAGATTACAAGTATTCTTTTCTATCAAGCCTCTTCAGGCTCTACAAACAAGTATTCTTTTTCAGACAAGCCTCTCCAGGCTCAACAACACAAGTATTCTTTTTCAGACAAGCCTCTCCAGGCTCAACAACGATTACAGAGAAGTGCTTAAGCTCACAAACTGTATCAGTTTTGAGACTTAAACAATTACAGATGTACAAAGATAACTGAGGTATACTCAGGATAATACAATATGTGTGTACAAAGATGATAAAAATCTATCAGAGTGTTACAGCGAAAAACTTGCAGAGTTTCTGTTCTTTTGCTATTCTTCTCTGTCTCACTTGGTCTTCAAATGAGGGGGGGTATTTATAACCAAATGATTTGAATCATTGAAGACTCTCAGGTTTGTGAAATCCATGCTAGCCGTTGTGAGACAGCTGCTGCAGTACAGAATATTCTCTGACATATTCTGATATTCCCTGACAATTTCTGACATTTTTACAAGGTTTGCTCCTGCCAAAAAGGTGCTCTTTGTTGCTGCTGCAATTGCTGCGTAGCAGAGGACACGTTGTGACAGAGAACGTGCTTGAATTGCATTGCACAGGTGCCAGCTGTTTGTAGCAGAGATCATGCGTGAAAAACGTGCAGAGGTACATGGATTGACTCAGCTTCAGATAAGAGATGCCACCTCATCAAAAGCTTTCAGACGGCTTTGATGCTTCAGACGGGTTGATCATCTTCAGACAGCATCAGCTTCTTCAGACGGATCCAACACTTAGTCTTATATAGTAGGCTTCTTGCTGAAAATCATAGATAAACAATTTAAACAATTGTATCTTATGAGAAATAACTTAAGTTGAATTTGTTGATCATTAAAACTTAGAGAAATTTCAGTCTTTAAAACATCATAAACCTCTTTATGATATTTTTGAGACTCAACACATGCATGATTCTTGGATTTATGAATTAGAACGTTACAATACTCGTAATGAGTACCAACATATTTATTAAATGGGTGGGAAAGGATATTATACTACCCGCCCCACGGGCCACGTGTACCCGCATACTAGCTAAAATATATTTTTTTAGTAAATATATTAAAATATTTATATATTTTATTATTATTTTATAATAATATTTTTAATATATTAACCTGTAATTATGTTATATAATGTTAATTTATATTATACAATATTAATATAATATAAGAATATATTATATGATATTTTCTCTCTTTCTTTCTATAATTTTTTTATTTTTAAATATTAATGAATACCCGTGAAATACCTGATACCCGTATGGATATCCATTAATTTAAGCGGGTATGGATGCGGATAGTATACTACCCATTCCGTCCCGTTGACAATCCCTATTTCAAATCATGTTATTGTCATTGTAATTGAGTAACTAATTATTTAAATTTTTATTTACTTACACTGTTCAAATAGCTAATTTAAATGGTCAATTGCAATTAAATATGGGAATCTAAAGATATGATGCACATTAAATTTTATAAACAATAAAATAGTCCTCATTCACAATTCAGTTTTAAAATTACACTTAAAGAAATTATAACAGCAAGATTAATTTAATTTCAAATTTAATGATGTGATTTTCTTGAATTTTTTTAATGGTAAATTAATAATTTCCATTCTGACCATCTCATGACATAAATTTGAAACTGCCCTATTTTTTTTTCATTTTTTATTTTCTTACACTAGCAAAAAATGAGAAACTAAAATAATACGTCCTCCGTTTCTTTTTATGTGTCGTTTTAGAGTCTCAATTATTTTAAATAAATGTCATTTTCAGATACCAATACAATAATAAATGCTATTTTTCCAATTTTACCCCTTTCTTAATCTGATTCTTTTTATTTTAAATATTTATTATAAATTTATATCATAAATGTTCTACAAGTTCAAAGTCTTGATAAATATATTCATTATGTTTCCAAAAAAAATTATGGTATAGAGGTAAAACAAGTTTGAAAAATGAATTCATTTCATTGTAAAAAAAAGATATTAAATGACTTGGTGAGAAAAAGAGAAAGGACATATTTGAAAAAAAAATGTGCTAAAAACACATAATTATTACTTTCCTTTTATTTTGTTTTTTTCCTCCTTCATTTCCTCTCCACAGTTCAAACCATTCTCGATCGTCTCTCTCTTTCTCTCTATAGAGAGAGCTTTGAAAAACTTTTCATCAATTCTGCCCTCAAACCTTCTCGTATTTTCCAATCCGCCATGGCTCCTGCCACCTCACCCGCTGCGTCGCACAGACACGTCGGCTTCAGCCGTCGCACGCTTGCGCCACGCCATCCACAGCGGCCGTATACGCCGCCGGTTAAGAAGTACAGGTCAATGACAGACATAATGGAGAGGGCGCCCTATGCTGTGGTGGAACGTGAGGATTATAACGACCTGACCTGCGACCAATATCGATCCGGTGAGAGGGCGGAGGAGCTGCTTTTCTGCGACAAATGCGACAAAGGCTTCCATATGAAATGTGTGAGGCCCATCATCGTGAGGGTACCGAATGGATCTTGGCTTTGCCCTAAGTGTTCAGGAGGGAAGAGAGTGAGAAGTAAGGGATTGTCGAAACGTGGTTTATTTATTTATTTTTCTGTCGAGCTGTTTTCTCAACCGTGATGGTAAATGTGGCATTGTGTTGGTGATTGTTTATGTGTTTCAGGTTTCTCTCAGAAGAAGATAACTAATTTCTTCGGGATCGACATGGATTCTTCTGACTTTAAGAACAAAGGTTCTTCTTCTCAGGGTAATGTGCAAAAATTCAGACATACTTATATATAATATATATTTATTATCTATGCTTTTCATTCTTCTTATTCATTTTTCTTTTGGTTATTTCTTATTCCCCTTGATAATCTTTTTGAGAACACACTGAGTGTGGATATTTGTCTCCCCATTTTGAATCGAGCTTCAATCAATGTTTGGCTTTGTGAATGTAATGTTGATTGAATTTGGTTTCACGGGTTCATATATCGTTGCTTCACCAAATTATATGAGAAAAATAATTTTACACTTGAGCTTGGCTCGTGAATTATATTTTATATTTTTCAACTTTTATTAGTAAGATATATGTGTGTTATGCATAGAGTTGCATGTGGCCTTTTGGACTTCATTGAAAGGTATGTTCTTGGAGATCCTGAGTTGCAATCTAAGTTGATAAGTGAAATGAGAAAACTAAAAAATGTTCAGTTATATTTTGGAAAGCAATCTGCTATACGAGAATGAAATACAATGATGATAGGTAAAATTAATGGTTGATAACATTCATTATTGCAATCTTTTATCTTTATTTTTGTCGAAAACATAAGTAGTTGTATTGATTTATTTCTTTATATGAAATATTCTAAATCAATGATGAGAATCTTATGGATGTAGTGCCCCAAATTTACAAAAATTGGCTATTCGTGTTTTAGGCCAAGCTGTAGTGCTTCTGGTTGTAAGAGAAATTGGAGTGTATTTGAGCACATTCATTCAAATAAAAGAAATAGGTTAGAGCATCAAAAGCTTAATGATCCTGTGTATGTTCGTTAAAACTTGAGGTTGTAGCAAAGGTACTTTATATTCATTCTTTATTGACTATTTTACTTATCTATGTGTGGGTGCGCGCACGCTTGGGTTTTTTATACTAATACAAGGGCACATTGAAAAACTTAAGAATCGACTGATACATCAATATTAATTTTGAAACACTTGAAGACCATTCTAATTGGGTATTAGATGAGTCACCTGTAACATCCCGAAAATTATGCCTAAAATGAACCTAGAAGTGAGCTAGGAGTGGGTTGATAACTTGAGAAGTAGGACAAGGGTGAAAGGGAATTAGATGAGGAGGACTAAGTTCGAAGTGGAAGTTCATAAGGGGGACTATGTGGGAACGGTAGGTTTTCAGAAGAAGTAGTGATGATTGTCAGGAGATTAGAACCACCTAAGTTGTAGTAAGTCTCATGTATTGAAAAGGGGTTACGGATCTAAGGCCTTAGGAATGGAGAAAATAAGGAAATTGTGAAAGCAGGGGAGCGCGCTCGAGTGCACATAGGGTGTGCTCAAGCGCACTCAAGGGGTCGGTTGTCTTTGTTCTCTGGTTGAGGCGCGCTCAAGCACGCTTAGGCGCCCTCAAGCGTGCATGCTTCTCCAGGATGGGTGAGCTTCTGCCTCTGGTGCGCTCAAGCACACCTGGTGAGCTTGAGCACACTTAAGTCAGTACCTCCAGGGAGTTCTAGTGCGCTGGTTCGCTCAAGCCCATTATGAGTGCGCTCAAGCGCACTTGTTCCATGGCCTTAGGAGAGCTTCAGCATGTTAGCGCGCTCGAGCGCACCTTGAGTGTGTTCAAACGCACGAGTCACGGAGGCATTTTTAAAACAGAGCTTGTGCTCCCCCTTCTCTCATTTTTCACGCGGCTTAGGGTTCTTTTAGAGAGAGAGGGAGAGGAAACTAGAGAGAGAAAGGGTGAGAAGAAGAAGAAGACTTTGGGTAGTGGCAAACTCCCACCATCTCCCAGCTTGGATCTCCAACATCTTCCTCCTCCTCCTCCATTGTTCCTCCATTTAAGGTGAGTGAAGCTCACAAACTTTCACCTCATCTCATGTATGTTCTTCCACATGAACCATACCTCTTATCATCCCTTTCTAGAGCTTGTATGTGATTGTTTCGAGTTTTCTACCACGTGATTTCGTAGTTGTTTCATGATTAATGGTTATTGGACTAGAAACTCTTACCTAGGGTTTGGATTGGGATTGTTGATGGGAATAAACACTAGTTGTCAATCTTGCTAAATAATATGATGATATTGGTTGTATGTAATATGTTGATGATGATTATGTTAGAAATCCTCACTTAGGGTTTGTTCGGGAGTTTGTCCTTTTGTCTCTATTTGGGGAATTTCCTCTTATGATTCATATGCTTGGAGGTGGTAGCATTATTCTGGAAATTCTTAGATCTATTATGTTTTGTATGTTATCTGTGCATGTGATAGTGTTGTGTTGTTAGTTATTACATATTTTTGGCCTCTGGCCCAGTTAAGACTGAGAAAATGATTTTTGGCTTCGGCCCAGAGAAAAAGGCTTCGACCCCGTTTTGGCTTCGGCCCAAGTTAACTTAAAGGGAAAAGATTGATTTCAGAAAATGAGTTAAGACATGGGTGATTAGTACCCAATTAATAAGGGTGATTAGTGCCCAAGGTGATTAGTGCTCAGTGGTGGTGATTAGTGCCCAAGGGAGACGTTCCTTGTAGTTTGAGCTCAGGTCTAGCCACACCGAGTTAAGTGATAAGACCCCACCTGCCAGGTAATGCAGGTTGTAACATCCATGAGTTACTGCCTCGAGTAGTGGGGTCCAGGCTTGGATGTTACACAGACCATGCATGGCATATTTGAGTTGTGTTGCATTTACATGTTTAAATTGAATTTAAATGATATTTAGAGCAAATTATGTATGTTCTATTGAACTGTGTCGAGTGCTGCATTTCATATGCCTATTTTCCCCACACTGCTTGCTGCATGCTTTGCTTACTAGGACCTCAGTCTCACCCCACGTTGCGAGGATATATTTTAGTTATGCAGGTTATTCCAGCTTTATGTTTAGAAGGGAAGTGAAGCTCTTGGAGTGGATTCACCCATTCCCAGTGGTCAAGAGAAATTCATAGTTGTTAATCAAATGTAATTAATAGTCTAATGATGTATTAATGTAGAGACTTTAGATTGGCCACGGAGGCTTACTCATAGTTAAGATTGTATTGTGTTATTGTAAACTGTACTGACGGTTTTGCTGAATTTCAGGTTAAGATAGAATTGGCAAACATCCAGTTTTTAGGGGAAACTTTGCCGGATTTCCGGTATGAGTTTTGGGGAGCCATAACACTCCAAGTGTGGGTTCATTCTCTAGGTTTTGATTGCGGTTTTGTAATAAGAATTATGGTGTATGAATTTTGTGGAAGCTTAAGCAAACGTTGGATTGCCTAAGCAACTGTATGATTTGTATGAAGATATCGAAAATAGCAGGAAATAATTTCAATAATTTAGGAATAGTGTTTCCAACGAACACTATTCTTGAGTTGAGAAATTAGGACGTTACATCACCACCATACTTAACTGTTGAGGAGGTGGAGATTTACAAATTGACCTTGCAAATATGTCCATCCAACCAATTTCAGATGATATTGATATGTTTCTTTATTATATTATAAAAATAATTTCATTATTTGATATTTGATATCATTTTATGCTAATTGAAAACTTATATTTGAAATTATATTTTTATAGATAAATTTAATTTGGATGATGATGTGCAGACAATACCATGGGAAGTGGAAACCAAAATTAAAGCAATGTTGCTGAAGCCTCTGATTTCTTCGATGAAGAGAGAGTTCTCAAATTAGATACAACTTTCACTTCATGGGAAAAACTAAATTTATGTGAGTGTAGCTTTGATTGTCATTTGTGAGCTTATTTAGTAGTACTAAAACCATGGTTGTTTATTTATGATTTGGACTTATTTATGACCTTATCTTGTATTAGAACCTTGGATTTTAATTGTTTTATGGACTTATACCTCGTGTTAGAAATTTGTAGCAAACATTGATTTTCATTTGCTTAATTAGATGCATTTTGTGATGGTAATACTTTTTATTTTGGAATCTAAACAGGTAATATAATAGCTTGTGTTATGATTTTTTAATACAGCTGATTTAATCGGTTCAACCAGTGACCTATTAACTCGGTGACATGATCGTGTCGATCACCGATCTGAGTTTATTAACATTGGAATGGGAGGAAGAAGAAGGAAAAACTATTGCTATAGAGAGAGGGAGGAGAACCCACCTAAAGTGGGGAAAGGTTCCTTAAAGGGGGGTTGAATGAGGTTCGATGAAGCAGAACCCACTTAATTTGAGTATCGAGTTTCCGTATTTCGGAACAATCCAACCCAACCCTACACCACACACACACATAGATAATTAATAAAAATAATAAAAAAGATAATATCTATAATTTTCTCAACCTGATCCGATCCAACTGCACATAGGCGTAGCCAAGGGGCGGCTGGCAGGGGCCACGGTCCCCATAAAAATTTTCAAGTTTTTTATTAACTATATAGATCCCGTATAATATATCTCGTATAATATATCTCATGAACTATTACTTCGGTCACCCTAAAAATTTCGTAGATTCTGTAATATTAAGTACTTCTTTAAAACTCTTGCTATTTATCTTTATTTTGTCAAAAAAAGTTTTTACTTTTTATTATTTTATTATTTTATATTGATTATTTTTTTCTTATTTAGAGATGATAAGATAATATTCAAAATTATAGATAAGATTTGATTAGAAATATTGCTTATAAAAAATATTTGATTAGAAATATTAGTCTATAAAAAGTAAAAAGATCAAAGGGTTCCATACGAGCATTATAGGGAATAAGAAAGAATGCAGAAAATATCATTAGGTAACATAATAAAACATTAAAAAAGATTTTGTTTGATTTGAATATATTTTTTATAAATACATGATGAGAAAAACTAAAAATTTGATTTGTAATTATCTGAATTAAATAGAAAATTTAACGAAAAGACAGTTGAACTTCTTATACTCAGTTCAGCTTTACGTCCCAAAGACTCTTTGAAATCAATTGATATCGAACAAATTTGTCAACTTATTGAGAAATTTCTTGCAGATGAAAAAATGAAGAGTTTTATTTAAATAAAATTTACTATTCTTAATTGAAATTATTTAATATTTTTATCATAATTTTTAACATTTTACTCCGACCCCCAAAAGAAAATTTCTGGCTACGCCTCTGCAACTGCATATTATTTTTGTATTTCTTTTCATTTTTTCTATTTAATTTTATCTCTTTTAATTTTTATATGAATCCAACTATCCAACTCAATCAAACCTGAACATAATTGGGTTGGTTCCGATTCAAGGACAAATATAAACCTACCAAACTCAACCCGAAATTCTTTAAATGGGTTGGGTCCAAAATACCCATAAAACTCGCCCGACCAAACCTGTGAGCACCCCTAACGTTTTTATTTGTATAATTTAAGGTTTTCTTCTAGATATGATATTTATAAATATGCCGTTAAAAAAATTTGAATTTTGTTAAATTCCAAATATATCCTAATCTTTTGTACACTTTCTATTTTAAAGTAATAGTACATTTTGTAAAATTTATTTTTGTAAATTATTTATCCATTTACCATTTTTATGTAACATTAATTTTTTATCAATTTTTTTATGAAATAATTGTCATTCCTTGAATAGATAGACAACAAATGAGTCGTTTGTCGGCAATTAAAATAAGAGAGATATTAATGAATAAAATAAAAATTAGTAAAACTATAATAGGAAATTAAATAACATTTTTATAAAACTAAAAATATTAATTACATTCCTTAATCCTTATATAAAAATTAACGAATGATTTTTTGAAATAGAGGTAGTATTGTATAGTGCTGCTGTTTTCATATAAAGACACGTAATAGTAAGATAAAAATTTGCATTTAGTTACATAACCTAAGACATGTTTGGTTTTTTTTTTAGTTTTCTCAACTAGTAAAATCATAATTATAATTAAAATAATAATAAAGTTTAATTAATGAAACAAAAAAATTAAATTATTAATAATAATCTTTTAGAAAATAAACTTATGGACATTAATTATTAAGAAAATAAGAAAAAAAATTAATTAAGAAATGATGATAACGTTGGTGGTTAAAACTTTTACCAAAATGACTTATTCCTTCATTTATAAAGACACTTAGATAGGATTTATTCATTACATGAATAAACCTTTTCATACTCACTTTGCTTAATAATAATTTAATTTTAATAACAGTGATATATGATTCAATAGTTATATTTATTAATTTCATAATTTATAAAAAATAATACTCAAAACATATATTCAAAATTTATTCTTAAATTAAGTAAATCACCTCTCATAATATTATGTTCCTTCTAAAATTTCTTTTATATTATAAAATTAAAACATCTCATTGTTCTTAAAACACATTTCATACTTATGTTATTAGGACTCCATTGGTAATTAGATGTTTTTAGAAGCAAAATCACATATATGATCATGAGATGTAACGTTGTTCAAGCCGGATAGGACTTATATGAGTACAAAGTTCTCCCTCCGCTAGTTTCATTAGATATTTAGAGTAACTTATATGAGATTTATTTAGAGTAATTTATATAATTTCAAACTAGGGATGACAAAAAAAACTCGTACCCGTGGATACCTGCGGATATAGTTGTAACATCCCAAAGTTCATAACTATTTGTATAAACTAATTATAATAGGAATGTGCTTTTATAAAGAGGAATTAAGAAAAGAGGGTAAAAAGTATTAGAAAAGGCTTGATATGGAAAATCAGGATTTTCATTTCTCGCTTGAGCGAGAATATCAGCAAACTTGAGAAAAATCAGCTTCTGATGTTCTCGCTTGAGCAAGAATTCTTGCTCAAGCAAGGATGTCCTGTTGTTTGGGTGCTCTCTGGAAGACTTTCTCTCAAGCGAGAAGGGTCTCATTTGAGCGAGAATCATCCAAAGAGGGATGCTCTCTGGAGTATTCTCGCTCGAGCGAAGAGCCCCTCGCTTAAGCGAGAACCCGAAGGCAGAACCTCTTTAGTATTCTCGCTCAAGCGAGAAATCCTCGCTTGAGCGAAAAAGCGCGAGACAAATTTTAATGTTGTCTCTGTTATAGTAGGTTTCATTTATTGTTCTTCACCCCCTTTCTAGAGAGAGAAGTTAGAGAGAGAAAGATAGAGAAGAAGAAGGAAGGAGACCTTGATTGGAGGCCCCCACGTCATTCAAGGAGTTTGGAATCATCATCCTCATCCCTTCATCCTTACTATTTCCTTGGTTGAGGAGAGTGTGGTGCACCTACTCACTCCATTATTGTGTGTTCCCTTCAAATGACCCCTCTCCTCTATTCCTCTTCTTTATTGTCTATATTTGCATTGAATAAAATTTGTATTGATTGAATGGTTGAATGGATTGGAAATTTGGGGTTTTGAAATAGATAGAGTTTGAAAAAAGGAATAGAAATTGTTATGCCCCTGCCTATTTCCCTTCCATATATGTTAGAACCTTGAGAAATGTATGTGACTATTATTACTCTTGCATTATGAACTGAATGGGAATGACTGTATAAGAGGAAAACGGATGGGTCTTCGGACCAAAAAATGAAAATTGTTCTTTGACCTGAAAGGATCATGACGGTTTAAAATGAAGTGTGAATGTTAAATTAAAACAAAAGGTTAAAAGGCCACAAAGGAGACGTTCCTTGTATGGATACTGAGCTCAGTCCAGGTCAGAGGATTAAGTGCTAAGACCCCACTGGTGTTGAGTAATACACCAAGAGGTTGAATGTATTTATGATTGCAAAAATTATTTATGACTAGATTATATGAAATTTTCCGCTGTGCATTATCATTGTATGGATTTCCTACACTACTTGCTTAACTGCACTCTCTGGGACTTTAGTCTCACCACACGATTTGTAGATTTTTAGATGTGCAGGGTTCCTAGCCCAGAGCTTGACTGGAGTATGCAGGACTTTCGTAGGGTCATGTTGATCCTTTTTGTTTAATGTATTTAGATTCATTTTGTATAGTGTAACGTCCTAATTCCTAATTCCAAGAACAATTCCTGTTGGAAGCACATTCTCAAATTCTGGAAATTATTTCGCGGATCATGAATATCGATAAACCATACAACATAGCTTAGGTAACCCAACAAATACTTAAGCTCCATATCAATACATTAATTCAAATACCAAGTATGTCAATAATGGCCCATTACATATAATCTGTTGCTATAAGCATGAGAGGATACCCTTGTAAATGCGTCCTGGAATAGCTAAAACACCCCCAAGGGAATCACGTGTACTAGGATATCCCGTCAAAAGAATACAAGTAATGCCTATACAAAAAGAAATCTAAATACATAAGCAAAAAGAGCCAACATGATCCATCACCAGTCATGCCATACTCTTATCAAGTCCCAGGCTGAGAACCCTGCACATATGAGAATCCACAAACGTGTGGTGAGGCTAAAGTCTCAGTAAGTGTGATCATGAAAGCAATGTAGGTATACATGCAATATATGCACTGTGGATATTCATAACTTAACTCATAACAGTCCAACTATTAATCAACACATTCAATCCTCTTGGTGTATTACCCAACACCGGTGAGGTCTTAGCACTTAATCCTCTGACCTGGACTAAGCTTAATACCATTCAAGGAAAGTCTCCCTTGTGGCCATCTAACCTTCTGTTTTAATTAACATCACATTCACATTTAACATTCTTAAACCTCTTGGGTACAAGACCTCCTTTTTCCTCTTTGGACCAAAGTCCCATGTTAGTTTCCTCTTATACATTCATACGTATATATATATATATATATATATATATTTAGATCATAAAATAGAAGGATTCATAGTCAAGTATGTTCATCAAGCCTTTAGCCTATATGGAAAGGGAAGTAGAGAAGGGTTTACAACATCAATCATCTTCCTCAAACCCTAACCATATCAAATCCATGAATAATCCTTTTATTCAACCATTCAATCAATGCATACATCATTTCATGCAAATACAAGCAATAAAGAAGAGGGAGACAGGAGGGGGAGCATAAAAAGAGTTGACACACAAGCATGGAGTGAGTGCGTGAACCACACTCACCTCAATTAAGGAGAACTAGGAAGAATGGAGGGATGGGGATGATGATGCAAAGCTCTTTCAAGGTGCGGAAGACCTCCAACCAAGCTCTCTTGCTCCTTTTATTCCTTTCTATCTCTACACGTTTCCTTCTCTCTCTAAAAGGGGCAAATAACCTTATTATTAATGCCCTAACTGAAACAACATTTAAAGCTGTTTGCGGGCTCTCGCTCAAGCGAGAGTCTTCTCACTTGAGCGAGAAAAAGGAGAATTGCATTCTCGCTCAAGCGAGAGCTTCCTCCAAAAACCCCAACATCTCTGACTTTGTCTTGCTCAAGCGAGAACATTCTCACTTGAGCGAGAGCAAGTCCGAGAGCAAACTCAATTTTTGAATTGAATTGCGCTTGGGTGAGAGGCTCTCGCTCAAGCGACCATATCAGTAGCCAAAACTCTACTGTTTACTGATATGCTCGCTCAAGTGAGACTTTTTCATTTGAGCGTGAAAACCAAAATCCAATTTTACTGGTATGCTAGGTGTAACATCCTAATTTCTAATTTCAGAAATAATGCCTGTTGGAAGCACTATTTCCAAATTCGTGAAATTATTTCATTCATTTCGCGTATCGACATACAATACCATCGCTTGAGTAACCCAACAATTACTAAAGCTCCAACGATACATATATAACTCAAGGAAATAATAACATAATGTTGCCATCAAGGCTCCAATACAAAAATATTAAACTAACATAATGATTCCTAAAGTAGCTTTAACAAATAACATTAGGGGTTCTAAACAACATGAAGAACATAAAAGTAAAGTAAACAATAAGACTACTGGTCTTCACATGCCATCTACTACTCGTCATAGCTCTGATCAGTATCCTGCACCACTAAAAATATTGTTCCCATGGAATGGGGTGAGACCAACGTCCCAGTGAGTGTAACAGTGTGTAGTGTGGAGGAAAGCAACCAAGAACCATCATGACATACATATAAATTTAAGAGACATAATAGAGATATTGATACAGAATTGAACACAAAGAAAATCAATCATCAAGATGCAATGCATGGTTGTGAGGTGTTGTTCCCGACACCCCGGGGTCTTTTCTCTGTAACGGACTGTGATGAGCGCTCGGCCATGTAACCAAGGACCGTCGTCCAAGGTTACCTATGATTAAATTTTAAATAGCATTTAAATATAATTCTGTGATTGGGGACCCCATCTCCCTCTTGGCCATGAGTTCGATGTGGTTACCCCGTTGTTCTTAAATAATTTGCCCGAAGGCCTGTGATGGTCAAAGACCCTGTGATAGCCCGAAAGCTCTATGATTTCTTAAATTCATAATTCCATGACTGTGATGGCCAAAGGCCCATGAATTCCAGAATAACATAATCAAATCCATCATACAGAATCATCCAATCACCTATCCTAAGGTTTTGGCAATTCAATACATACAATTCTCAATACATTCATAATTCATATGTCCATATTACACATATATCATTAATTCATAGAAGGAAAGGGGAAAAAGAATGGGGAACATGCAGTGGCGACATCCAGAATAGTCAAGTGAGAGTTACACCCACCTCAATAGAAGCCCTAAGAGAAGGGAAGAAGGTTGGGGAGGACTAGGGTTGGAGAGCCTTAGCTTTGATCCTCTTCCTCCAAGTTCCCAAGGCGTTCCTCTCTCTAGAAATCGCTCTTTCTCTCTCTAAAATGAAGAAGAAACGGAAGAATTTAAGAAAGAAACCGTAACTTATGTTTTTAAAGTGCAGAGATCGGGCCTGCGCTCAAGCCTCGCTTGAGCGCAGCTCAAGCGCAAGTTCTCGCTCAGACTGCGCTTGAGCTCAGCTCGAGCTGAATTCTCAAATTGCTCTCTGTTTTTCTGCGCTCAAGCTGCGCTCGAGCTCAGCTCGAGCGAGAAAACCAGATTGCAATTTTCCCTTCTTACTGATATCCTCGCTCAGGTTGCGCTTGAGCTCAGCTCAAGCGAGAAAACCAGATTGAAATTTTCCCTTCTTGCTAAGGTGCAGTTTTCATCCAAACCCTATCATATAACCTATCAAACTGAAGCCCCGGAAATAAGCTTTCTAATGAGAGTGGAATCACCTCAATCGGACATCTACAACTCTAGATATTTGCAATTTAGTGCACCAAGGTCATTAGGCTTAGAACCAACATCAAGCAACAACCTTAGTTTTGGCCTCTTAAGCTTTCCTGTACCTATTCTTTTCTTCATTCTACTTTAAGTTATGATATTCCTATGAATTAAGGTCTTAATTAGCGGGATGTTACAATTCTACCCCCCTTAAAACAATTTTGTCCTCAAAATTGGCTAAAGAATGTTGAGCAAGGGAGAAAATGGAGAAAATAACTTTCTTACCTCAAACGAATAACTCTGGAAATTGGGAGCGGAGGTCTTCCTCTTTCTCCCAAGTTGCATTTTCTGGCGTCTGACCCTCCCAAAACACCTTCACTAACGGAATGATTTTATACAACGGAATGATTTTATACCTCAAGGTTTTGACACTTCGGTCAATAATCTGCGCAGGCCTCGAGGGAATTGTCAAATCCTCCCTCAATTGTACCGATTCTGAACTTATGACGTGAGAAGGATCATGAAGGTATTTTCTGAGCTGAGAGACATGGAATACATCATGGATGTTGGCTAAATGGGGTGGAAGGGCAATCTTGTATGCAAGGGAACCAACCCTTTGCAATATTTGGAAAGGACCGACAAAACCGGGATTTAACTTTTGGCTTTAATGGATCTTCCAATGCTAGTGATGGGAGTAACTTTCAAAAACACATGGTCACCTTCCTCAAACTCTAGTTCCTTCCGCCTCCTATCAGCATAACACTTCTGGCGGTTCTGGGCAGTTACCAACTTTTCCCTAATCCTCTTAATCTTTTCTGTAGTTATCTGTACCAACTCTGGTCCTAAAAAGCTTTTCTCTCCCACCTCACACCAACATAAAGGTGAGTTACACTTCCTACCATACAACGCCTCATAGGGTGCCATACCTATACTACTATGGAAACTGTTGTTATAGGCAAACTCTATAAGAGGTAGGTACTTATCCCAACTACCCTTCTCTTCCAAAACATAGGATCTAAGCATGTCCTCTAAGGTCTGGATTGTTCTCTCAAACTGCCCATCAGTCTGAGGGTGGTAAGCGGTGCTAAACTTCAATTTAGTACCGAAGGCTTGGTGTAGGGCATTCCAAAACCTAGAGGTAAATCTGGGATCTCTATCTGACACTATACTGGAAGGTACACCATAAAGCTTCACAATCTCCTTGATATACAATTCTGCTAATTTGGTCAAAGGGTAGGTTGCCTTGATTGGTAAGAAATGAGCTGACTTGGTCAGCCGGTCCACAATCACCCAAATGGCATCAAAGCCTGCTGGGACTCTAGGAAATCCCATCACAAACTCCATGGATATGGCTTCCCATTTTCACTCGGGAATTTCTAATGGTTTGAGCATACCCGAGGGCTTTTGGTGTTCTATCTTAACCTGTTGGCATACAAGACACCTAGAAACAAACTCAACTATCTCTCTCTTCATTCCATCCCACTAAAACATGGTCCTCAAGTCTTGGTACATCTTGGTAATACCCGGATGTACCGTGAACTTGCTCTTATGAGCCTCCTCTAAAATCTCCTCTCTAAGACTACCCCCCTTAGGGATACAGACTCCCCCTTGGAAGAGAATCATCCCATCTCCTGATACAGAAAATCCTGTTTGTCCCTTTCGGGACTGGAGTTCTAAGTCTAAGATCTGAGCCTCTCTAATCCTTGTCCTTAACTCATTAACCACTTCTAGCCTATGGAGTCTCATACTATCTCCCTCATAGTTCCCCTCAAGTTTCAAATCCCTAAACTTCTCTAACAATTCTAGCTCATGCACCATCATGAATGACGCATGCAGGGATTTCCTACTTAGGGCGTCAGCCACTACATTGGCCTTGCCTGGGTGGTACTTAAGTTCAAAATCATAGTCCTTTAAAAATTCCACCCACCTTCTCTGTCTCATGTTAAGTTCTTTCTGGTCAAACAGGTACTTAAAAGCTCTTGTGATCACTAAAAACCTCAAACTGCACCCCATATAGGTAATGCCTCCACACCTTATGAGCAAACACTACTGCCGCCAATTCTAAGTCATGGGTTGGGTAATTTTCCTCATGGGGTCTAAGCTGTCTAGAACCATAAGCCACTACCTTCTTATCCTGCATCAAAACACAACCTAATCCCTTTCCTGAAGCGTCACTATACACTTCAAAGGATTTGGACAAGTCCGGCAATACCAACACCGAGGTGGTGGTCAACCTCTCCTTGAATTCCTTGAAACTCTTCTCACATTTCTCATCCCAAACAAAAGCATGACCCTTACGAGTCAGTCGGGTGGGAGGTAAGGCCAACTGGGAAAAAACCTCTAATAAATCTGCGATAATACCCAGCTAATCCCAAGAAACTCCTAACCTCAGTGACTGATTTGGGCCTCTCCCAACCAATCACTGCCTCTATCTTACTGGGGTCCACCGACACACCTTCACTAGATATCACATGTCCTAGGAAGTGGACTTTATCCAACCAAAACTCACATTTCTCAGGGTTAACAAACAGTTTCTTCTCTCTCTCAACACTTCTAAAACCACTCTAAGGTCATTAGGCTTAGAACCAACATCAAGCAACAACCTTAGTTTTTGCCTCTTAAGCTTTCCTGTACCTATTCTTTTCTTCATTCTACTTTAAGTTATGATATTCCTATGAATTAAGGTCTTAATTAGCGGGATGTTACACTAGGTCTCGCTTGAGCGAGAACACCAGAATCCAAATTTCTGGTTTTTCACGCTTAACCCTATTTCCCCTTAATTCCTTTTATGAAAGCCTCTTCCCTTATTAGTTTGGTTTATGTCATTACTGAAATTTGGGATGTTACATATAGGTATACCTTGTATTCTTTGACGGGATATCCTAGTACATGCGATGCCCATGGGATGTTCTTAGTTATTCCAGGACACATGTAGAAGGTATCCCATCATGCCTATTGAAACTGATTATGTTGTATTGAGCCATTATTGGCATACTTGTTGACTGGATGAATGTATGTATACTAAGCATTAGTAATTTTTGGGCTTCCCTGTTGAGTCTCAAAATGTTATTAAAGGATAATAATATTTTATGTCTCGCAATCTCAAAGTTTTAACGAATAACAAATTTGGCTTGCTGAAGATATTTGTTCAGTATTTCAGACGGTGCAACCTAAAGAAAACATATCATCTGAAGTACGTGAAACCTTCCGAAGCAAAGAAAGCTGCTGAGAGAAGACTATCTGCTGAAAACAGTGAACCTCCTGAAGTTGTGAGATAACGTTCCTTTGCCTGTTCGTCTTCAACATTATATTCTCATAAAATCATCTTGAAGACTCAAGTCTCGTGTAGCAGTTTTAGATTACTTATGCCTATCATTCTTCTGGAAAGTCAGAGAAAGTGCTTTTTTGGCATATTTCAAATTTCTCTCACCAAAAAGGCAAAAGACTGCAGAAAAGTACATACGACTCAGAAAAAGTAAAGTTTTTGAGCTGACTCTACTATCTGCTACACCGATTGGAGTTCAACAGAAGGAAGATATTTTCTCTATAAATACCAAACTCCATGATGAAAGAGATAGAGAACGAAGAACAGAGAAATCGACTTGCTGAAACGCTGCAAAAATTTATATTCATCTGTTTCAAAAGTCTTTCATTGTACAATCACTTCTATATCCTGACTCTTACTCAGTTATTTGTACAAGTTCCCAGTTCGAGCTCTAAACTTGTGTAGTTTCAGAGTTTGAGCATTCATCTTTTCAAACTGTATTTGTTGAGTTAGCCTGAAGAGGCTGTCTTAAAAGAATACTTGGGTTCTCAGCCTGGAGAGACTAGGTGTACAAAGAATACTTGGTGTTGAGCCTGGACAGGCTTGTCTGTAAAAGAATACTTGTTGAGCCTTGAGAGGCTTGTCTGTAAAAGAATACTTGTTGAGCCTGGAGAGGCTAGGTGTGCAAAGAATACTCGGTGTTGAGCCTGGAGAGGCTTGTCTGCAAAAGAATACTTGTTGGGCCTGGAGAGGCCAAGTGTGCAAAGAATACTTGGTGTGAAGCCTGGAGAGGATGGGGTAAAAGAATACTTGTAATCTTGTGGGATTAGTGAAAATCTAGTGGTGTGTTTGCCCTGGGACTGGACGTAGCTCACTGGGTTAGTGGGTGAACCAGGATAAATCTTTGTGTTAAGTTCTCTCAACCCTTTACTCTTTATTTTCCGCTGTTTATCTGTTTATTTCTAACTGAGGAGGGTTCTGAAAAGTAAGTTTATAATTTGCGCTGCAAACATAACTCTGTTTATCATTCGAACCCTTTTAAAGAAAATTTTATTGAACCTGCTGAAGTATTTCAGCACGATTTCGAAAACTCATTTTTCAGCAAGTTGTCTGAACGTTGAAAACTTCATTGCTTGTTTTGAAAGGTTTTCCAAAATCGCTAAAGATTATAAAAACACTATTCAACCACCCCCCTTTCTAGTGTTTCATGTGGCCCTAACAGTTGGTACCAGAGCTTGACCTCGGGTTGAGCATTCACAAGTGCTGAAGATAAAGATCCAGATGCAAACCTCTACAAGCACTCTCATTACATCGCGGAAGGTGCCTCCGTTTCCAGGCCCCCTGCCTTCAATGGTTCTGAATTATCATTATTGAAGAGATCGCATGAAGCTCTTCATTGAAAGCCACAATATAGATCTTTGGGACCGGAGTGATCGATGGTGACTATAATCCTACCAACAATAGTGTGCTCATTCCCAAGTCATAATTGGACGGGAGAACAGAAGGCACGTGTACAGGTCAATGCAAACCCTAAACTCTACTTGATTTATTCCCTGAGCAAATTAGAATATGAGAAAGTACATGACTGCTCCTCTGCTAAGGAAATATAGGACACCCTGTCTGCCGGCGCATGAAGGAACTGACAATGTGAAACAGTCTAAAATCATCATGTTAGTGCATCAATATAAGATGTTCAAGATGCATGAGACTGAATCAATTGATCAGATGTTTGGGGAGATTCCAGACCATCCCCAATGGACTAAAATCTCTGGGAAAGACTTACGACTCAGGAGATAATAATCGCAAAATTTTGAGAAGTCTACCAAAGATTTGGAGGCCCAAAGTAACTGCCATTCAAGAGGCAAAAGACCTCAACTATCTACGAATGGAGGAACTTTTAGGATCCCTCAAGGTCCATGAGCTGGAACTAGGAGAAAATGCTCCTAAAAAGAAGTCTCCTTGCGCTGAACGCCAAGTCCAAGCTAGAGAGAACCACTTCTCAAAAATCCTTGAAGGTAGATGAGTCCTCAGAAGACTCTGGAGACTCAGAAGGTGACTCTGATGAGGATAATGACCTTGCTCTGCTAAGCAGAAGAATCAAGAGGATGCTTCAGAAGAAGGCAGATACAGAAAGTCATCCTCGTCTGACAAGATGAGCAAGTCAGGAAAATATGCCTTTTCTGACAAAATAACATGCTATGAGTACAAACAACCTGGTCACATGAAGCCCGATTGCCCTAAACTAAGAAGATTTTCTTCAAAGATGAAGAAGTTTTCGAAGAAGAAGAAAGGGTACATGGCGACATGGGAAGATCTCGATGAGTTCACCTCTGATGAGGATGAGGAAGGATACTGAGAAGCCAACCTGTGTATGATGGCAAAGCCTTCCTTCATCAGACAGCTCCGAATAAGAGGTAATACCACAAACCCTGCAAGATATGTATGACGATGTAGTGGAAAGTTCTAAGGAACTTTTTCATGAGTACAAAGAACTATCAAGAGCATTCACTGAAGTGGCTATAAAAAATGAAACTCTTGAAGCTGAAAATTTGTCACTCAAGGAAACGCTTCTTAATTTTGATATTTGTGATTCAGCAACCTTAAAACTGAAAATGAAAATCTTAAGAAACAAGTTGCTGAACTCACAAAGGACCTGGCTACTTTTGTCAATGGAACCAAGAATCTGAATATGCTTCTGGGTGTCCAAACAAATCCCAAGGACAAAAGTGGTCCCGGTCATTCAGACACTTCCTCTTTGCATGATGTTAAAGTTAAAAGTTCTAATAAGGCTAAGAAAGGTAGAGGGATGCCTTCATTCTGGTAATCCTGGACATGATATGTCACGGTGCCGACACAAAAGAAAGGTAGACCTCCTGCTAACAAGAAAGGACAAAAAGATGTAGGTACCTAAAACTTTATATTGTTCCTGTTGCAATATGTGTTTAATAGGACAAATGAGACACACAAATGGTACCTGGACAGTGGCTGCTCGTGACACATGACAGGAGAAAGGTCTTTGTTTCCAAAACCTTAGAATTAAGGATGGTGGAGTGGGTGACTTTTTGAGGATATCAAGAAGGCAAAATCACTGGCGTAGGTTCAATAGGTATATCTCCTTTATCTGTCATCCATAATGTTTCTCTTGGTTGAAGGTCTCCAACACAACCTGCTAGAGCATAAGTCAATTATGTGACAGTGGTTTTCGTTGTATCCTTCACAAGAGATGGCTGCATAGTTAGAGACTCGTCTGACCAAATCATTTTTACTGCAAAGAGACACAACAATGTGTACAAAATTGATCTTGAGGACCTAGCATATCAAAATGTAACTTGTCTTATTCTTTCTGTGAAAGATGAAAAACAGATTTGGCATCAGAAACTTGGACATGCCAACTTGAGATTAATCTCAAAGCTCACAAAACACAATCTTGTGATAGGCTTACCCAAGCTCTCATTCAAATATGATATTTTGTGTGAAAACTGTTTAAAGGGTAAGCAAACTAGAAGTTCCTTTAAAAGCATAAATGTTGTTTCAACTGCTAGACCCTAGAACTACTCCATATTGATTTGTTTGGTCCTACAAGAACTGAAAGCCTTTCTGGTAAAAAAGTATGGTTTGGTCATCGTCGATGACTATTCTAGATTTACTTGGGTGATATTCCTTAAAAGCAAGGATGAGACTTTTGAGAGCTTTGCAAAATTCTGCAAAAAGGTGCAAAATGAAAAAGGATGTTGCATATCTGCAATCAGAAGTGATCATGGAGGTGAGTTTGAAAACTCAAGCTTCAGTATGTTCTGTGACGAGAATGAGATCTCTCACAATTTCTCAGTGGCTAGAACACCTCAACAAAATGGGGTTGTTGAGAGAAAGAACAAAAGCTTGCAGGAGATGGGAAAAACCATGCTCATTTCAAGCAATCTTCCAAGGTCATTCTGGGCAGAAGCTGTTCATACAACTTGTTATATCCAAAACAGAATTTTGATAAGGCCAATTCTCAACAAGACTCCTTATGAATTGTGGAAAGGAAGAAAGCCCAACATTACATATTTTCACATTTTTGGCTGTGAGTGTTTTATACTCAACACCAAAGATGATCTGGGAAAATTCGATTCCAAATCTGACAAGGGATTCTTCATTGGTTTATTCAGAAACCTCTAAGGCATATAGAGTTTACAACTCTAGAACCCAAACTATTGAAGAAACCATACATGTTAGATTTAATGATGCTAAAGAGACTGATAGGGAACTATCAGATCTAGAAGATGATTTTGCAGGTATGGAACTGAATCATATCTCAGGGACTTCAAAAGCCAGAACGAAGCACCTGCTGAAGGACCTTTGAAGTACCCCACTGAAAACACAACTCCTCAACCTGCTGATACTGATACTATTCAGAAATTGGATACGAGTCTAAAAATGTACAAGTCTTCCCTCGCTGGCGTGAGTGGAGGTATAGAAATAATCATCCTCGAGAGAATCATCGGTGATACTTCAGAAGGAGTAAGAATAGATCAAGACTAAAGGAAGTCAACAATCTTGCGTTCTATCTGAAATTGAACCAAAGAATAGTGAAGAAACTTTGCTTGATGAAGGGTGGATCCTAGCCATGCAAGAAATTAAATCAGTTTGCTAGAAGTGATGTTTGGACTCTTGTACCTAAACCCCATAGGAAAAATATCATAGGAACCAAATGGGTATTTAGAACAAACTCTTTGAAGATGGTCAAGTTATCAGAAACAATCTAGACTGGTTGCTCAAGGCTACAATCAGCAAGAAGGTATTGATTTTACTGAAACTTTTGCTCCAGTAGCTAGGCTAGAAGCTATTATAATTTTACTTTCCCTACGCAACTAATAAAGCATCAAACTATATCAAATGGATGTTAAGAGTGCCTTCCTGAATGGTTTCATTGAGGAAGAGGTATTTGTTAGACAACCCCCTGGTTTTGAAACTGTAACTTTTCTTAATCATGTTTTCAAACTGAAAAAGGCTATGTATGGTCTTAAACAAGCTCCTAGAGCTTGGTATGAAAGACTGAGCAACTTTTTTTACTCAAAATGGTTTGAAAGAGGAAAAATTGACACAACTCTTTTTAGAAAAATGTCTAACAAAGACTTGATTCTGGTCCAGATACATGTTGATGATATTATCTTTGGATCAACAAACACCTCTCAGTGCTCTGAGTTCTCAAAACTTATGCAATCTGAATTTGAAATGAGTTTAATGGAGAACTATAAATTTTTCTTGGGACTTCAAATTAAGCAAGACTCTGATTGTATATGGATTCATCAGGAGAAGTATACAAAAGAGATGCTTAGGAAATTTAATATGCATGATTGCAAAGCTATGGCAACTCCTATGCAACCCCTCATCTATTATAAACAAAGATGAAGGAGAAGAATCTGTTGACCCACTATGTATAGAGGAATGATTGGATCCTTATTATATCTTACTGCAAGAAGACCTGATATTCTGTTCAGTGTATGCTTGTGTGCAAGGGTTTCAATCTGATCCAAGAGTAACTCATTATCAAGTTGTAAAAAGGATTTTAGATACTTGAAAGGTACTACTAATCTTGGTCTATGTTATAAGAAGAGTAAGGATTGCAGATTTGCTGGAGACAGAGTTGAAAGGAAATCAACCAGTGGAGGATGTCACATCATTGGAGAAAATCTGATAAGCTGGTCTAGTAAGAGACAAAGAACATTGCTCTATCAACTGCTGAAACCGAAAATAGTTCTGTAGCATGTTGTTGTTCACAAGCTGCTATGGGTAAAATATCAGCTAGAAGATTTTAATATTCATATTGAATCTATTCCTATCTTCTGTGATAACACGAGTGCAATCAATCTTTCTAAAAATCCAATTCAGCACTCAAGAGCAAAACACATTGAAATTAAACATCATTTTATAAGGGACTATGTTGAGAAGGAATTATTGATATACAATTCATTGACAGAACATCAATGGGTTGATATATTCACTAAACCACTTGCTGAAGATAGATTCAAATTTATCAGACAAAATTTAAATATTCTCACACTTTCTGATAATTGAATCTTTTTTCTCACTACATAGAAGGTGATAATATGCACAAGTGATATTCAGAATATTTTCCCTTACTTATTTTTACACGTCTTCGGATACTCTGCCTACCCTTTTGACTGATGACAAAAGGGGGAGTATTAAGAAACTAACAAAATCTGAAGTTAAGTGTTTTTTAGAAGAATTCTCAGATTTAGGGGGGAGCAGATAATGAGCATATCCATCCAAGCTGTAAGCAGATTTCAAGACGAAATGCTCTGAATTAGTATCTGATTTAGGGGGAGATCTACTCTAAGATACTATTATCTCTTCCCTTCAGATATTTTGATTTATGTTTCTTAAAGCAAATTTGTCATCATTAAAAAGGGGGGAGAATGTTGAGTCTCAAAATGTTATTAAAGGATAATAATATTTTAAGTCTCGCAATCTCAAAGTTTTAATGAATACAAATTTGGCTTGCTGAAGATATTTGTTCAATATTTCAGACGGTGCAAGCTGAAGAAAACATATCATCTTAAGTACGCGAGACCTTCCGAAGCAAAAAAAAAGCTGCTGAGAGAAGACTATCTGCTGAAAACAGTAACCTCATGAAGTTGTGAGATAACGTTCCTTTGCTTGTTCGTCTTCAACAGTATATTCTCAGAAAATCATCTTGAAGACTCAAGTCTCGTGTAGCAAGTTTCAGATTACTTATGCCTATCATTCTTCTAGAAAGTCAGAGAAAGTGCTTTTTGGCATATTTCAAATTTCTCTCACCAAAAAGGCAAAAGACTGCAGAAAAGTACATACGACTCAGGAAAAAGTAAAGTCTGTGAGCTGACTCTACTATCTGCTAAAGCTATGGGTTCAGGCTATGTGTCACAACGGGAGCATTTGCATTAAATGCTATTTTTCAACGGGAAACCGATTGGAGTTCAATGGACGGGAGATATTTTCTCTATAAATACCAAACTCCATGATGAAAGAGACAGAGAACGAAGAACAGAGAAATCGACTTGCTGAAACGCTGCAAAATTTATACTCATCTGTTTCAAAAGTCTTTCATTGTACAATTACTTCTATATCCTGAGTCTTACTCAGTTATTTGTACAAGTTCCCAGTTCGAGCTCTAAACTTGTGTAGTTTCAGAGTTTGAGCATTCATCTATTCAGACTGTATTTGCTCGGTTAGTGTAACATCCCAAAATTTAGAAATGTAGGATTAAAATATATATATATATATATATAATAATAAAATAATAAAAGAAATTAAAGTAAATATTTATATATGTAACTATTAGTTTTATCCTACTTAAATGACATAATAATAATACAATAAAGAACCTACGTACTTAATCTGTAAACATTATGTAGATATATATATAATAAAATAATAAGAGAAAAAAGGGGGGGATCAGAGTCTCGAAGACTCATCACGCCCCTAATGCAAATCACAACACAATACCCTTTTTCTTTTTAGATTAGGAAACCCTATCAGAGAAAAGAAAAGAAAGGAGAGGGGAAGGGAAGAAGAGAGGGCAAGGCGGCTGGCAAGACAGAGAAGGCTGATGGTGGTGGCTGGGGCGCACATCCGCAGTGTGCGCGCGAGAAACGACCATGGCCGAGGCGTTCGATGGCGGCGAATGAAAGAGACAAATGAGAAGAGAGAATGAGGGAACTCGCGGCCAGAGGAAGAAGCAAGACGCCATGGCTGCAGGCCGCGCGACGGCGGCTGGAGCTCTCTGCGACGACGGCGAGGAAGACTGGACAGCGGCGGTTGCTACGCGGCCGTGTCTGAATGTGGAAGAAGACCCTGTCGCGGTGCTGGACGGAGAAGACAGCGGCTGCGAAGGGGAGGGGCGCGGCAGTCCTACACGGTTTTTGGAGTGTGCTGCGGCGGTGGAGTTTGCTGCAAGTAGGCGGAGGTTCAGAGGTTTATTTTGTGAGGAGAGGTGGGAGCCCATGGCAGAGGGAGGCTACAACAGAGGGCTGTGGTCAACATGGAGGAGAAAGGAACTAGCTTATCTAATTCATTTATGTTTAACATGGTATTCACAATGGACAATAGCGGTTGCTGCTGCCATTCATGGATGGAGGCTACCTGCGCACGGTGGAGGATGGAAAACAGTTATGCGGCTGATCGGAGAATCGAGCACGGCAGCGCGGTTGAAGTCTGAAGCGCGGACAATGGGAGGGCAGTGATCGGGAGGAGCTGCGTGCGGTGGTGAATGAGCGGTGACGAGTTGGAGTTCTTTGGTCAAGGGTTTCTGGTGAGTAGAGCTCACACCACTTTACCCTCTCCGTGCTGTATACCCACTCCTCCCTCTCTCTCTTTTTAGGTTGTATGTGCTTATTGTTGTTATTGTTGATATTCTACCGTTTGATTTTGTTATTATGGATATTGAAGGAGGTTGAGGTTAGTATTCCCTTTAGGGTTTGAAATTGGGGCTTTTCCTAGGAATCTAGGATTGGGAGATTTTTATAATTTCAGTATATATTATGATTTAGAGGGGTGTGTATAATCTGATTTACAGGATTGCTATTGTTAGAAGCTCATGTTTGGAAGGACCCTAGGATAGAGGATTTATATATTGGCTTATATCCATGTTACTATTAAGGAGTTTTTATTCCTATGGCTTATTGTATGATTCATGGAATGATTAGAAGCTTGGATAATGGCATGTTGAGAAATTGCTCATGTTTACGTTCATGTTCATGCTCATATTCAGATTTATAGTCAAGCACTCATGTTTTCTGAATCACGTCCAAGTTTTAAGAAAAACATTTTATGTTTTCAAGGCTTCAAGTATTTCAAGTTACAAGATTGTTTTCAGAAATTAATATAAGTCTTGGGTGATTAGTGCCCAAAGATTTAAGGGGTGATTAGTGCCCAGGGTGATTAGTACCCAGTGGTGGTGATTAGTGCCCAAGGAAGACGTTTCTTGTAGTCTGAGCTCAGGTCTAACCACACAGTTATTCCAGATTTAAGTGATAAGAACCCGACGGGTGGGTTATGTCGTTCATGTGCATTCGTTTAAGTTGTGTGTGTGACAGTCTATTTGAGTATCGAAGTGCCTTAATTACTATGTTGTGTTTATCCGCTAATTCCATTGATGGAAGTTATGAAATAAGTGACCAGAACATTCAAGTGTACTTTAATGAACTGTGTTGGGTGTTGCATTGCATCTATTTGTTTCACACACTGCTTACTGCATTGTTTTGCTCACTGGGACTGTAATCTCACCCCACGTTTCGGGGATATATTTTAGTCTGTGCAGGGTACTCCCAACTGATGTTCAGAGAAAGATGGAGCTTTTGGAGTGGACTCACCCACTCCCAGTGGGCCAGGAAGTTTAGCAGTTTATTGATGTATTGATAGTTTAATTATCGTAATTATGTAGATATGTTATTGGAAAATCACTTGTAGTGACTATTTAAATGATGTATGACGTAGAAAAACCTTTAGATTGGCCACGGAGGCCTATTTCTTCTTTGAACTGGATTAGTCCTTTGTTATTATGAATTGTACTGGGTTTTTGCAGGTTTTTAGGTGATTCTGGAAATTGGGAAATATCCAGTTTTCAGGGGAAACTCTGTCGGATTTTCGGTAGGAGTTTATGAACCTTAACACTTCAGAGTGTCGGTTCGTCCACATATTTCTAAGTTAGATTTGGCTTTGTGAATTGTGATGTTTGAATGTTGAGGAAGTCTAAGTAAACGTTGGATTGCTTGGGCGTTATGTGTGTATGACGATACTTGAAATGGCGTGAATAATTTCGGAAATTCGGGATAATGTTTCCAACGGACATTGTTCCTGGATTTAGGAAATTAGGACGTTACAGTTAGCCTGAAGAGGCTTGTGTTAAAAGAATACTTGGGTTCTCAACCTGGAGAGGCTGGATGTACAAAGAATACTTGGTGTTAAGCCTGGAGAGGCTTGTCTGTAAAAGAATACTTGTTGAGCCTGGAGAGGCTTATCTGTAAAAGAATATTTTTGGAGCCTGGAGAGGCTAGGTGTGCAAAGAATACTCGGTGTTGAGCCTGGAGAGGCTTGTCTGTAAAAGAATACTTGTTGGGCCTGGAGAGGCCAGGTGTGCAAAGAATACTCGGTGTGAAGCCTGGAGAGGCTTGGGGTAAAAGAATACTTGTAATCTTGCTGGATTAGTGAAAATCCAGTGGTGTGTTTGCCCTGGGACTGTACGTAGCTCATTGGGTTAGTGGGTGAACCAGGATAAATCTTTGTGTTAAGTTCTCTCAACCCTTTACTCTTTATTTTCCGCTGTTTATCTGTTTATTTCTAACTGAGGAGGGTTCTGAAAAGTGAGTTTATAATTTGCGCTGCAAACATAACTCTGTTTATCACTCGAACCGTTTTAAAGAAAATTTTATTGAACCTACTGAAGTATTTCAGCACGATTTCGAAAACTCATTTTTCAGCTAGTTGTCTGAACGTTGAAAACTTCGTTGCTTGTTTTGAAAGGTTTTCCAAAATCTCTAAAGATTATAAAAACACTATTCAACCTCCTTCTAGTGTTTTCTGTGACCCTAACATTCCCAAGCTATTATATGTTGATTGTCGATATTCATAACGCGCGAAATAATTTCTAAAATCTAGGAATATGCTCCCAATAGGCATGATTCTTGGATTTATGAATTAGGACGTTACAATACTCGTAATGCGTACCAACATATTTATTAAATAGGTGGGAAATGATATTATACTACTCGCCCCACGCGCCACGGGTACCCGCATACTAGTTTAAAATATATTTTTTTAGTAAATATATTAAAATATTTATATATTTTATTATTATTTTATAATAATATTTTTAATATATTGACCTGTAATTATGTTATATAATGTTAATTTATATTATACAATATTAATATAATATAAGAATATATTATATGATATTTTCACTCTTTCTTTCTATAATTTTTTTATTTTTAAATATTAATAAATACCCGTGAAATACCTGATACCCATTTAGATATCCATTAATTTAAGCGGGTATGGATGCAGATAGTATACTACCTGTTCCGTCCCGTTGACAATCTCTATTTCAAACCATGTTATTGTCATTGTAATTGAGTAACTAATTATTTAAATTTTTATTTACTTACGCTATTCAAATAGCCAATTAAAATGGTTAATTACAATTAAATATGGGAATCTAAAGATATGATGCACATTAAATTTTATAAATAATAAAATAGTCCTCATTCACAATTCAGTTTTAAAATTACACTTAAAGAAATTATAACAGCAAGATTAATTTAATGGCAAATTTAATGCTGTGATTTTACTGAAATTTTTTAATGGTAAATTAATAATTTTCATTCAGATCATCTCATGACATTTTCAAATTTGAAATCGCCCTAATTTTTTTTCATTTTTTATTTTCTTACACTAGCAAAAAATGAGAAACTAAAATAATACGCCCCTCCGTTTCTTTTTATGTGTTGTTTTAGAGTCTCATAAATGTTATATCATAAATGTTCTACAAGTTCAAAGTCTTGATAAATGTATTCATTATGTTTCCAAAAAAATTTATGGTATAGAGGTAAAACAAGTTTGAAAAATGAATTCATTTCATTGTTAAAAAAGATATTAAATGACTTGGTGAGAAAAAGAGAAAGGACATATTTGAAAAAAAATGTGCTAAAAACACATAATTATTACTTTCCTTTTATTTTGTTATTTTCCTCCTTCATTTCCTCTCCACAGTTCAAACCATTCTCGATCGTCTCTCTCTCTATAGAGAGAGCTCTGAAAAACGTTTCATCAATTCTGCCCTCAAACCTTCTCGTATTTTCCAATCCGTCATGGCTCCTGCCACCTCACCCGCTGCGTCGCACAGACACGTCGGCTTCAGCCGTCGCACGCTTGCGCCGCGCAATCCACAGCGGCCGTATACGTCGCCGATTAAGAAGTACAGGTCAATGACAAACATAATGGAGAGCGCGCCCTATGCTGTGATGGAACGTGAGGATTATAGCGACCTGACCTGCGACCAATTTTGATCCGGTGAGAGGGAGGAGGAGCTGCTTTTCTGCGACAAATGCGACAAAGGTTTCCACATGAAATGTGTGAGGCCCATCATCGTGAGGGTACCGAATGGATCTTGGATTTTCCCTAAGTGTTCGGGAGGGAAGAGAGTGAGAAGTAAGGGATTGTCGAAACATGGTTTATTTATTTATTTATTTTTCTGTTGAGCTGTTTTCTCAACCATGATGGTAAATGTGGCATTGTGTTGGTGATTGTTTATGTGTTTCAAGTTTCTCTCAGAAGAAGATAACTAATTTCTTCGGGATTGACAAGGATTCTTCTGACTTTAAGAACAAAGGTTCTTCTTCTCAGGGTAATGTGCAAAAATTCAGACATATTTATATATAATATATATTTATTATCTATGCTTTTCATTCTTCTTATTCATTTTTCTTTTGGTTATTTCTTATTCCCCTTGATAATCTTTTTGAGAACACACTGAGTGTGGATATTTGTCTCCCCCTTTTGAATCGAGCTTCAATCAATGTTTGGCTTTGTGAATGTAATGTTGATTGAATTTGGTTTCACAGCTTCATGTACCGTTGCTTCACCAAATTATATGAGACAAATAATTTTACACCTGAGCTTGGCTCGTGAATTATATTTTATAATTTTCAACTTTTATTAGTAAGATATATGTGTGTTATGCATAGAGTTGCAAGTGGCCTTTTGGACTTCATTGAAAGGTGCGTTCTTGGAGATCTTGAGTTGCAATCTAAGTTGACAAGTGAGATGAGAATACTAAAAAATGTTGAGTTAGATTTTGGAAAGCAATCTGCTATACGAGAATGAAATACAGTGATGATAGGTAAAATTAATGGTTGATAACATTCATTATTGCAATCTTTTATCTTTATTTTTGTCGAAAACATAAGTAGTTGTATTGATTTATTTCTTTTTATGCAATATTATAAACCAATGATGGCTATTCGTGTTTTAGGCCAAGCTTGTAGTGCTTCTAGTTGTAAGAAAAATTGGAATGTATTTGAGCACATTCATTCAAATAAAAGAAATAGGTTAGAGCATCAAAAGCTTAGTGATCTTGTGTATGTTCGTTAAAACTTGAGGTTGTAGCAAAGGTACTTCATATTCATTCTTCATTGACTATTGTACTTATCTATGTCTGTGTGCGTGCACGCTTGGGAATTTTTATACTAATACAGGGGCGCATTGAAAAACTTAAGGTTCGACTGAGACATCAATATTAATTTTGAAGCACTTGATGACCATTTTAATTGGGTATTAGATGAGTCACCGCCATACTTAACTGTTGAGGAGGTGGAGATTTACAGATTGACCTTGTAAATATGTCCATCCAACCAATTTCAGATGATATTGATATGTTTCTTTATTATATTATGAAATAATTTCATTATTTGATATTTGATATCATTTTATGCTAATTGCAGACTTATATTTGAAATGATATTTTTGTAGATAAATTTAATTTTGATGATGATGATGATGTGCAGACAATACCATGGGAAGTGGAAACCAAAATTAAAGCAATGTTGGTGAAGCCTCTGATTTCTTCGATGAAGAAAGAGTTCTCGAATTTGATACAACTTTCACTTCATGGGAAAAACTAAACTTATGTGAGTGTAGCTTTGATTGTCATTTGTGAGCTTATTTAGTAGTACTAAAACCATGGTTGTTTATTTATGGTTTGGACTTATTTATGACCTTATCTTGTATTAGAACCTTGGACTTTAATTGTGTTATGGACTTATACCTTGTGTTAGAAATTTGTAGCAAACATTGATTTTTATTTACTTAATTAGATGCATTTTTATGATGGTAATATTATTTTATTTTGGAATCTGAACATGAAATATAATAGCTTATGTTATGATTTTTTAATACAGTTGATTTAATCGGTTCAACCAGTGACCTATTAACTAGGTGACATGATCGTGTCGATCATCGATCCGAGTTTATTAACATTGGAATGAGAGGAAGAAGAAGGAAAACTCTCACTATAGAGAGAGGAGAACCCACCTAAAGTGGGGAAAGGTTCCTTAAAGGGGGTTGAATGAGGTTCGATGAAGCATAACCCACTTAATTTGAGTTCGTGTATCGAGTTTCCGTATTTCAGAACAATCCAACCCAATCCTACACCCCACACACACAGATAATTAATAAAAATGATAAAAAAGCTAAAATATCTAAAATTTTCACAACCTGATCCGACCCAACTGCACAAAGGCGTGGCCAAGGGGCGGCTGACAGGGGCCACAATCCCCATAAAAATTTTCAAGTTTTTTATTAACTATATAGGTCCCATATAATATATCTCATGAACTATTACTTCGGTCCCCCTAAAATTTTCGTAGATTCTGTAGTATTAAGTACTTCTTTAAGACTCTTGCTATTTATTTTTATTTTGTCAAAAAAAAGTTTTAACTTTTTATCATATTATTTTTTATATTGATTATTATTTTCTTATTTAGAGATGGTAAGATAATATTCAAAATTATAGATAAGATTTGATTAGAAATATTGCTTATAAAAAATATTTGATTAGAAATATTAGTCTATAAAAAGTAAAAAGATCAAAGGGTTCCATACGAGCATTATAGGGAATAGGAAAGAATTCAGACAATATCATTAGGTAACATAATATAACATCAAAAAGATTTTGTTTGAGTTGAATCTGTTTTTTAGAAATACATGATGAGAAAAACTAAAAATTTGATTTGTAATTATCTGAATTAAATAGAAGATTTAATGAAAAGACAATTGAACTTTTTATACCCAATTCAACTTTACGTCCCAAAGACTCTTTGAAATCAATTGATATCGAACAAATTTGTCAACTTATTGAGAAATTTCATGCAGATGAAAGAATGAAGAGTTTTATTTAAATAAAATTTACTATTCTTAATATAAATTATTTAATATTTTTATTACAATTTTTAATATTTTACTCCGACCCCAAAAGAAAAAATTCTGGCTACGCCTCTGCAATTGCATATTATTTTTGTGTTTCTTTTCATTTTTTCTATTTAGTCTTATCTCTTTTAATTTTTATGTGAATCCAACTATCCAACTCAATTAAATCTGAACATAATTGGGTTAGTTTGGGTTTGTTCCGATTCAAGGATAAATATAACCTACCAAACTCAACTTGAATTTCTTTAAATGGGTTGGGTCCAAAATACCCATAAAACCCGCCCGACCAAACCTGTGATGACTCCTAATATTTTTATTTGTATAATTTAAGGTTTTCTTCTAGATATGATATTTATAAATATGCTGTTAAAAAAATTGAATTTTGTTAAATTCCAAATATATTCTAATCATTTGTACACTTTCTATTTTAAAGTAATAGTACATTTTGTAAATTTTATTTTTGTAAATTATTTATCCATTTGCCATTTTAATGTAACATTAATTTTTTATCAATTTTTTATGAGATAATTGTCATTCCTTGAATAGATAGACAACTAATGAGTTGTTTGTAGGCAATAAAAATAAGAGAGATATTAATGAATAAAATAAAAATTAATAAAACTATAATAGAAAATTAAATAATATTTTTATAAAACGAAAAATATTAATTACATTCCTTAATCCTTATATCAAAATCTTAACGGGCTGGTTTTTTGAAATAGAGGAAGTATTGTATAGTGCTGTTATTTTCATATAAAGACATGTAATAGTAACATAAAAATTTTCATTTAGTTACATAACCTAAGACATGTTTGGTTTTTTTTTAATAGTTTTCTCAACTAGTAAAATCATAGTTATAATTAAAATAATAAGAAAGTTTAATTAATGAAACAAAAAATTAAATTATTAATAATAATCTTTTAGAAAATAAACTTATGGACATTAATTATTAAGAAAATAAGAAAAAATTTTGATTAAGAAATGATGATAACGTTAGTGGTTAAAACTTTTACCAAAATGACTTATTCCTTCATAATTTATAAAAAAAATAATACTCAAAACATATATTCAAAATTTATTCTTAAATTAAGTAAATCACCTCTCATAATGTTATCTTCCTTCTAAAATTTCTTTTATATTATAAAATTAAAAAAACTCATTGTTCTTAAAACACATTTAATACTTATGTTATTAGGACTCCTTTGGTAATTAGATGTTTTTTGAAGCAAAATCACATATATGATCATGAGATGTAACGTTGTTCAAGCCGGATAGGACCTATATGAGTGCAAAGTTCTCCCTCCGCTAGTTTCATTAGTTGTTTACAACAATTTATATGAGTTTTTTTTAGAGTAATTTACATAATTTCAAATTAGGGGTGACAAAAAAACTCGTACCCGTGGATACATGCGGATATAGCTGAAACATCCCAAAGTTCATAACTATTTGTATAAACTAATTATGATTAGGAATGTGTTTTTGATAAAGAGGATTTAAGAAAATAGGGTAAAAAGTATTAGAGAAGGCTTGATATGGAAATTCAGGATTTCCATTCCATAGCATTCTCGCTTGAGCGAGAATATCAGCAAACTTGGGAAAAATCAACTTCTGATGTTCTCGTTTGAGCGAGAATTCTCGCTCAAGCGAGGATGTCCTGTTGTTTGGGGTGCTCTCTGGAAGACTTTCTCTCAAGCGAGAAGGGTCTCACTTGAGCGAGAATCATCCAAAGAGGGATGCTCTCTGGAGTATTCTCGCTCGAGCGAAGAGCCCCTCGCTTAAGCGAGAACCCGGAGGCAGAACCTCTTTCGTATTCTCGCTCAAGCGAGAAAGGGCGAGACAGATTTTAATGTTGTCAATGTTAGGGTTGGTTTCATTTATTGTTCTTCACCCCCTTTCTAGAGAGAGAAGTTAGAGAAAGATAGAGAAGGAGAAGGAAGGAGAGCTTGATTGGAGCCCCCCACGTCATTCAAGGAGTTTGGAATCATCATCCTCATCCCTTCATCCTTACTATTTCCTTGGTTGAGGAGAGTATGGTGTAAGGTCCAAGAATCCTCCTAAAATGGTTTTAATAATGACAACTATCAAAATTAACTTGCCATAATTCTGATTTGTGAGGAACTAATCATTTCTCTTGAGAATGTGTCAAAGAAGATACAAGTGACTTTCTGTAGAAGATATAAGACATGTGCAGAAGGAACAAACTAGTCTTGATTGCTATATCAACCTTGTAAAGATGCTTCAAACTATTTAAGAATGTTGAATCGGTGGATGAAAGCAAGAAAGTCGTTGAGACAATCAAAGGAAATCTTTTGTAACTTAACTTCAGAAGTTAACAAGTTTTCCAGAAGATACAATCAACACTTCCATAGAAGGAACCAAGACAAGTACATTAAGATAACTCCAAGATGAAAGATTGCATTACTTAAATTACAACACCATTCTCTAAAAACCTTCTAATCAGATTCCTAAGATTGAAGAAGAACAGAGTTGCTTTAGAAGGAAGATTCATTTTTGAGAAAAGAGAAGAAGAAGTATTTGTATAAGGTTCATGAATTCCTGAGATTTCCAAGGAGTAAAATAAATAAAATAAAGGAGACTCTCACAAGTCTATAAAGTCATGAAAATCATCTGCAGAAGAAAAAGGACAAATCTGCAGAAGGAACCTGATGACAGACTTTCTGCAGAAGATACAGAATCCATCAAAACCAACTTTTTTTTTCTGAGGTTGCAATTGAGACAATAAGCTTAAATTAAGTTTTATTCATCCACCGAATGTTATCAGTATGCTTACAGAAGAAAAAGCCTCAGAAAGTACAAGAATTGTATTCTGCAAAAGATAGGTCTCCAGAAGGAGAGACCAGTCAAAGTGACAGTTGCACCTGCATGTGACAGTTGCTGTGTGACAGAGACAACTCATGGAATGATAGTTGGGGATGCAAGCAACCTCTCCAACGACTAGTTGCTATTCATTCCTATAAAAGGATGTGTTCTCCTCACTTTTTGGACACACCTCTCTCCAGAAGATAAAAAAAGTGCTCAGATCACAGTCTCAATCTTCTGGAACAATTTTTCTCTCCTCAGATTCATAAGTTTCTGCATCTACAAGTCATTGAGAGGGAGCTGGCTCATTACTCATCTTCTGCTGTGCTATATATGTATTTATTTTGAGCCTTGTACTTACTTTATTCTTCCATTTAATCTTGTAAAAGTCACAAGGGGGCTTGAAATTGATTGTGCCTCTTGTGGCAGTGAGGTGTGAGTATTTACAGAGAGGATTGGCTGAATCTTCTGCAGAAGGTTCTGTATTGGCTGAATCTTCTGTAGAAGGTTCTGCAGTAAGCATAAAGCCTGAAAATCGTGTTGAGTGAAACTGTGTTAAGCCTTAAGAGGCTAGAGAAATAATACTAGTGGTAGTGAGTACCCAAGGAAGTTGTAATCTGATTATTGAGTGAGAAAATCCTACTTGGAGTAGGGACTGGACGTAGCCTCAGGTTGGAAGAGGTGAACCAGTATAAAAATCTCTGTGCAATCTTCTCTTCCCTATTATCCTTTATTTTTGCATGTGCATGAAACTATTTTGAAAACTATCTAATACCTAAGTGAGTGTTATTCACTAAAATTCCAAAAAGGAATTCTATCTTCTGCATATTGCATTATACCTAACTTCTATCTTCTGGTGGATAATCTTTTAGTACTAAGCCAAGTTTAACTTGAGCAGACAAAGCATTAAAAGAATTTGCAGAAAATTTTAATCAATCACAATTCAACCCCCCTTCTTGTGATTGAAACTTCAACTTCATGTGGTTCACCCACTCACTCCATTATTGTGTGTTTCAAATGACCCCTCTCCTCTATTCCTCTTTTTTATTGTCTATATTTGCATTAAATAAAATTTGTATTGATTGAATGGTTGAATAGATTGGATATTTGGGGTTTTGAAATAGCTAGGGTTTGAGAAAAGGAATAGAAATTGTTATGCCCTTGCTTATTTCCCTTCCCTATATGTTAGAACCTTGAGGAATGTAGGTGACTATGATTACACCTGCATTATGAACTGAATAGGCATGACTGTATAAGAGGAAAACGGATGGGTCTTCGGACCAAAAAAGGAAAATGGGTCTTTGACCTGAGAGGATCATGATGGTTGAAAATGAAGTGTGAATGTTAAATTAAAACAGAAGGTTAAAAGGCCACAAAGGAGACGTTCCTTGTATGGATACTGAGCTCAGTCCAGGTCAGAGGATTAAGTGCTAAGATCCTACTGGTGTTGGGTAATACACCAAGAGGTTGAATGTATTTATGATTGCAAAAATTATTTATGACTAGATTATATGAAATTTTCCGATGTGCGTTATCATCGTATGGATTTCCTACACTACTTGCTTAACTGCACTCGCTGGGACTTTAGTCTCACCACACGCTTTGTGGATTCTTAGATGTGCAGGGTTCCTAGCCCGGAGCTTTACTGGAGTATGCAGGACTTTCGTAGGGTCTTGTTGATCCTTTTTGTTTAATGTATTTAGATTCATTTTGTATAGTGTAACGTCCTAATTCCTAATTCGAAGAATAATGCGTGTTGGAAGCACATTCTCAAATTCCAGAAATTATTTCGCGGATTATGAATATCGATAAACCATACAACATAGCTTAGGTAACCCAACAAATACTTAAGCTCCATATCAATACATTAATTCAAATACCAAGTATGCCAATAATGGCCCATTACACATCATTCGTTCCTATAGGCATGAGAGGATACCCTTGTACATGAGTCCTGGAATAGCTAAAACAACCCCAAGGGCATCACATGTACTAGGATATCCCGTCAAAAGAATACAAGTAATTCCTATACAAAAAGAAATCTAAATACATAAGAAAAGAGAGCCAACATGACCCATCACCAGTCCTGCCATACTCTTATCAAGTCCTAGGCTGAGAACCTTGCACATCTGAGAATCCACAAACGTGTGATGAGACTAAAGTCTCAGTGAGTGTGATCATGCAAGCAGTGTAGGTGTACAGTCAATATATGCACAACGGATATTCATAACTTAACTCATAACAGTCCAACTATTAATCAACACATTCAATCCTCTTGGTGTATTACCCAACACCGGTGGGGTCTTAACACTTAATCCTCTGACCTGGACTGAGCTCAATACCATTCAAGGAACGTCTCCCTTGTGGCAATTTAACCTTCTGTTTTAATTAACATTCACATTCACACTTAACATTCTTAAACCTCTTGGGTACAAGACCCCATTTTTCCTCTTTGGACCAAAGTCCCATGTTAGTTTCCTCTTATACATTCATACATATATACATATTTAGTTCATAAAATAGAAGGATTCACAGTCAAGTATGTTCCTCAAGCCTTTAACCTTTATGGAAAGGGAAATAGAAAAGGGTTTACAACATCAATCATCTTCCTCAAACCCTAACCATATCAAATCCCTAAATGTTCCTTTTATTCAACCATTCAATAAATGCATACATCATTTCATGCAAATACAAGCAATAAAGAAGAGGGAAACAGAAGGGGGAGCATAAAAAGAGTTGACACACAAGCATGGAATGAGTGGGTGAACCACACTCACCTCAATCAAGGAGAACTAGGAAGAATGGAGGGAAGGGGATGATGATGCATTTTGAGTGTCTTGGAATATGGTGTCAATCATTTAATACATTATAGTGGAATAACTTAATTAATTAATGAGTGATAAGGGGTATAATAGGAAATCAATTAAAAAATTTATGAAAATAAGAAAATTAATTACATTTCTTAATTCTTGTGTAAAAATCTTAAAAAAGATAAATAAAGTGGGACGGAGGGAGCAATTATCCAGTAAAAAGTTATTAAATAATATAATGATGTTAAGTGATACATCGATATAACTTGATCCTCTCTTTTTCTCTACATACACATTATGATTGGGCATCCATATACTTGATCCAAGAGTATATCTTCTTGATCTCACTTCATTTATAAATATTTGTAAAATATGAATTTAACAACCCCACCCATTGAATTGTGTGATATTAACACGTTGATCTTAAATAGCAAATTTTAGAAAAATTACACATTCACATATATATCATTTAAAGTTTATATTCACATTGAGGAATATATTAAATGATAATGGTAGAAATTTAAATTTATAGTAAAAAAAATTTGAAATATAAAAAATAGGTTAAAAGTTAGAAATATATATTTTGAATTTCAAAATATCAGTTTTAGGAGATCAAGAAAGATTTGAGGGAAGATGTGTGAAAGATACATTAAAAAAATGAAAAAAAAAAAACACAAAAAGTGAAATGTGGTCTTCTGTGACATCCCAAGATTAGAACCTAAAAAGTATAATGGTTAAGAATAAGGAATTGAGGTTAGGGAAGAAGAACAAAGTTGGGAGGAAATTTAGAAGGAAAACTAAGCGGGAATGGTAGGATTTTGGAAGAAGTAATGAGGAATGGCAAGAGTCAGAACAACCTAAATTATAGTTGAGTTCATGTGTTGAGATAAGAGGTTAAGGGCCTAAGAAAGAGTAGGGAAAAGAGGGGAGTTTTTGGATGGGAGGGAGCGCGCTCCAGCACACTCCAGGTGTGCTCCAGCACACTCCCGGTGCGTTTTTGCACACTCCAGGTGCGCTCCAGCACACTTATGGCGTGCTCAAGCGCGCATGCCTTTCCAAGATTTGGGAGAGTCTTTGTCTCAAGTGTGCTTAAGCCCCCTCTGAGTGCGCTCCAGCGCACTTGTTCCTTGGCTTTAAGGGGGCTTCAGCATGATAGTGTGCTCCAGCGCACTTTGAGTGCGCTTCAGCGCGCTCTTGCGGATTTAAACCCCCCAGCCTCACACGTCATTCATTCTTCTTCTCCTTTTCTCCTCTTCTTCGTGCTAGGGCTTAGAGAGAAGGCATAGCGTTTAGAGAGAGAGAGCTCAAGGAAGAAGAAGGGAAGGAAGATTTGAGGTTTCCACCACTATCTCAAGGCTTGGGAGCATCTCCACCCCTCCACCATCTTCATTTCTTCATATTCTTCTCCTCTTCTCCATGGAGGTGAGTGTGGTGCTCACTCACTTGTTTTCTTGACTGTTCTCCTATGTATGCTCCCTATTCTTCCTCCTTTTGCTATTATTGTTGATTAAAGTTGATTTTATGCAAACCTAGGGTGGATTGTTGGATTAATTGAATGAATTTTGGGGAAATCTTGGAGTGTTGATGTTGAACCTTGAATTTGTTGTTGATTATTGCATATGTACATGCTTATGGAAGTATTATTATTCTCATGAAATCATTTACTCATGTTTTTGAAAAAGAAAAGGGATTGGGTCTTAGGACCTCATGTTTTGAAAGGAAGAGTTTTGGGTCTTTTAGACCTCATGTTGAAATTAATGACTTTGAATCCTTGGACTTCATGTTATTTATTTTTTAGTCCTAGGATTTCATGTTTAAAATGATCATGTAAATACTCAGATTTTGGTCCCTGGACTCATGTTCCCAAGACTTTGTCTTCGGTCCTTGGACTCATGTTAAATAATCAAGATTTTGGTCTATGGACTCATGCTTCAAGACTCTGTCTTCGGTCCATGGACTCATGCTAAATTAAATAAATTCTTGTTTGAATCTACCACTGTTAATGGGTAAGGTCTTATGGCCTTCAGGGAAGACGGTCCCTGTTAGTCTGAGCTCAGTCTAGCCTCATGGTTACAGTGGAAAGACCCCTTGGGTGTTGGGTAAAACACTTCACGACTAACACTGCATTTATGGTTGTCATTGGATGGCTAACATTACATTTCTTTAATTGCCATTATGAATGTTTTTCTGAATTTATCAAGTTATGTTATAATGTTGCATACCTTGTGCTTTGCCTCCCCACACCGCACACACTGTTAACTCACTCACTGGGACGCAGTCTCATCCCACGTTGTGGGAATTACTTTCAGTTGTGCAGGTCGTTGTCCAGGTTCTTGGCGGAAGAGTTGAGGATTCAATTGAAGTATAGTGTTAAGGATTGTATTTGTAAATTAAAGGTTTTTTTATGTAGTAAAGTTGAGACTTTAGATTGGCCATGGAGGCCTAATTGTAGATTAAAATTGTATTGTGATGTTATAAACTGTACTGGTGGTTTTTCTGGATTTCAGGTTCAGTTGGAAAATTGGAGAATGTCTAGTTTTTAGGGGAAACTTTGCCGGATTTCTGGTAGGAGTTTTATGAACCATAACACTCTAAGTGTGGGTTCATTCCCTATTTATTTGTGTTAAGGTTGTATTGAAAGTAATGATGTATGATGTGTGGAAGCTTAAGCAAACGTTGGATTGCCTAAGCAACTGTGTGATTGTATGACGATACTTGAAATGACGCGAAATAATTTCAGAAATTCGGAATAGTGTTTCCAACGGACATTATTCTTGAATTGAGAAATTAGGACATTACATTTTCTATCTGAGAGAGAGTGGGTATTCAACTATCTAGTGTAAAATTCAATGTTTTAAAAATCGGGTCGGTGATTAAACCGATGAAGGCACCGGTTCAAGGTTCAATGGTTCAACCGTGTTCGAACCGGTAATAATTAAATATATATTTTTAATATTATATAATATTTTAATTAATAAAATAACATAAAATTATAAAGAAATCAAGATATATAAGATTATAAATAAATATAAAGGACCTTATTATATATATTATAAGATAAAAAATTAATAATAATTAACTCAATAATAAATATTTATGTGCAATCCTTGAAAATTTATTCTTATTTATCACAAAAATGTTTTAGATTAAATAAAAAATAAAAAACAAAAATAATAAAAAAATTGAAAACTGACCGGTTCAACCGGTTTTATGACACTGGTTTTTACCGATTTTCACCGGTTCTTGGCCGGTTTGATCGGTTCTTGACCGGTTCCCACCGGTTCTGGAACCAGCCGATTTTTAACATGATATGGACCGGTTCCCGGTTGGACCGGTTGAACCGGCCAGTCCGGTCCGGTTTTCATAACTATGGTAAAATTAACATAAAAAGAGTTAGATTAAAGAAACATAATTCATGTTGCAAGATTAATGTATAGGTTAGGATACACACACATAGACACACACATAAAGTGTTGTAATCATGACTTTAATGCATGGTTTGGTACAACATAAAAAAAGGAGAAAGAAAAGAAGGAAGACAAAAAAAGTAAGATAAAAGAGATATTCCCATTCTTTTGTTGAAGACCAAGGGGAAAGAAAACTCTAATTGGCCCTACACATAAATATTTTTTTCCCTATAAAAAAAATAAAAAAAGGAAAGGATGAGTCTAAATAAATATTTTGATCAAAATTTCCCTCCATTATCTCTTTTTTTTTCACTTTCATGTCCCACATCCCATCTAAACATTTTTTTCTTTTTTTTCCTTCCACCCTACACATTGCAACCTCCATTTTTAGTGAACAAAATCTTCTCATGATTATTTATTTTTCTATCCATTGTGTTAGTTCTTGCAAACAAAGGAATGGATGCATAATTGTGTCAACAAAGGAATGGATGCATAATATTTAACAAATAATGGAAAAGATTGAATCTTGATGTGTCTTTTATTCAACAAAACCTTCACATATATAGGAATAACGGTGGGCTTATGAAAAGGGATAACAATACTTTGAAATGGAATAGCATCATATGTCTTTGAATTATAGGGGTTTTGTGTGATATTTGTACTTCAAAACTAATTTTGTATATAATGGTTAGAAAGAAAGATATATGGTCGTATATGTTAAATTTAAGTCAATAGAGCTTTAATGTTGACTCTCACATCAACACAACTTTCACATTATTATAATTTAAAAATTATAAAAATTTGGACAAATTGAATATTCTCCTTAAAACTTATTAATTAAGAAACACATTAATGATGATTTCTACATGATAGTATGATACCCTCCTTATTTTTTGGATTTTTTGTTTTAATTTTGAAATATATCATTTTTATACTTTTTTAACCCCAATGGTTAGTTGAGTGGAGAAAATAGTGTCTCGTATCTTATGAGTCGTAGACTAGAGTCCCAACTTGACCCACCGAGGGAGTTAAACATAAGTGCTCTTTGAATCATAGGGCTTTTCCTTATTGGGACACCATCCCCATCCTATAATTTTCTTGACAAAAAAAAATCATTTTTATACATTTTTCGTTATGTTAAAAGTATCAACAAAATAAAAATGATATCTCGTGCAATATGGTTAAAATACTATTTGCTAGTATCTAGTGTTGTGTTTTTTTACCCAATGTCCTTATAAATAATTGATTTTCTCTAGGAGGAGATGTCAAATTACACCCGTGTAAGTTACACCAAATCTTACATTGTTGATAACTGAATATGGTTTTTATTAATTTAACTGTTGTATTATATTGATTTATCATCTTGATTATTTGCGTAAAATTTTCATAAAATTTGAACACTAATAAATTGATAATAAAATGATTATTTTTTTCACACATTTCAAATGTATATATGAAGTTAATTTTGAGACATCTCAATGATATATTAAACAATTTTGGATTAATGTAAAATTTTATATATATGATCTATATTATAGTAGCTTTCAATCCAACGGTGAATTATTTAATACAATGTTTTATCAAAAAGTTATTTAATGGTGTAAGACTTAATGTAACTTACACTGGTATAAGCCGAACTGTCCTCTTTCTAGTGATAATAGATTAATTATTAATAACCTCAATGTGAAACAACATACATTAAACATACATTAGGTATATCAAATAATCACTTTTCATATATATATGACAATTGACTATTCACTATACTTTATATTTTAAAACACAAATTTCCATTACAAGGATAAAAAAATAAAAATTTTCATTATTCATTTCTTTTTCTTCATTTTCTCTCCATTTTTAATCAATCCAATCAATATATAAATTTTGGTCATTTTTTCTCATATTTAATCTTCTTATTTCATTTCGTCCAAATTTATGGCAATTAAAATACAAATGTTTCATTTTTAGGTAATATTAATTAAATGATAAAATTAATATTTATAAAAGTTATTAAATCTTTACCGATCAATAATTTTCATGAATTATTTTTTGTGCTCTCTCCGTCACATCTTTTCCATTTGTCACTATTCATTTGGTTTTAATTTATTTGAAAAGAGAAAATAATTTTTTTTAACTATTGATAAAAAAACAATTGATATTACATGCATATAAATAATTTTCTTTTATAAAAATTTAACTATCAATTAAAAAAATGCACATAACAAAGAGTCATCAATTTTATTCTTCATCACTTTGAAACCTGCCTAACACACTTCATGTGATTGGTTAAAATTCACATGAGTCCCACCAATTGGGAGTGTGACCCACGAATTTGGTGGGACCCATGTGAATTTTAACCAATCACGTGGAGTGTGTTTGAGAGAGTGTTCAAAAGAGTGTGTTCCTAGCACTCCTCTTACCTGTATTTATACCCGTAAAAATTAACGGGTATCCTTTACGGTTAATAAGTATTCACAGGTATATCCGTTAATATTTAGGAATTTAAATTTTATAAAAGAAGATAAAATGTTGTATAATATAATATATTAATATTATGAGTTTAATTAGTATGCATTGACAGTGTAAAAGAGTTTTACACTGACGTTTAATCATGATTCTTCATTTATATGACTTTTAAAATATTAATTAGTAAAGTCAACAAACTTACCATAAATCAAGGAATGTGATTAACCGTATGTGTAAAACTTTTTACACTGTCAGTGCACAACCCTTTTTCTCTAATATTATATATAAAATTATCATTATATAATATCATTATGTGTTAATATATTAAAAATATCATTATGAAATAATATAAAATAAACTATGTCTCATCATAAAATAATAAAAAATATAATATTCTAATAATAGAAAAATTATTTTAATGATACGCGGATACCTACGAGACGAGTAGTATAATATATGTTCTCATCCATTTTATAAATATGCGGTACCCATTACGGGTATATCTACGGGTACGGGCTTGGGTGGAGGGATCGATGGCTACAATGAGGCGGTTGCGACCAATCCTCGTGGCGGCTACGCCTTGCGTATCAAACATGTTGGTGGAAGGAAGAGGAAACTCTAGCTATTGAAATCAGTATTGAGGCTGAAAACAATAGTCGTTCCCCACAAACGGTGCTAATGGGTAATTCTGAGCATCACCTTGGGAGCAGATACGATCATTCTCCTCGGGAAGGGAGAGTTCTCACTCTCCAACATGACTCATGGTGTGTGTACGACACATGCCAAAAGGTGAGCTCTAGCCTTTTCCTCTGAGCTATATCAGCTGGAAGTTCCCAATGCCTCCAAGTCTACCCCTTAGATTTTTTTAATAAGGGAGGGGTGGGGTAAGGAAGAACGACAGAACGAAAGGGTCAAGGGTCAGGGTGGCCGAGTGGGTCGTGCCGTCGCAGTTCTGAAGAAGAAGGAACCTAGAACCGTATAGGTGTCTCAACAAAACGCGAAAGTGAAGTTTGAACTTACACATTGGACACAAATTTTAGTTAGTTTTTTTAGTTTTTTTTTATTTTGTTTTCTTAACGTATAGGTGTTCAGTTCGGGTAACGAGTTCTGATTCTTCAACCTGCTACCCGAACCAATTGTGATTGATTTTAATTGGTTTAGTTCGTGTTCAACCTGAATGAAAAAAATCCAAACCAATTCGAACCGTTTGGTTGGTTCGTCTGGTCCATCAGGTTGATCTGAACCAATGAACACCCCTACCAACAAAGAAAATAATATTCCCATTTATTATTCATTATAATAATATATAATGGTATTCCATATCCATGATATAATTTGTTTACTAAAGCAAAAAAAATCGATCGCCACCGCACAATTAATTAAGAATCGGGCATAGTCATGACGGCTGCATGCGAAGAGGTAGGGGTGTAAGCAGGTCCGACCCAACCTGTGAACCCAACGAATCCAACCCAACCCGAAGATATTTAACGTTTCGGTTCGGGTATTCGATTCGATTCGGACATTTTCTTTCAGACCCGGTCTAATTCGGTTCGGGTCTCAGTTTTGCCTATGTTGAACTCGATAGACCCAACCCGAACCAAACCAGAAAAATAAGTCCTAATCTTATTTCATTTTCATGCGAGAAGAGAACAAAAATAGGTGCAACGGCAACACAAGCAGAGGTGGTTCCCCAAATCCTATTTCATTTGCTCCTCTCAATTTATTTTTCTCTATTTCTTTTCTTTTTTTCATTTTATATTTTAATTTTATTTCATCTTCCACATTTTTTTTAAAAAAGGAAAAATGTTCACGACCTGATGACCCAACCCGAACATATTCGGGTTGGTTCGATTCGGATTACTCACCCAAAAAATACAAAACCTGAACCAACCCAACCCACCATCATTCTATCTGTTCGGACTTAATGTCACTCCAAAATCGATTCAACCCAACCCAATTACACCAGGGCCGGCCCAACCCCAAGGCAGGTAAGGCCGCCGCTTTAGGCCCCAAAAAAATACTCTTTATTTTAGGCCCTAAAAAAATTATTTAATTATTAGGAATATTTTTTTTTGAAAAAATGCCTCATTTTATTAGGCTCCCTCTTCTCATAAATAATAATTATTAATAGATTCTAAATATTATTCTTATTACCCACTTTATGTCTTTTTTTGCGACTTTTTTTTTCGGTATGTATTATATTATTATTGATTCTAAAAATTTTTTTATTCATTTAAAAAGGCCCCGTGATCAAATTCGCTTTACTGGCTAGGATAATGGAATCTAGTGAAAACTAATGACTTATACCGGTTATATTCTTGTTTTGACAATACTCTTTTATGTTGATAACATGTTTTTTAATTAGTAAAATTGAAAATATTACATGAATGAACATATATTTTGTGTCTATTAATTTGATATGATATATTAAAGATTGAATTTATAGTTATGCAAAATTTTGACATTGATAGTTAAAAATTTATGTACGATCAATTAATTAATTAATTTGAGTAGTAGTATTTAAATAATAAAAAGTGTATAGTTATTAAATTTTATAAATAATGAAATGTGAAATGTTTGATATAAATGAAATCATATAACACCTTAAAAGAGAAAGTAAATTAAGAAAAATCCCCAAGTTACCAATAAAATCAGGCACAATTGGTAGATATAATTGGGTTTCTTAAACATGTTGATAATGGTTCGACATTTAGTCAGGTGTATAGAAAAAATTGTTGAGAGGGTAAAACACACTATGGTGATCTCTACATCTCGAAGCATAGTAGTCTCGTACTACTGATTAGAAGAGACTTTGGTCTACACAAAAAGAAAAAATGCCCCACACTAAAAAAATAAAGATTTACATTTATTATATAAAAGTTGAAACCCGTCATCCTCTGTTATGCAAAATAAAAAAACATAAGTTATTTAAGAACAAATGTAGTAATAATTTTTATTGAATACTTCAACTTAAAAAAGCATCTCTATTAATATAACACCAGGGCCGACCCAACTCTAAAGCGGGTAAAGCATCCGCTTTAGGCCCCCAAAAAAATACCCTTATTTTAGGCTCCCAAAAATTATTTTATTTACTATAAATATTTTTTTTAAAAAATAATCTAATAAAAAATTAGTAAGTCATATTAAATTATTAAGATTAACTAAGTTTTTTTCTTAAAAAGCCTCATTTTATCACAACTTTCTCTCTTTTCATAAATAATAATTATTAATAATTAATTCTATCTTTTTTTAACATTGATTTGCCTCATCACTTATTCCATTTCTTTTTTTTTTTGTGTCTTTTTTTTCTGATGGTGCTATATTGATAATACATATTTTCTCTTACTCTTTTTTAGGCTCTCTTTTTTGTTAAGTGTAGAGATATTTGTCCTTTAATAAATATATATAAATAAGCATGTCATTTTACTTGAGTATACTCTATTGTGTCAATGTGAGTAGATTAGTTTATTTAAATGGATAATTTTTTTTAAAAAAAATATTCTAACAAATATACGTTAATATATTGAATTGGAACATAAAAAGGCCTCATTATAAAAATCGCTTTAGGCCCCTATAAACATTGGGCCGGCCCTGATTACACCAATACGAATAGGAACGATAATGAAGCTTTTTTTTTTGCTAGAACTAAGAAATGTGTGCAGTCCAAAATAGGGTGGTCATGCATGACTCATGAATATATCATGCAGTAATCTATTAATCCTAATTTATTTTTATTAAATAAAATTCCTTGCTTGATTCGCGGAAGGAGCAACATATTTCTATCTGGGAGTGAATAATGTATGGTCTTTGTAATTGGCGTGGGGGAACCCATATCCCTTTTTTAAGTCTAAATTATGCTATCAATTGGATTATATATTATATTGTAGGACCCATAAAAATTTGTATATATCATATGCGTAGCATGCGCCCATGATTGCATATGTGCTTCAAAATGATTATTTGGCTTTAGGTCCACACTTGTCATAGATTTAATCTAAACCCTATTTTGGTTTAAAAAAAATCTAAACCCTATTTTTATCTCTAGCAAATACAAATATATATTGCTCTAGTTTTTTTATTAATTTTGTTTATAAACAATGAAAAATATTATTATTTTGGTCATTTAAAATCTCCCATAATGATATTTTTTATAATATATATATATAAAGGTAACTATGTTTGTATTTCTTTTAATTAAGGACAAAAATAAGGGTTTATTTTATATTTTTTAGGTAATCCACCCTTATCAGTTATCATCACCATCATCATTTGAAAACATAAAAAAAACAAATGAAAAGAGAAGCAAAACAATTTCATTTAATATATTAAATAACAAAGGCCCACAACATACAAACAGTATCCCTTATATTCCTATTAATCCATTTAATTTATAAAAAAATACAAACAGTATATTTAACAACATGTGGAGAGAGAATTCATGCTAATTAAGTTTACATAAACACAAAACTGCGAAGTGACCAAAGTGAGAATATAAATAGGGGCTGGAATATTAATACGATGATACTTTATCTTATTAATTACTTGCATCCTTCTGCATTGAGAAGCTGGCCAATTGGTTGTTTTTTGACATTTTTATTTTGCTAATTAATGTTGATGTGGAGTCGGTCGAGGTAACCACCTTATTGTGACAACTAAAAATGATTGAGATGGGATTTTAATTTGTTTATATATCCACCCAAAACCAAACGGCACATTATGCTTATTTATATTATAACTACAATAAATTTCATTTCATGTGATGCAAGCCCAATTAACTTGTCGGTGTTATGATAGTATGCGAGATCTTGGATTGGACGAGAATATGATAGAAGTGAAAGCAAGAATAAATAAATAAATAAATAAAATGAGTAAACCCTCACTTTAGTCCCCGACTTTTTTCTGGTCAGGCAGTTTAGTCCCTGACTTTTATAAATCAACACGTTAGTCCCTGACTTTTATCACCATCAGTCAGTTTAGTCCAAAACCCCAAACGTCGTTAACAGATGACATGTCACTTAACGTGACATGTAGGACTCCAGCTGGGCTCAAAACGTTCTCGTTTTGTTGGTCAAATAGCCAATGAAAAAATTAAAAACAAAAATAAATTGAATCTGGTTCTAAATTTAAAGGGGAATTTGTTGAACCCTAATTGCATTCCCCTCATTCTCGCTTCTGACAGTTTCTTCTTCTCCTTTCTTCTTGTCTTCTTCTCATCGTTCTTCCGTATAGTAGCTTATTAATGGCCAGCAACAACGACATAAGAAGGTCGAATGGAAGTGGGGGGTCAAGATCGTCTCAGCAACAGGGCAGGGCTCACAATGCTGCTAGATGTCTATGCAAAATGAGAGTTGTGATAAGGGTTTTTGGGATAGATGCAAATCCTGGTAGATTATTTTACAGTTGTCCGAAGTTGAGGGTCAGTGAGAGATGTGGCTTCTTTTTGTGGGTGGATAATGAGAGTGGACCAAAAGACACTTATAGCATGACCGAAGCCACATCTGTGATGGCAACTACAAATATTGAGGATGAAGAATGGAGAAGGAGTTTCACACAAAAGCTTTGCAATTTAGAAGTAGAAATGCGAAGACTATTAATGTGCATGTTATTTGTGTTTAGTGTGTTGTTAGTGCAATTATTTTTCTGGTGGGTTGTTGTTTGAAAAACTAAGAATAGTTGGTTCTCCTTTTCTTAGTAGTAGAAATGTTTTGATTTCAGATTAGTTGTATGTAAACATTGTATGTTCTTGTTTTTGGAATCATTAATGAAGGGACATGTATTTTGCCATCATATGATTGTTAACTACATTTCAATTGTATCCGTGTTTGTATAACAAGAATTACAATAGTGAAGCAATCACTGATATCCTAATTTGGAATTTTGAAATTATGCTTAGTAAGCAATTGTATGGCCAAAGCAAAATACATAATGAAGCATTATAATAAACGTGGCCAAAGCAAAAAACAATGAACCATTGTTATGATAAACCTGCCCAAAGCAATATAATGAACCAATGTAATCAACCTGCCCAAACCAATAAAATAAACCTGCCCACAACAAAATACATAATTGCAGTTGCAGTACTTAATAAGCAATTGTTTCATGGCATGATAAACATGGCCAATGAGCAAAATACATAATGAAAATACTTAACAAGCAATTGTTTCATGGCATGCTAAACATGGCCAATGAGCAAAATACATAATGAAAGTACTTAATAAAAAATTGTTTCATGCCATGCTAAACATGGCCAATGATCAAAATACATAACTAAATTAATGGCCAAAGCAAAGCTGAACATCAAAATAATGGCCAAATCAAAATCTAAACATCAAAGCAATTGTCTTCATGGTGCTTGAGGCCTCATTCTTGGAGTGGGCATGAAATGCATATCATTAGATGAATCCTGAACATTCACATTTGGAGAACTTGGGGGTGGACTTCTTTAAGGTGATCTCCTTTTTCTTGGGCTTGGTTGTGCAACAACACCCTTTCCCCTGATTTGTAACTTAGGCCTCAATACCATAGTGTGTGTTTTAGTTGGACTTAGGTTAATGGGTGGTGGTTGGGATTGGAACAAGTCAATTTCATCTGGTACAGATGAACCTTCAACAGTTGACCCAAAAACAGCAGAGGCAGGCCCATTAGTTGGAGCAGCAGGGGCAGACTCATTAGTAGAAGCGGCAGGGGCAGGTTGAGTCTGTTGGGCTTGAAATTCATCCATTCTCTGCTTCTTGGCTACAAGGAAAGTCTGCTTATTGTACTTTTTACCCCCCACATATTGTACAAGTGAAATCCCCTAACTTCCTCTTCACTTTGGTAGGGTTGACAACCTCTTCTCTTCCATTTCCACCTTTCCTCCTAAGCTTCTTTGGTCTGTCCGGACCCTTCTTAATATTGGGTGGTGCTGGAGGTAGTTGAGTACTTGGTGTCCATAATTCTTCTCCATGTAATGGCTGGATATAGTGCTCATATGTTGCATTATATGAGGAACATGCACCTCAATTCTCTGCATGCATACACACAAACAGACACATGCTATGTTAGCCAGACAATGGGTGCAGTAAAAACAATAACACAATAAACAATCATAAACTAGTTAAAAAAGTTTATTACCATTATTAATTAATAAATCAATAAATTATTAATTAAATAAGAGGAGGGTTCAAATTACACCAGCGTAAGTTACACCAAGTATTACACTGCCGAATAACTTTTTATCAGATCATCGTATTAAGTAATCCACCGTTAGATTGAAAGTTACTATCATATAGATCATACATATAAAATTTTACATTAATCCGAAATTATTTGATATGCCATTGAGATATCTCAAAATTAACGTCATATATACATTTTAAAAATATGAAAAAAGGGACCATTTGATTATCAGTTTACTAATGTTCAAATTTTATGAAATTTTACACAGATAATCAAGATGATGAATAAAAATAATACAACGGTTGGATTAATAAAAATCACGTTCGATCTAGAGTTATTAGCGGTGTAATACTCGGTGTAACTTACACCGGTGTAATTTGAACCCTCCTCATTAAATAATATTCCTTTCTGAGCATTAACAACGTTGCAGCACATGGGGTGCATTATTGAGCAACTGACATGGGGGGACCACATTCACACTCCCTAAAAAGTCTCTGACCGTAACAAAGGTTCAAGATTCCACTCATTCTCTCTAGCACAATACAGACATTACTCTCATCCCAAAGTACAGACTTGTCAACACATAACCCAACCCAAAAAACTTTTGCCCTAAAAAAATGGGGAAAAAGAATCACCCCAAATCCCACATCAAAATAATAGGGAAACCATAACAATAAACCCCACACCAAACCCCACACTCATACGCATAGCCCAAACCCGAAACAAATCACAATACAACCCAAACCCTAAATCAAAACACCAAAGAACCATTACAGGGTTCGAAGAACGTTACCTGCACATCCATAATCGCAAAAAATTCTTCAAAGGTTCAATGTAACTCTCTCGTTCGCCGCTTCACAATGATGGCAAGAAGAACTTCTCACCTTTGGGAACTTGCTATTTCTGAAATGAAAGACCACAACTTAGGGTTTATGGAGATTTTACTCACTGGATTTCGCGCGTTAATTTCCATTGACTAGTTGACCAACAAAACGACAACGTTTTGAGCCCAGCTGGAGTCCTACATGTCACGTTAAGTGACATGTCACCTATCTGTTAACGACGTTTGGGGTTTTGGACTAAACTGACTGATGGCGATAAAAGTCAGGGACTAACATGTTGATTTATAAAAGTCAGGGACTAAACTTCCCGACCAGGAAAAGTCAGGGACTAAAATGAGGGTTTACTCAGTATAATGAAAGGCAGAAACCATAGATAAAAAGCAATATTTATGGTAATTTATTTCTTAATATTTTAAAACAAATTTAATATTCATAAATTCAATATCTCGTGATAATTCTCTCCTTTTTTATCACATAATTTATTATATCATTAACAATGTTGATAAACGTACCACTACCGTGTGGTTGTCTTTTTCCACTTTTTTTGCACCCGTTTTTTTAAATAGTTTTTTTATTTTTTAATGTATTATTATTTATTTATTTTATTAAATAAAAATATAGGCCAAGAAATACAATAAATATGTGTTTTTTGAAGGGTTGATATAAGTTTCTTATCATCATTATTCTATTTTGATGCTAATAACCAAATATGCTATTTCATTAACCGTTTCTGTGCACACAATTAACCTCACAAATTTAATTAACCAAAAATCTCACTCTATTAACCGCCAATGTATACGTCATTAACCTCGTTTAAAAATCTGTTCACCGTTTCTGGACACATAATAACCTCGTGTTAACAGGAGTTGTAATTAACATCACAAAATCAATTAACCAAAAATCATATTCTGTTAACCACAAATGGATACACCATTAACCTCATTTAAAAATCTGTTCACCTTTTCTGGACACATAAATAACCTCGTGTTAACAAGAGTTGCAATTAACCTCACAAAATCAATTAACCAAAAATCTTACTCTGTTAACCTTAAATGGATACACCATTAACCTCATTTTTTAATATGTTCACCGTTTCTGGACACATAATTAACCTCGTGTTAACATAAATAATTAACACAAATTTTATATGATCATTTATTGTATTTCTTTTTTTTAATTAATTAGATAAATAAAAAATAAATATAATAATAAAATAAAAAACAAATAAAAATTATTTTAAAAAACAGGCTAAAAAAATCACTAAAAGATAAAATCACAACAGTGTGGTACAAACAGTGTACCACAATCTTGTGGTACATTTACAATTATCCTATCATTAATGTTCTCATTATTTTTTTCTTTTTATCTTTCCTTCCGGCACGAGATAAGTTTTCATTTCAAAAGAAGCTACGAAGGGGAGGTAGGGCGAGCAACATATATGAATGTGTTTGGTAAGACCAATAAGCTAGCTACTAGTTTATTTGACTAGCTTATTTTGACCAACACAAAAGTGTTTGGTAAGGTACCTCAAAGTAGCTTATTTTAGGAGCTTCTAGCTTATAAGCTACAAGCTACTTCATCTAACTTCTAGCTTGTAGCTTATTTAATTTTCTTCCATCACTATCCCTCATATTTTAATACATTTTCCTTATTATTCTTAATTTCTTTTTACCTATTATTATTTATTTTCAATTTTAGTGACAAAAACCTATCAATTTCTTTTTACTTATTATTACCTATATAATAAGTAATTTAAAAAATTCCTAATTAATTAAATTATTATTTTCTTTTCACTATTATATGAAATTATTTTTATATTATATTATTTTATTTTATCAATTTTATTGTTTATTTTAATTTTTAATTAAATATTTTATCATTAAAAGGTTTAATAAGAATTTAATTATTATTTAAAAAATATAAAATTATAATTACATAATAATATTTTTTCTAGAAATCACAAATAAAATTCATGTAATTATGTCATTTTATATTTACCAACTAGCTTATCACCTAGTTTTACCAAACACTTTTAATTCAATAAGCTAGCTTATCAGCTCGGAGTTTATAAGCTATGAGCTTATCAGCTAGAAGCTAACTTATCAGCTACCAACTAGCTTAAGTTTACCAGTTAGTTTTATCAAACACACTGATTGAATATTTATGCACCTTTTAGAAAACTGCAAGTCCGCAACTCATGGGTGAATCATATTTCACACGTTCGATTCTCAACCCCATGAATTAATGGCTGACATATGATTGAATATTTGACTTCCAATATGGTAGTTTTTTTTGGTCAAATACGAGTGTCTTTGATAGTGTATTTGGTTTATCTCAAAATTACATTTTAAACGTAAACTGGGACCAACGCTACTCGGCCTATTCTCAACCACATTTGCATAGATTCACATTTGAAACATGGTTTAGGATAAACCAAACACACTATAAATAGTGCATTTCAAAATCCAATCTAGTATTCTCGGATTAAGACTGATTCAACGTTTTCTTGCGGTCTGAAGTAATTTTTATGATGAGACCTTTTTAAATAAATAAAAATAATTTAGAATCAATAACAACATATCATATACAAAAAAAATTAATAGAAATAAAAAGTAAGTAATGGAATAATGTTTAGAATCGATTAGGCCATCAGCATCGCAAGATGCTTGGCCAATTTTTAAACTTCAGCATTCGGCGCTTAGTATCTCTATGTGATTGAGCATTTTAACGGTTGGTTCTTATGTTAGCATGAGTGCTTATAGAAGCACCATGCTTAACATTAAAAATAAAAGAAAAAAATATTGTGTGGTATGTGATTGGTTGATAAGTGAATTGTGGGGGTCCATTTAAGAATTTTTTTTGAGTTACTGGAATGAAGATAAAAAGTGATTGAATTGTTTAAAGTAATAAAAATAATATAATAATATGAGAAAATGTGAAATTTTATAAAATATTAGTTTAAGAAACTTTTAAGGGGTGTTGGGAGGTGGATGACCTTATTAATAACTAATAAGCTCATTTTTTTATGTAATACAACCTATTCATGTATTAAAATAAGTTAATAAATATATAATTATAAGAAATATGTTTTACAATAAGGTATTTGAATATGCATGTCGGGCATGAGCATATATTTGAATAGACTTATAAGCTCAAGTATTTTATGTAACATAATATACTCATATTAAATAAGCTAATAATTATATAATTATAAAATATCAATAAACTTTTTTATAATAATAATAATAGAAATGTAAAAAATTAATATTTTGTTTTTATTTATTTAAATAGGCCGATCATGGACTTAAAATACTTTTTAAATAGCCCAAAGTTTTGTCAGCTCAACTATATACTATATAGGCTTTTAATGAATGCTTTAATTTTATCTATTTAATAAACCGATCTCATCTAGACTTGATATACGTTAGGTCGTTGATAACTGATAAGCAATATAACTTATTTTCACTCGGTTGCTAATGAACATGATCTTGAGACACCAATGGCAATTATTGGGCTATGGTAGACTTTTATTATTTATTTAAAAAAAAAGAAAATATATATATATTCATCTCAAATTTCGTCAATTTGATTTATATATAAATTGGAATTACAAATTAAAAAAAAATCTTATTTAACCATTTTGTTTAGTTACCATTGACGTACAAACAACTTTATAACTTAGTAAGATCTTAATCTTTTTTATTTTTTTTACTTTTTTATACATTGGAAAAGATTAATCTTTTTTATTTATACTAGTGAAAAATAGACATTATCATACTTGTCTGTCCACTTTTTTATAGTTTATAAAAAGATTAAAAGAAATAAAATAATATTATATAATAGGATAACTATTGTATTGTGTGGATGGGTATTGATCCTTGAAGTAAAATACTTTATCTTTTAAACTGAATTATAACCACTACTATAAACAATTACCAATGAGTTGTGGCTCAGTTGGCAACGCAAGCTGAGTTTGTAGGAAGAGCTCTCGGGTTCGATCCCCACAAAACACATTCTTAGGTAGGGGTGTAAACGGGTCGGGTTGGGGGGAGAATTGTGTCCGAAGCAATGAAAGCAACTCGGTTTGGGTTGGTTCGGTTCAACGTTTTTTCACTGTTCAACCCGAATCGAACCAACCCGACCTAAAACGAGTTGGTTCGGGTCGGGTCTTGGGTTTGAATTAAAAATATTATTTCATTCCTAATCACTAAAAAATCAGAAAAATATCATTAAAAAATTAGAAAAAATATTTTTGGATGTCTGATCCATTCCGTGTTGTTATTGCATAAGCAGCAAATTCAAATCAACATCCTTAATGCATTCCTAAAATTGATAGAAGTTAGTAAGTTACACTAGTTGTTGAATTGGCAATGTTTAATATGATAATATGTCCCAAACAACATATTAAGTAAAAATACAACTAAGCAATTAAGTTTAAGACAATAAGGTTATTACAGTGAGGTAATAAAATAGCAACATAATTTCCTAAACAATATACAATAAGCTATAACATAAGCTTATAACAAGCAAAATATCCCAAACAGTAAGCATAAACACACAAGCCTAACAACAAGCATAAGCTTATAACAGTAACAATAAGCATCCTCCTTCATTCCTCCTGCTATTCTGAAAGAAATAAAAAAACATCAGTCAGGCATAAATTGTTATATATACTGCCACCAAGTTATTAATGATTAATTAATTGAAGTACTACTAAAAAAAGAATCAATTAAATTGACTCATTAACACACATTCAAATTGAAAAGAATCAGCCTTTGTGGGACTAGATTAATTTGGCTTCAACTTTCAACTCATTCCATATTGTAATAAACATTGAGTATGTTAATGTGTTAGAACTTGAATATACCAAACCCAAATTCTGTGAAAAACCTATTAGTCAACTATGTGTTTTTTATTATTCTGAAGCATCTTAAATGTAAAACCTATTCATGACATTGAAAAAATGAAGCATCTTAAATGCTAACAACACCCAATTGAAAAAGGATAGACAAAACCATAAAACTCAAACACAAATCAAATGTAAAACCCATCAGAATTTTGAACAGTTACACTATATATAACTTAGTCCCTTCCCTTGCATGTTCATAAACAAAATTGATTCTTATGCTTATAACATCTAACCATTCTTTCTTTTGATTTCAATTACCTTTTTTTTATCTTATTATTACTATTGCAGTAACTGCCTGATAAATTTATCTAGATTTTTAAGACCTGTTATTTTTTTCAAAGGTGTTACTGAACCCAGAGCACTAGCACAACTGCCTAGTCCCTACAACAGAGCACTACGCACAAGCCTAAACAGCGCCCCAGTACCAACATTATAACAGGGCAGATCGATTATGTTCTGAGTATATCAAACTAAAATCAAACCACTTACCCTTCTCTGCGATGAATCTATGCAATAAACAACGACGATGAACAATAAACAGTGAGAACGATGAATCTGTGCAATAGAAGAAGAAAGAAATCATTAATCAAGAGAGGAATCAATAACGATGAAAGGAGGAGAACGAATCTGGAAAAAATACCCTTACCTGAGAAGTGATGCCGATGCTCGGCTTTGGGGAAGACAAATAGGACTCTGGTTACGGTGACGGGGGCCACAGCGGCGAGCCGGCGACAACGAGACGAGGAGCAGGAGGCCGTGAGGGTGAGGCGTGAGTGATTCTGTTAGGGTGTGAGGCACTGAGGCAGTGAGGGAGACTGGGCGAGTGACGGCTAGGGCACAAAATGAATCTGAAGAAAATGAATCTGAGTCTCGCAAAACAAAATAATACCCCTTAATTCTATACACTGGTTCGGGTTGCTCGGGTAATAAAGTTTGCAACCCGACACCCGAACCGAAGTTGCTCGGTTCATTCTCCAAATTACCCGACCCGACCCGAGACCCAACCCAACCCAACCCGTTCTTTTCTGTTTGATTCGGGTCGGGTTGGCGGGTTGGCGGGTCAACCCGAACCCGCTTACACCCCTATTCTTAGGGAGGGGTGAGGATTACCCCTGGTAATAAGAGATACCTATGGTGAAAACAAAAAAAAAACTATAAACAATTATATATAGTATATATTTATATACTAATTCAAAAAATTAATATATTTTACTAATACCAATTTTAGTATTAAATATTTAAATGAATTTTTATTTGATATTATTTTTTTATAATATTTCCTTTTTATTATCAATAAATATTTGATTACTTATTTCATTTAGAAATTTCACTATATTTATTAATAAATATCAACATGGTTATAAAAACTGGCTGACATGGCCGATTCAACTGGTCCGATCGGAAATCGGTCTAGTGCCTAGTTCATTTCACCCAAAAAAACCATTTGAGTTCAAAACCGGTCAAAAACCGGTTGAACCAGTTAAAAAAAGTGAAAGCAGGTTGAAACAGTTATTTTTAAAAGTTTTTTATTTATTGATTTAATTTAAAATATTTTTGAGATAAATAAAGATAATTTTTAAACATTAAATATAAATATTTATTATTTAGATAATAATTATTAATTTTTTATCATCTAATGCATATAATAAGGTCATTTATATTAATTTATAATATTGTATATCTTGATTTCCTATGATTTTATTATTTAAAAATATTATATAATATTAAAAATATATATATATTTAATTATTATTGGTTCAACCACGAATTAGCCATAATTGAAGTAATGAATAGTAAATCAATGTCATTATCGGTTCACTTATCGATCTGATTTTAAAAACATTTAATATTCCATAAATAGATAAACTTTTTTTTGTCGAAATAAATAAATAAATAAATAAACTTGAACATGTCTCTCTCTCTCTCAAATTTTATGTTTAAATTTGGGTTGGGCTGGTTGCAAAATTACAAAAACGCCCAATACTGAAAAGTATACCAGAAATGTACGCTTAATTTTTAAGACCAGTAACATTGTGCTGGTATAATGATGGGCTTTGGAATATAAAGCTTGGGGAGTTGCTTTTAGAACCCCCCATTTTGCTATTCGCACCCCATCATATACCCACTTCCCAAACTACCCCTACCCCCTACCCCTACCCCTACCCCCGCCCACCCACCGCCCCCTCCCCCTTCCCCTTCCCCTTCCCCACTCCCCAGTTTCTGTTCCCCTCCATTTTTATTTTTTTTTCAAAGTTTTCTATTTAGAGACAGAAGTTTTCCGTCTCTAAACTCCCCCCAATGCACTCCCCTCCATTTTTATTTTTTTTCAAAGTCACCTTTAATTTTTTTTAAGCTTTTGGTTTAGAGACGGAAATTTTCCGTGTCTAAACTCGTCCCCCCAATCTACACACCCTTTCCGGATTTAAAAATTTTCCGGAACCTTCCGAAAATTAACCGGAAAATTTTTAAATCCGGAAAGGGGGTGGGCACTGTGGGGACAAGTTTAGAGACGGAAAAATTCCGTCTCTAAACCAAAAGCTTCAAAAAAAAATTAAAGGCGACGATGGGGTGGCTAGGGGGAGTTTAGAGACGGAAATTTTTCGTCTCTAAACAGAAAACTTTGAAAAAAAATAAAAATGGAGGGGAACAGAAACTGGGGCGTGGGGAGTGAGGAAGGGGAAGGGGAAGTGGAGGGGAGGGGGAGGGAGGGGGCGGTGGGGGGTAGTTTGGGAAGTGGGTATATGATGGGGGTGCAAATAGCAAAATGGGGGTTCTAAAGCAACTCCCTGAAGCTTGCAGTTCCACAACTGTAAAAAACACCAAAAAAGGTTTTTAAAAAAAGAAATTGAAGAACTCAAACGTTAAAATTTTTCTGTTGATAAAAAAAACATTAATCTTTATTTTTCGTATAGACCAAGTATCCCTATCTCGTAATAAGAGACTAATTTATTTTAAGACGTAGAGACTAGAGATTATTAAAATGACTCAACGCAAATTTTTCAAATATACATGATCTGGATTAATCTTAATCCTCTAAATATATATATATATATATATGAATTTGATCTTTCATTTATAAAAAAATATTTTTTTTGTCAATGATAATTAATATTATGAATTTCGTCCTTCCGGAACAAATTATTTAATGTTATTATTTTTTGGCTAAAGGTGGAAAACTGTCCAAAGAAAAAAGTTTACAAGCCTCTACGGAACCTTACATATGCCATATCAGTAATAACTAAATATGATAACTATACAAGAATAATTAGAAAATTTTGAAGTCCACTTTGGTTATTTTGACCCAGCTGAGCCAATGATTAGCAACTTGGTTTGCTTCACGAAAAGTAGATGGCTCCACTGGATTTCCCCAAACTCTCTAGCTGCGGGTTAATTTCACTTTTTTTTTAACCACGTATATCATCCACGTGAGGAAACCCGAGACATTGCTTAAGAGAATCATACCACTTGAATCAACGAGAGTTAATTTCTCTTTTTAAAGGTCAATAAACTTGATAATGTTAGAGATAATATTGTTAGTTAGAAATTAATTAGTTGGTTAGGATATTAGTTAGGAATTAGTTGATGATATTGGCTATATAAGCCCATGTTCCTATTGTAAAATGAATCTTTCCATTCTATTATCAATATAGAATTCCATTTTCCATTTCTAATCTATTTCTTATTCTCCCTATACCATGAAATTCAACATGGTATCAGAGCACTGGTACCCACCTTGATCGTTTATCTGTTGCATCTTTCTTTATTTTAATTTCCTTTCTTTCATTTTCTTTTTCATTCTTGCCAACAATTGCCCAACTAGTTCTGTGAGTGCAATCTGACTTGGAGAAGCTCGAAATCCATGATTTGGAGTTGCTGCAGTTTTTGGACCAATTCAACGATGTTTTCATTCTTATGATCGGATGCTGGACTTTTTTTTTTGGTATAGGGGAGGAGGAAAACCCCCCAAAAAAACTAGAAGACAAACTTACGATAGAAAGCTACTCCAACCAAGTCATCTCTTAAGATAGAGTGAATGCCTTGGGGAGGGGAATGAAGGAAATGAAATCCTAAGGGAAAATTGAAAGCATAATTAGCAAGCCAATCTGCAGCTCTGTTAGCTTCTCTAAAGGCATGGGTGATCCGCACTTCTCCCAGGCTGGCCATAAGATGCTTGATGGACTTAATGATAACATAACAGGGATGACAAGCATTAACACCACTATGAATCATATCCACTGCTGTCTTGGAATTAGATTCAATCCACAAATTCTCCATGTTGCATCTCCCAGCAACTTCCAAAGCAGAAAAAACACCCCAAAGTTCAGACATAGTAATGGAAGCAGAACCAATATTTCGAACAAAGCCTCCCATCCACTCTCCAGACCCATCTCTAAATAAACCCCCACAAGTAGCCTTTGAACCCCCATCCTTCAAAGAAGCATCAACATTGCATTTCACAATGGGATCAACTGGAAATTTCCACTTAATAAGATTATCAGTAGCCAAACCTGGGGACTTGGTGCTGCTACTATCATCTCCAAAGTAAGCATTATGAAATTCAGTAGATCTATGTAAGATGGATGCAGCTAAAGTGTCTATGCTGGGCGCCTTTCCTGAAAACACATGATCATTCCTAGCCTGCCAAAGAGTGACCAGGGAAGCAATAAAAGCAGAAGACCAAGTAGTGTTGGACTTTGCTTGTTGCGTGAACTCGAATTGTCTCTGCAGCTCAAGCGATTCGTCATCCTACCTGATTGTCTTCTTCGGTTTTGCTTCACTCTCCATGTTGTAATTCTGTTTCTATCTCACATTGTTATTTGTTATTTCAGTTTCTGTTTTAGTAGTTAGGTTGTTGTTAGTTAGTTTGTTGGCTTAGCTTATTCAGCTATATAATTCTAGTTGTTCCCTTGTATTAGTTACTTAGAATTCAGATTGTGATTCTCTCATTTTCAATGAATATCAGTTTCTTTTCATAGCTTCAGTTTTCTATCATCTCTTTCAATAATTTTGTCATGGTATCAAGAGCTCCTTAAGGAGTTTCGCTTCCGTCTTTCTTTTCTGACTTTCTCCTTCCCTTTGCCATGGCTGATGGCAAGGAAAACCCTTCCCTCTCACCATACTATATCCATCCTAATGAAAACCCTGCATCTGTTCTTGTCTCCGTTCTTCTCACTCCCAAGAATTATCACACATGGCTAGAGGAGATGTCCCTTGCTCTCAAAACCAAGAACAAGATCGAGTTTGTTGATGGCTCCATTAAAAGACCTCCTAAAGAAGACAAGAAATTCGCTGCCTGGGACAGATGTAACACCCTTGTCCGCTCCTGGCTCAACAGATCCCTCGAATCCTCCATTGCTCACAGTGTTCTTTGGATTCAAAACGCATATGACATCTGGAATGATCTTCGCTTCAGGTTCTACCAGGGAGATGCTTTTCGTCTTTGTGATATCCAGGAACAAATCTATCGATGTAGCCAAGATGAGTTGTCCATCACCGATTATTTCACTCAGATGAAAATTCTTTGGCAAGAACTTGAACAATTTCATCCCATTCCTGGATGTAAGTGTGATGTTCAATGCCCCTGTAGAATCTGTAGAGACAGTGATTAGGTTCCTTAAAGGCCTTAATGATGAATATGCTCAAGTTAGATCTCAAATCATGCTTATGGAGCCTTTACTCGATATAAATAAGGTTTTCTATCTCCTTTGTCAACAAGAAAGAGAAATAGGAAAGCTCAATGAAGATAACAGAATTCTTGCCAATTCTGTCTCCAACAAGAGAAATAGAAATAAGGAGAAAACTTACAAATCTGCCTCCTCTGGTAAGAATTATGGCAAGGGTTATACCAGCAAGTATTGCACTCGTTGTGGCCGAAATGGACACACTATTGACAATTGTTTCAAGAAAAATGGCCTCCCTGCTCATTTCAAGAAAAGCAATGCTGTCAACAACATCACTACTCAAGGGGAGAACAGTTGTGATAGTGATGAAGATTCTTGTTCAGAGAGCTATGATCAGGAAAGAACTCCCAAGGACAGTTCCCTAGAGTTTAAACCTGAACAATATAGAGGTCTCCTGGCCTTGCTGCAATAGTCAAGTTCCTCCAGCAAGGAACATCACAGCATCAACCAGTTCCAATCCAAGACCAAACAATCCCAGGTTCTATCTCATAGAGACTTAAGGGGTATGTGTCTTACTTTTCATTCTAAAAGGAACACTACCCACTGGATATTGGATTCTGGGGCTACATATCATGTTTGTCATGATCTGAATCTGTTTGATATCCACAAAAGGATAAAACCTTTAATTATTAGTCTTCCTGATGGTTCCAATGTAACTACTAACATTGCTAGAACAATCTTTGTCAATGAACATGTTTACCTGACAGATGTTCTTTTTATACCTTCCTTCAATTACAATCTTATATCTATATCTAAATTATGCTCTTCTTTATCTTGCAACTTAATCTTTACTAATGACAAATTCTTGCAGGAGATGGACTCATGGAAGAAGATTGGAGTTGCTAATCTGAATAAAGGCCTTTATACAATTAGAACCAACAATAGGAAGATTAATAATTGCATTTTAAATTCTGTTTCAGACAATGTACTGAATGATGGTTCCAGCATTAAAGACAATTCTGATATATGGCATGTTAGACTAGGACATCCACCTAGAACAAAGTATCAAATGCTGAAACAATATTATCCTTGTATTCCTCTTAATAAAAAGGCTTTGCCTTGTGATGCTTGCCATTTCTCTAGACAAAGGAAGCTTCCTTATAATTTGAGTGATTCATGTGCTTCTAAACCTTTTGATATTATTCACATGGATATTTGAGGTCCTTTGTCTAGCCCTTCTGTTTTAGGTCATAAATATTTCTTGACTGTTGTAAATGATAATTCCAGGCATATATGGATTTTTTTCATGAAAATTAAATCTGAAACTGCTCAACTTGTCAAGTCTTTTGTTAATTTAGTAGAAAATCAATTTGAAAGGAAGGTTAAGTGTGTCAGGACTGACAATGGACCTGAGTTTCTGCTCAAGGATTTCTATGCTTCAAAAGGGATAGAACACCAGAGAAGCTATGTGGAGTGCCCTCAGCAAAATGGCCGTGTGGAAAGGAGGCATCAACAGATTCTCAACACTGCCAGAGCCATCCTTTTTCACTCCAATATACCAAAGGTTTTCTGGTCCTTTGCTATTGCTCATTTTGTCTATATTATAAATAGACTTCCTAGCAAAGTCTTAGGTAATTTGTCTCCTCATGAATTGATATTTAATAAGGTTCCTGATGTTAATCAGTTCAAAACCTTTGGATGTTTATGTTATGCTTCCACTTTAAGCTCTAACAGAAAGAAACTTGACAATAGAGCTAGGAAGTGTGTGTTTTTAGGCTATAAAACTGGGATCAAGGGGTACATACTGCATGACATTAAAAATAGAGAGACTCTCTTGAGTAGAAATGTTGTATTCTATGAAAACATTTTTCCTTATAAAAATGTCATTGAGGAAAGAGACTATTTATCTGCTCCTCTGGACAAACAAAATGATTTCCTTATTGAACCCTTGATTCCTAATACCACAGATGCTACTAATTCTTCTAGCTTGCAGGATCATAATGGGGGATTAAATCTGCAAGACAATGAGAGGAATTTATGTAACATCCTAAATTTTATTAGGTAAAATATTAATTAATTTAAATAAATGAGTAGAGGAAAAATTAATTAAATAGATGAATAAATAATAGGATTAATATTATTATTAGTTTTATCCATAAAGCTAGTTTAAAATTTAAAAAGAAGATAAGGGGGTTGAGGATGGGCCCAAGCCCAATAAGGCATTCTAATAAGGAGGGGTTATCAGTTCACCCTAATCCTTATTTGTATTATCGTCAGAGAGCGAAACGCTAAGGAGGGGAGAAACCGAGTCTCAAGAGAGGATTGCTGCAGAGTGAGCATCAAGAACCAAGAAAGGGACTTCCTTGCTGTAATCGATCTTCGCTTAAGGTACGGTGGGGGAGATGATGCTTCTTGTATGTGCATGTAGGGGTGTTTGGGTAGTAACTTAAGACTTTAAATTCGTATGAATATATGTTATAATGAGAATGTATAATGAAACTGTTGATTTGATGATTGAATTGATGAATCTTGATGAATCTTGAATGGATTGAATGAGAATAATGAAAATAGTGAAAATGGGTTAATGAGGGTTTGATGATTTGGGGTTTTAATGGGAAAACTGTGCAAAACTGTTAAAGATTGGTGATTTTATGGATATTGATGATTATGAATGATGTTTGATCGAAAGGGATCGATTAGAGATTGATTGGAAGGGTTTATAGATGTTAGAAATCGTGAAATCTGCGATCTGCGTCGCGGGTAATCGATTACCAGGTGTGGTAATCGATTACCAGGGTGTTCTGGGCAATCCAGAAGTGCTGTTTGTCACTGGTAATCGATTACAGGTTTGTGGTAATCGATTACCAGAGAGTTTGTTTGCAGGTAATCGATTACAGGGGTGCTGTAATCGATTACCAGAGTGTTTGGTTGCAGGTAATCGATTACAAGGTGGTTGTAATCGATTACCAGAGACTTTGTTTGTAGGTAATCGATTACTGGAGGTTGGTAATCGATTACCAGAGTGGATTTTGAGAGCCTAAGTGCTTAAAGATGTTGGATAATGCTTTATATTGATTATGGTGTGATAATTAATGCTTTATGATATTTTGGTGTGCATATAGTTGGTGAATATGCAATATGATTTATGATATTTTGGTGTGCATATAGTTGGTGAATATGCAATATGACGAATGATGATGTTACTTGAGTTGTGCGGGCCCATAGAGGGGGTACAACTTAAGATAGATGCCTTGAGCATATGTGATGAGACCTGAATTGTGCGGGCCCATAGAGGGGGTACAATTCGGGAGGTGAACTGAGTTGTGCGGGCCCATAGAGGGTGTGCAACCTAGGAGTGATTGTACTGGCCCATAGAGGGCGTGCAACCTAGGGTCAAATGTCGTTGTGCGGGCCCATAGAGGGGGTACAACCTATCGGATTGTGTGTGGTGACTCTGGTAGACTATCTTGGTACTAACTAGAGTGATTGACGAGGTGCACCCATTGTGCGGAGTTCCAAGTCATGATCTTTGGGTAGGTGATGAGATGAGTTTTGGTGCATATGATAATTTGGTATACTCAACGATGGAATTGAGTTATATAATAATGTTGGTGAGTTTTGGTGCATACATGTTGGATGTATATGTGTTATATCTGATGATGATATTGAGTTACAAATGATGTTAGGAGTATTAATGATGAATGAGTATTATGTGAGTATGTGATTCCTTGGGTGAATGATGGTATGTTGTTTATATGTTGGTATAAATGAATAACTATATGTTGGTTTATAGATGATGCTTACATGATGGATTATTTGATGTTTTGGTATGAGGTATGATGAATGATGATGTTGTTTATATGTGGGTGAGGATATGGTAGCCTCCTATGTGTATGTATGAGTAGTATTCTTTTCCTCACCGTTACACCGTGGTTAATTTTACAGGTGATGATGATGATACGACTGGTGTCGAGTTTTGATTAAAGGGAGTGTTGCTCTGGTACATGTGACATCAGGGCATATTATTGGGGGTTCTTTTCTTTATGTTTCTAGTTAGGAAGGATTTTGTAAACGTTTTTAAATGCCTTACACGACAAGCAGGATGTTTTGTTATTTCTATTCTGGAGATTCCGCTGCTTGAGTATTTTGAATACATTTGAGTTCTATTTTTATTTTAATTGAGTTATTTTTGAAACAATGAGGTTTTTAATGAAGAGTTATGTGAACCTTTTTACCCGTTGTGGGACATTACCTTTTCTATATGTCGATTTATTAAATGTATAAGAGTTTGGGGTTGAAGGGTGTCACATTAGTTGGTATCAGAGCAGGTCGGTTCACCGGCCTTGAATTATGAGTTTACTATGCTTCTGAGGTGTTAATCTGATTGATTGATTGATTGATTGTTTGAGTGAATTGTGTTGCTTGAATTGGATTTTTGTCTTGTTTCTTACTTGTCTGCTTTAACTAGTATGTTTGCTTACCCTTCTTTGATAAGAAATAGTAATGGTTGGGGGTAGGAATGATCGAGCGATGGCCGATGCCTTAATGGAAATGGCACAGGCTGTTGGCAACCTTAACCAACATCACGAGACGGATTGGCTTGCACGGTTCCAGAGGAACCATCCACCTACGTTCCGTGGGGGTTATGACCCTGACGGTGCTGCTGACTGGATCTTCGAGATCGAGAAGATTTTTAGAGCGATGGATTGCCCGTTGGTGCAAAAGGTTACATTGGCTGCGTTCATGTTATTAGGAGATGCCGGATTCTGGTGCGATTCACTCTTTTATACCACCTGCTTGAATGTCTAAATTAAACTTGTTTGTCTCTTCCTTACCTTTTGTATTGAGTGTGGAAACGCCAGCTAGTGGGTCAGTTTCTACTTCTGATGTGTGCTTAAACTGCTCTGTTTCTGTTAATGATAGAAATTTCCTAGTTGATTTGATTTGCTTACCTCTAAGTTAACTAGATATCATTCTTGGTATGGACTGGTTATCTTCCAACCATGTATTATTGGATTGTTCTGGTGAAGCAGTTGTCTTTGATCGACCTGTTGAGAGGAGTCTTTTCTAGAGTTGTCCATCTCGAAAAATTCGAGGACGAATTTTTCTTTTAGGAGGGGAGAGTTGTAACATCCTAAATTTTATTAGGTAAAATATTAATTAATTTAAATAAATGAGTAGAGGAAATAATTAATTAAATAGATGAATAAATAATAGGATTAATATTATTATTAGTTTTATCCATAAAGCTAGTTTAAAATTTAAAAAGAAGATGAGGGGGTTGAGGATGAGCCCAAGCCCAATAAGGCATTCTAATAAGGAGGGGTTATCAGTTCACCCTAATCTTTATTCGTATTATCGTCAGAGAGCGAAATGCTAAGGAGGGGAGAAACTGAGTCTCAAGAGAGGCTTGCTGCAGAGTGAGCATCAAGAACCAAGAAAGGGACTTCCTTGCTGTAATCGATCTTCGCTTAAGGTACGATGGGGGAGAGAGTGCTGCTTGTATGTGCATGTAGGGGTGTTTGGGTAGTAACTTAAGACTTTAAATTCGTATTAATATATGTTATAATGAGAATGTATAATGAAAACTGTTGATTTGATGATTGAATTGATGAATCTTGATGAATCTTGAATGGATTGAATGAGAATAATGAGAATAGTGAAAAGGGTTAATGAGGGTTTGATGATTTGGGGTTTTGATTGGAAAAATGTGTAAAACTGTTAAAGATTGATGATTTTGATGAATATAAACGAGTATGATTGATGTTTTAACAAAGAGGAATGATTAGAGGATGAATAAAGGGTTTAAAAGGGGTAAAAATCGCAAAGAACAAGCGTTCTCGAGTCGAAGGTAATCGATTACAGCAGTCCGTAATCGATTACAGGATTTTCTGGGCAGCGTTGGGTGAGTTTGGGTTTCTGGTAATCGATTACCAGAGAGTTGAGTTGCTGGTAATCGATTACAGATGTTTGGTAATCGATTACCAGGTTTGACAGCTTTCTCGCCTGGAAAAGAATGTGTCTGTTAAGGGTGCAAATGAACTCGGAACCCTATCATATAATATATCAAACTAAAGCCCCGGATCTTAACTTTCTAATAGAAGTGGAATTATCTTAATTGGACACCTAGAACTCTAGATATTTCCAAATTAGTGCACCAAGGTCATTAAGCTTAAAACTTGAAGACTCCAAAATTGAGGAATCGCCTCTGGTAATCGATTACAGTTGTTGGGTAATCGATTACCAGGTCAAATTTTGTATGAGAGTGTTTTTTATGTGATGATTGTGGTGTGACTATGAAGATATGATTATGTCCTTGATGATAGATGTTTATACTACTGCGATGTATGATGATAATGATGAGGTATTGATGTATTGAGTGTATGATGATGCTTTGTGATGCTTTATAATGATTAGGATGATGATGATTGATGATGCCTTATAATGATTGTGATGACGATGATTGATGATGCTTTGTAATGATTATGATGATGACGATTGATGATATTTGAGGATGCTTTATAAGGATTATTTATGATGATGATTAAAGATGTTTATGACGAATTACGATGAGGATGTTATGATGATGTTATGATAATAATGATGATGATGATGATATAATTAATTTTATGGTGATGGTGATGTTTGAACATATATGATGTTGTACTTGGGGTACACGAGCCTAGTGAGAGGCGAGTGTAACCCAGGGATGTGATTGCACTCAAGGTGCACAAATGCCCCGTGAGGGGTAGCGTGTAACTTGGGGAGGTGATTGTACTCAAGGTGCACAATGCCCAGTGAGGGGTAGCGTGTAACTTGGGGGGGTGATTGTACTCGAGATGCATAAGCCTAGTGAGAGGCGAGTGCACTTAGGGAGGTGATTGTACCGAGGAGCATAAGCCTAGAGAAAGGCGAGTGCAACTTGGGAGAGTTTGTACCGAGGAGCATAAGTCTAGAGAGGGGCGAGTGCGACTTGGGAGAGTTTGTACCGAGGAGCACAAGCCTAGAGAGGGGCGAGTGCGACTTGGGAGAGTTTGTACCGAGGAGCACAATCCTAGAGTGGGGCGAAGTGCAACTCGGGAGAGTATTGATGAGGATGATGAGATTGACGATGTTGATGAGTTTTGGTGTATATGATGATGGATAAATATGTGTTATAAATGATGATGAAATGAGATATATGATGATGGATGAATCTGTGTTATATATGAGGATGTAATTGAGTTTATGATGTTGCTATGAGTATAATGATGAAATGAGTATATTGTGTTGAGAATAGAGTATGTGCTTCCTTTGGTGAATGATGTTGTGAGATTTATATGATGATATCGATGAGTTGTTAAGTGAGTTTATAGATGATTGTTATTTGATGAATTACTTGTTGTTTGGGTATGTGGTGTGGTTAATGATGATATTGATTATATGTGGGTGAGGATAGGGTAGCCTCCTATGTGTATGTATGAGTAGTATTCTTTTCCTCACCATTACACTGTGGTTAATTTTATAGGTGATGATGATGACATGACTGGTGTCGAGTTTTGATTAAAGAGAGTGTTGCTCTGGTACATGTGACATCAGGGCATATTATTGGGGGTTCTTTTCTTTATGTTTCTAGTTAGGAAGGATTTTGTAAACGTTTTTAAATGCCTTACACGACAAGCAAGATGTTTTGTTATTTCTATTCTGGAGATTCCGCTGCTTCAGTATTTTGAATACATTTGAGTTCTATTTTTAATTTAATTGAGTTGTTTTTGAAACAATGAGGTTTTTAATGAAGAGTTATGTGAACCTTTTTACCCGTTGTGGGACATTACCTTTTCTATATGTCGATTTATTAAATGTATAAGAGTTTGGGGTAGAAGGGTGTCACAATTTACAGCTGCAGGATTTTGATAGCACAATCAGAGAAAACCAGAATGAGGAAGAATCTCCTCAAGCAAATGGAGAATCAAATCCTCCTAGAAGATCTGTTAGAGAGAGAAGGGAACCATGCTACTTACAAGATTATGATTATCAACTTCCAAAGCTTAATGCTATTCAAAATTCTTCTCACCTCAGAACATCAAAACACTCTATATCTAATGTTATTTCTTTTAAAAAAAATTTCCTCCTCTTATAGAAATTATTGCCTTGCAGTTAGCACTGACCATGATCCTGAAACATTTGAAGAAGCCATCAATCATGATTGCTGGAGAAGGGCCATTCAAGCTGAACTAAAAGCTCTAGAAGATAACAAAACTTGGATCTTAACTCAATTACCCCAAGAGAAGAAAGTTATAGGCTGCAAGTGGGTCTTTAAAACTAAAAGAAGGAGTGATGGTTCTATAGAAAGGCATAAAGCCAGGCTGGTAGCCAAAGGCTTCACACAGACAGTTGGGTTGGATTACACTGAGACTTTTAGTCCAGTGGTCAAAATCACAACAATAAGACTTCTCTTATCCCTTACAACTGCTTATAATTGACACCTCCATCAATTAGACATAAACACTGCATTCCTTCATGGAGACCTCAAAGAAGAGGTTTACATGAAGATTCCTAATGGTTTGGAAACTAATGATTCCTCTCTTGTTTGCAGGCTCACTAAATCCATCTATGGATTGAAGCAAGCCAGTAAAGAATGGAACACTAAGCTTTCTAATTTTCTGATCAAACATGGATACAAACAGTCCATGGCTGATCATGCATTATTTACAAAACTTTCTTCTAACAGTTTTACTACATTACTAATTTATGTTGATGACCTTCTTTTAGCAGGAAATAATTTGGAAGAAATCAAGGAGATGAAAGGGAAGCTAGACACAGAATTCTCCATAAAGGATCTTGGTCCAGCAAGGTACTTCCTAGGTATGGAGATAGCCAGATCCAGTAAGGGAATTCATTTAAGCTAGAGGAAGTATGTTGTGGATCTTACAAAGGAGTTCAATCTTGAGCAAGCAAAACCAGTGACAACTCCTATGGACTATCATTTAAAGCACAACAGGGAAGAAGGAATACCTTTGCAAGATCCTGAAAAATATAGAAGATTGATTGGGAGATTGTTGTATCTCACTCATACTAGGCCTGACATTTGCCATAATGTTCACAATTTGAGTCAATTTGTCCATTCACCTCTTGACAAGCATTTTTCAGCTTTAAAAAGAATCATCAGATTCATTAAGAAATCTCCAGGAAAGGGTATCCTTTTTCCAGCCAAGTCAGACTTGATTCTTAGAGGCTTTGTTGATGCTGTTTGGGCTGGGTGTCCCGACACAAGAAAACCAGTCACTGGATTTTGTTTCTTCCTTGAAACCAGTCTCATATCTTGGAGAAGTAAGAAGCAAGCTATATTTTCCAAATCCTCATCAGAGTCAGAATATAGGGCTCTTAGTCAAGCTGCTGCAGAGGCTCAATGGATTCACTATCTTCTTCAAGATTTCCAGACTCCTCAATCTGACCCAACCAAAATCTTCTGTGATAATTTGTCAGCTATATACATTGCTAACAATCCGGTTTTCCATGAGAGAACCAAACATCTTGAGTTGGATTGTCATTATGTAAGAGAGAAAATCCAGCTTGGTCTCATTCATCTCATGCCTATTTCTTCTTCCATTCAAGTGGCAGATTTGTTTACAAAGACTCTTCCTCCAAAACTTTTTCAGAAACATGTTTCCAAGCTTGGAATGGAAGACATAACCATTCCAGCTTGAGGGGGGGGTGTTGTAATTATGTTTCTATCTCACATTGTTATTTGTTATTTCAGTTTCTGTTAGTTAGTTTGTTAGGTTTCTGTTTTAGTAGTTAGGTTGTTGTTAGTTAGTTTGTTGGCTTAGCTTGTTCAACTATATAATTCTAGCTGTTTCCTTGTATTAGTTACTTAGAATTCAGATTGTGATTCTCTCATTTTCAATGAATATCAGTTTATTTTCATAGCTTCAGTTTTCTACCATATCTTTCAATAATTTTTTCACTCCATTTCGAAATGCCATCTTCAAGATCCAAGATTCCACCATTCGTTCCAAATCTAAGATTGCAAAGTTTCTGGGTGAAAAACTCTTATGATGGAGGTCCTGTCGAAGATGCTATGGGCAAGGTGGTTATGGCCGGTCTTGTTGCCGCCGCGTTGCATCTTTATCTCCGGAGTCGCCATCGCACTATGGCTTCATCTACAAAGTTTAATTTGGTTCTTTCTCTGCTTCCTTTGTCAACTTCGCAATCCTTTGTGATTATCTCTTTGCAATTCTTGAAGAAATTAAAATTGAAATTAAGGCATTTTCAAGATTCGCATGAGCTTCAAATAAATGCTCCTCTGCTTGAATTTCTTTGCATGAATGATGACTCTCCGAACAAGTATAGCATTGTGAACTTGTCAAATCTTTTTCGAGCCAATCTTAAAGTACATAAGCACTTAGATTTTTGATGGTTTGTTCAAGCTTTTCGGAGGAATTTTCAACGTCAAATTGCTATCGTAATACTGTATCTATCTTGCTGGTTTATTGATGCTGCTTTCTGATTTCTGCTCCTGCACTCCAAGTGTTTGATTTTATTCCTTATGTTTGCCAACCTCTTTGGATTGGGTTTATCTTCTACCCATTAGATGCATATTATTTTTTTATGTTAATGGCATGTGTGTCTTTCTTTTGGCCGATGTGTTTCCGGCATTTCTCATTGTGAGCATTGTTAAAGATTGATATTTGCTTCTGTCCGTGGTGGATGGTTAAGCGTTGGAATTTGGTTTGCTTCTTTCTTGAGTGGTTAAGCACTATGGTTAGCTTCTGCTCTTGATTGTTAAGCTTGTAGCTTCTGCCTTATTATGGTGGTTAAGCATTGAAGATTTGAGCTTCTGCAATGTGGTTAAGCTTTTGCCTAAATTTGGCATTGATTTTAGAGGCCTATAGAGCCCATTTTATGGTATTTGTTATACCATTTTCATTGTAATTTTCATTTGAATTTGATTATATTGTTTTGTTTATCCCAAGCTTGTAGTGCTAGCACTTCCAGCTTGCGGGGGCTGTTAGAGATAATATTGTTAGTTAGAAATTAGTTAGTTGGTTAGGATATTAGTTAGGAATTAGTTGATGATATTGGCTATATAAGCCCATGTTTCTATTGTAAAATGAATATTTCCATTCTATTATCAATATAGAATTCCATTTTCTATTTCTAATCTATTTCCTATTCTCTCTATACCATGAAATTCACCGGATAACAAAAATATCATTGAAGGACTAATTTAATGTCATGTATATCTTGGGTTTTTGGTACAATGTTATGTATATCTTTGAATTAAAGTCGTTTAATATTTACAAATAAAGGAATAATTAATTTAATATCGCATATATTTTTTGTCGTCCAAATAATCATCTTCCCAATTTACTTCTCAGCCAACTAAAGTTTGCAAATTTGACACTGCTAATCAAGTAAGCAAGAAATTAAACTCATTCAATGTACTCTTATTCTCTTTCTCTCAATCGTATTCTTCATCACATATCATACTCTTCTCTTCATTCTCTTACTCTCTCACAATTGTATATTAATTATTGTAAAATTTTACAATTAACATCTCTCTACAATCTTTGTATAATTCATAGTCCTACCATGAATATTGCACGGTTATTGACCTTCGTAGCCACATAAGAAAAATGAAGCAGTATAGGGACCATAAATTAATTGCTTGAAGGAGAATAGGGAAACAAAGCAGGGGAAGCAATATTGCTGTAAAATTGTGTGTTTTCTGTTTGAAGATATTCCATAACTAGTAAGCAAACTGCGCTTTGACAAATCACAAGAATCCAAAAATAGATCAACTAATCTCAGTCTCTTCTGTTTAAGTATATATTGTTCAACCAAAGGTCAGTCCAGATTTTGTAAAAATAAGATAATTTATTACACCTTATAATATTGTAGTATCTCATATATTTTGCATGCAAGCATAGTTTGTACTGAAAATAATAACAATAATTTCTTTAATGTCTGTGTGTATTTCAATTTTATACACGTAAGATTTTGCGGAGTGAAAGGGCGTCAGATCAGCCACATAACCATTGCCAATTGCCATAGACAGTAATCAAGGTCGTTTCAAATATTTGAGAACTCCATTGACTTAGGTAGGTGAATTGGCCGTTATTTTCCCCGGACACATTTACATGTTGTCTAGCTGTAATTTCTGTTGTATATGCATATAAACCGTGCATATATTTTATTATTTTTCCCTTTTGTTTTTTTGGTTGGACCTTAATTCTATAATGGGATTCACCTAAGGTAGATACTAAAAACATACAAGAAGAAAATGAAATTGCAACAGAAAGAAGAAAACGGACTTTGAATGCATGTGCACACAGTTTGAAGCATTCAAATCAAAACAAATATCTTCATAATTTTGGTGTCGTCAATTCGTTTCCCTTTCTCCTGTGTTTCTTGCTTCCGCAAAAGTTGTTCTTCCAGTCATTCCTCTCTCTCTCTCTCTGACATCTAATCACCCTCTCTCCTTCTTCCACGTGTCACCTCCTTCTCTTATTCCTCTCTCACAATCTTCTTCTGTCATTCCCGCCTTCCTTTTTCTTGCTCTGGCCTTAGGTAACAAAGTTGGCAACGTGCCACATGCAGGAGACGCTCTTCCTGCATGTGAATTAGTTTGATCTTCGACGATCCATTTTTCTCTTTTCTCCTTTTCAATTCTCAGTTATAGAGAAGAGGTACATACATTGCCAATGAATCTCAATTGTTACATTAATTGAAATCAAAATTACATGTGAATTTCAATTCGCTCTGTTTTTAAGATTGATTTTCTTTCCGCTATGAATCTCAATTGGTACATGCCTGGATTGCATTGCGTGCAGGGAGAGACGGAGAGTTGAAGGCATAGGGAGCGTCGACGTGGTCGACAACAATGTCGAATCTCGAGTCTGCACCGCAGACGCTAACTCGGCGGCCGTCGAGAAGCGCCGCCATGACAACTTTCTCGACGGAGGTTTTCGACAATGACGTCGTCGTTCCTTCCTCACTCGCCTCCATCTCGCCCATTCTTCGAGTGGCCACGAGATCGAAAGCGAGCGCCCTAGGGTTGCCTATCTATGTACGGTGCTAGCTTACAGGAATTTCATTTCGTTCCTTCGCCATTGCAAGTACTAATTAATATTCGATTGATTCATTTCCTTCGCTGAAATTGCTTATTTGTTTGTTTGTGGAAGGTCGATTCTATGCATTTGAGAAGGCGCACCGATTAGACCAGAGCTCCAGCGGTCGTGGTGTTAGGCAGTTTAAGACGCTGTTGCTGCAGCGACTGGAGAGGGTGCGTAATATAACTAACTTTCTTCATCTTCTCTCTCACAGTCACTATTTTATTTTTCTCTTCTGCATGCAAAATGTTTTTTTGTCTTTTTCTTAGCTTTTGATTAATCCCTAATCCGTACAATTACTCATATCCAATAGAATATGCTTTTGAATATTATTAATTAATTAACCGCTAATTAACACCTGGTCACCTGGCCTTTTTCTTCCAACTCAACTCAACCCTGTGACTAAGCATTATAAATTTATAATATAACCTCGATAAATAATTAAATATTATTATATTTTATTTTATCGTTTAAATCACTTCCTTCCCCTGGCAAAGCACACAGCATACCCTCCTGCTTCACTGTTCTTTTCTTTTCACCACCCGAGACACCGAATTTCTCGATTTTTGTTACCTTGACCTACTGGAATGGATTCCGGAGACGCTGTAGTTTATTCCCCAGCGGCAATGGTTTTCGAGAATTCAACTGGGGTCTTTGGGAAATTCTTCCGGAAAGGAGCAATGGGGACTGGAATTGGTTAGGTAGGTGAGGAAATCATTTGGTTCGTTCCCAATAGCTAATTTGGGTTTCCTGAAAATTTGTATGGAGTACTGAGCACGCAACGCAAAATTGAACTAAAATTTCCCCCCTTATTCAAAAGGAGTTAGTGAAGAGTAGAGTTTTTGATTCCTGTACTTTAACTGGCATAATTTCTGGAAATCTAGGACAATGCGACCAGTCTTGCCGCTCGGGTTAAGAAAACAGATGCAAGGGAAATCCAGGCATATTATCAGCAATACTATGAGCATTATGTCAGAGCTCTTGACCAAGGAGAGCAGGCTGACAGGTACACACTCTTTACAATGTGTGAATCGTGAATATGAGGATACTTCCTTCCAGTCTTTGCTTAACTGCTTTGTCCTCTCCCCGTGCCCTTGAAATTCTTTTGCAGAGCACAGCTTGGTAAAGCTTACCAGACCGCTGGGGTGCTTTTTGAAGTGCTTTGTGCTGTTAACAAGACTGAAAAAGTCGAAGAAGTTGCTCCTGAGGTTAGTCTTGATTTTTGTATACACTTCATTTTCTTTTTTTGTGAAAATGGGTATTTGCGGCATTGATTTTCTCTCAGCATTTTAGAGGCTTGACAGCAATGAATTTTGTGTATTCAGATTATTGCAGCTGCTAGAGATGTCCAGGGAAAAGACGGAAATCTATGCGCCTTTTAACATTCTTCCATTGGATTCTGCCGGGGCTTCTCAGCCTATCATGCAGCTTGAAGAGGTATCACTTTTTGCCGTTATTGGATGTGGAGTCTGTGTTTAGTTTGGAATTTCACTGAGTTCCATGGTTATGTTTCCATGTTATAGATTAAGGCAGCTGTTTCTGCGCTCTGGAATACTCGTGGCTTGAACTGGCCTAGTTCCTTCGAGCAACATCGACAGAGAACTGGAGATTTGGATGTGCTTGATTGGCTTAGAGCCATGTTTGGGTTCCAGGCATGTCTTTTCTCCCAAATAGAACAGGATAGGAGAAAGATTTTGACTAACTAGACTTTTTTATATAGGCAGTATAGCCCCCACAGATTGTTAATATATTTGGTTTATTTTTGGCTCAGAGAGACAACGTCAGGAACCAGAGAGAGCATTTGATTCTGCTTCTTGCTAACTCTCACATAAGGCTAAACCCCAAACCTGAGCCTCTCAACAAGGCAAGTAGCTGTCTCTCACTTTTTCCTGTATTTGACATAACAATACTATAGAATTAAAATTAACCGAGCTAAACCAGAAATCAAGAGAGCTCTTGTCAAAATTACATTTATTTAGTTATCACGACAGCCTGCTATGCTTTGACCTGTAGTTAAATTCCACTTTTTTTTTACAATTGCAGCTTGATGATCGGGCGGTGGTTAATGCAGTGATGGGTGATCTCTTTAGTAATTACAAAAAGTGGTGCAAATTTTTGGGGCGAAAACATAGTTACGGTAAGATATAACAGTATCTCCTTCAGCAAATATTTGTCCTATCTTTCCTCATCAAATTTTTAAGAATAAATTTGAATTTTTTTATGCTAAATATGCTTATCTTGTTCATTTACACAAACAGACTCCCTCAAGGTCAGCAAGAGATACAACAGAGGAAGTACTTTATATGGGCTTATATCTTCTCATATGGGGTGAAGCATCCAATGTTCGCTTCATGCCGGAGTGTCTCTGCTACATATTTCACAATGTGAGTACAGATTTGTCACATGTTTCACAATGTCTTGTGCCAGAGTGTCATTGAAAATGATGTGACTCTTTTACTTTTTTTTCAATTTTATTTTAGTATATATTAGTATTGTTTTGTATGCATTAATGATATTCAACCATAACTTCAGATGGCATATGAACTTCATGGTTTATTGGCTGGAAATGTCAGTATTGTTACTGGTGAAAACATCAAACCTTCTTATGGTGGTGATGATGAGGCATTCTTGCGCAAGGTCATAACTCCCATATACAAAGTAATTGAAAAGGTATGATTTTTTCTGTTATGGACTTTGTCAGCTTACCTCAGGTACCTTTCTCCTTGGTGACAAGTTATAATCATTCTAATTAATATAGGAAGCTGAGAAGAGTAAAAATGGAACAGCTCCTCACTCAGCCTGGTGCAACTATGATGATCTAAATGAGTATTTCTGGTTCGTTTGACTTTTGGTTTTTATTTCTTATTAAAGTTTACTTCTTTGGCTTGTTTCATCTTTTGTTAATTGACAATTCATTGTTTCAACGTTTGTTGTATTTTGTGACAGGTCACCTGATTGCTTTTCTCTTGGATGGCCCATGCGTGACGATGGTGAATTTTTTAAATCAACATATAATTTGACACGGTATTTATTCTCTAAGAAGTTACTTGCTTGAATGTGAAATACATATTCAATTCAATGCTTATATAAATTCCATATAGGGAAGAAAAGGTGCTCCGAAAAAACCTGGAAGAGCTGGCAAAACAAATTTTGCTGAAACCCGGTCCTATTGGCACATCTTTCGTAGTTTCGATCGTCTTTGGACCTTCTATTTACTGGGTTTGCAGGTATTTGTTTTTGACAGAAGGAAATGGTTATGTCAATATTTCCCCTGATTGTTTCTGATAAGACCAGAACATTCTTATTACAGGTGATGTTCATTATAGCATGGGAAGGGATTTCAATAATGGAAATCTTTCAGAAAGATGTCTTGTATAATCTCTCTAGCATATTCATCACAGCAGCTATTCTACGCTTACTTCAAAGTATGACATTCACTTAGTGGCTTTGTGTTTGTAAATTTATCACTACTATCAGAAGCACTAGTTACAAGATTCCTTTTAACTGATTTTTATTTGACCTAGTAATTGAAGAAGTGATGTCCCATTTGTTCTTCTTTATTTTGATTTAGGTATCTTGGACCTGGTTCTGAACTTTCCAGGCTATCATCGTTGGAGATTCACTGATGTGCTACGAAACATTCTCAAAGTCATTGTTAGTCTTTTTTGGGTTATTGTTCTTCCACTCTTCTATGTGCATTCCTTCGGAGGCGCCCCTGAGATTATCAAGACGTTGCTTTCCTTTCTTCATCAAATAAAGGGGATTCCACCATTGTATATGTTGGCAGTTGCAGTGTATCTGCTTCCAAATTTACTCGCAGCTGTTCTTTCCTTTTCCCAATGCTCAGACGTTGGATTGAAAACTCGGACTGGCACATATTTAGACTCCTCTTATGGTGGTCACAGGTGCTTTGTGTCAATTCATTTAATTCATTGCACATTTGACTATTCTCTTCATAATTACAACTTAAAATTATTTTGTTGGTATGATGCTTGTTTAAATGTACTTATGGTTCACTTGAAAGTAATGCATACCTCCACCGATCATAAAAATCAGTGGGAAGCAATTTTTAAGTCAATTTTGTTCAATTGGAGATCATCGATATCTGTCATGTGAAGAGCATACGGCTAACGTACCTAAGTGCATATAATCAATGGTTAATGCACAAATACATGTACACAGTACACAAACATGCATGATGCATGTACACATGTTCATTCCATAACAGGTAGGAACTGATAAAAAAGCACTTAGTAATGAATTATTCTGACACTACATGCCCTCAGTCTGTTTTTGTAATATATTTTTCTGAGAATAAATACAACACAACACACACCAAAGCCATTTCCCACTAGGCGGATTTTCCTGAGAATAAATATAATATAAATTTCAAGAATTAAACCTGCAGTTTGATATTGATTTTGTAGATTTTTCTCATAAGCTACAATTTTTAGCTTCTGAAAAAAGCACTAAAACAGCTTTTTTTTAAGTCTTCTTTTTTTAAAAAAAAATTTATAAATTATAAATTCTGTTAACATCTTTTAATTAAAAAGTTTTTATTTAAAAACCAGAATCAAATGGACCCATAATTTGACTGAGCTGACCAACTCTTTCTTCCACTTTCTGGGTACTTATTTCAAGAATTACAGAGTACTAACTATTGTGGCAACAAATTTCTCTAATGAGTTTCTGTAAATTTCAGAACGCCTAAAACTTTTTTGTCAGCATTCTCTTTATATTTTCAGCAACTTGCCCTAAATCTTTCCATTTTTCTACATTTTGCTACAATCTTTTTGTGACTGTGTTTAATTGAGAACTTTTATATTTTTAAAGTGAAAATTTGGCTATAAAATCCATATTCTATTAATGACCATGATTTTGTACATTCATAAGGGCAGCATGTATGATCTACCAAAGCATCCAAGTTTGTAGCGCGGTATTATTTTTGGTGTAATTGTGATGCAAAGTTCAAACTGACAAACTCAAATAAGGGGAGTGAAAACACCTATTTTTTTACCAAGTGGGTGACCACCAAACAAGAGGCCTGATGACACAGATTTTTGTTTTAAACCACTCTTCTCTGGATGTTCAAAATGCATTAATAATGAGTTAGTGACTTTTAATCTTTCAAAAGCCTATTTGTATTGCTGGAAAATGCCTCTTGTTAAATAACATAGGACCTTTGACAATCATTTGTTCATTTTCTGAATTATTATTATTTTTTTGGCTGTGCAGCCAAGGATCTATGTTGGAAGAGGAATGCATGAGAGTCAATTTGCTCTCTTAAAGTGAGTTTACAGAACAATATGTTGTTTAAGTTATTTAAGGTTTGTGCTCTTGTTATTTGTTTGAAATTTGTTTCATCATCTAAATTCTTTTTCAAATTTCAGGTACACTCTTTTCTGGGTGATTCTCTTGGCTGCCAAATTTTCATTCAGCTTTTTTTTCCAGGTAATTTTACTTGCGCAGTAGTTATTTATTTCCCTAATAATGTCCTGTGGTATTGCTAGTTCTCTTTTAACTGTTGTCTCTATCTCCAGATCAAACCTCTAGTTAAGCCAACTAAGGACATAATCAGCATTCGACATGTTGATTTTGCTTGGCATGAGTTTTTCCCCAATGGTAGTTTCTCCTCTTTTTAATGATTCCACTTTGTTAATTCTATTGATCTAATATTTCCGTTTTATGCAGCTCAAAATCACTATGGTGCAGTTTTTGCACTCTGGGCTCCTGTACTTATGGTGTGTGCTCTGTCTCCTGGTTATGTACACATATATTGTTTCATTTGTTTGGGATAAATTTTTCCAGTGTAACATCTCGTTTTACATTTTGAATGCAGGTTTATTTCATGGACACTCAAATCTGGTATTCTGTCTTCTCAACTCTGTGTGGTGGTGTTATTGGAGCCTTTGATCGTCTAGGAGAGGTCATTGTCAATTTTATCTTATTGCTAACTTGCTATATCTAGAGAGAGTTTTAATATTGACTAATATATTGGTTTTCTTAATTTTTGTAAAATATATGTGAATGCAAAAGAATTGAATCTATTGAATCAGAAATTCATAGGACCCTTTTGTACACTTATTATTTACTTTTTTTTTATGAAACTTTGAAGTCTCCAAGTTGTAAATAAAGTCAAATTTTCTTTTCATTTTATGGGAAAATTTCAGATTGGATTACTCTTAGAGAACCAAAAAGATAAAATACACGATTTTAACAGCCAGTTAATGTCATTATCTTTGCCTACACAGATACGCACTCTGAGCATGCTAAGATCACGATTTCAATCGTTGCCTGGTGCATTCAACACATACTTGGTTCCTACTGACAAGAAACGGAAAAAGAGATTTTCTCTCTCAAAGCGATTTGCTGAGGTTTCTATCACACTTTCATTTCATTGCTAACTAGTGTAAGCTAAATGTAATTATTTATCTTGGCTTATGTTTCCATGTTTGTATAGATTTCTGCAGGCAAAAGGAGTGAAGCTGCTAAATTTGCCCAATTATGGAATGAAGTTATTTGCAGTTTCCGTGAGGAAGATATTATAAGTGATAGGAAAGGCCTTAGACCCAAACTCTTAGTTTCTTTTCTTTGTCCTCAATCTAGATTCTACTCTTTCTACTTCATCTTTTGATTTGTCATCCATCACCTATTAAGGCCTAAACTATGTTTCCATCACTCCAGGGAGATGGATCTTTTGTTGGTTCCTTACTCATCAGATCATAGCCTGAAATAATTCAATGGCCACCATTTCTGCTTGCAAGCAAGGTCTGTCTACTTCAATTTTTAAAATTCTCGTGTTTGTCACCAGTTAGTATAATTGACTCCCTGTCTACCTTTGCAGATTCCTATTGCACTGGATATGGCAGCTCAATTTCGAGGAAGGGACTCTGATCTTTGGAAGCGCATATGTGCAGATGAATATATGAAATGCGCTGTGATTGAATGTTATGAATCTTTTAAAAATGTCCTGAATGCTTTGGTGGTTGGAGAAGCTGAACAAAGGTGCCTTTTAGTATCTTTCCTGTCGATGTTTGTATAATTTAGTTTACATTTCATACTAGAAGAATTATTGGTGTAAGGCATGTTTCTTAGGTAGCACAATTATGATCCAGTTCTGTTAGCATTCCATCCTGCTTTGGTTTCCCAAGTTTTTCTTTGCATGAATACTCCAAATTTGGCTATTGCTGTTTCAATTCCATGAACAGCAATTATCTTGTATGATGTGCTTTTACTTTTCGTTTATAAGTCTATTATACTCACAATGTCTCTCTGGATCACTTGACAGCTCAAAACAAATAAAGGAAAAAATGGTTAACTTGCCTAATCATTTTTTAGTTTGTACCAGTTAACTTGAAGTTTCATATTAAATTATAAAGGTCATTCAAAATTTCATATCAGCTCTTTTTTTTTAGTAGAATTGAACCTATAGAACTTCATAAAATTATTTCATTATGAGTAATTCTTAATTCATTGTGATGGAACAGGACAATCTCTGTCATCATAAAGGAAGTTGAAAACAGCATTTCTAAGAATACACTTCTTACCAATTTCCGAATGGGATTTTTGCCTTCCCTTTGTAAGAAGTTTGTAGAGCTTGTGGAAATTTTGGTGAGTCATTTAAAGGAAAACTAATCATATCTTCCCTTTCTAGTCTTAAATGGTTTCTTGTCTCTAACTATCCTATTTGGAAGCTTACACATTCCTTCTGGGTTACAGAAAGATGCAAATGCATCCAAGCGAGATACGGTAGTGGTCTTGTTGCAAGACATGTTAGAAGTGTTTACTCGTGACATGATGGTGAATGAAATCAGGTTGGTTAACTTATTTCACTGAATTTGAAATATAATATTCTTGTGGCTCTTTCATTAAAAATAATAATGTTTGCTCTTCATAATGCGATGTTCATCAGTGAGTTAGCAGAACTTAATCATAGTAGCAAGGATACTGGAAGGCAACTTTTTGCTGGTACTGATGCAAAACCGGCTGTACTCTTCCCTCCAGTGGTTACAGCACAATGGGAGGAGCAGGTAATTAGTAATATTATTATAAATTACAACATTTACTCTTTTATAGTTTATTTCATTATTAACTTTGCATATGCTTCTCTTCCTTAAATTTATTTTCCTATATGAAAGAAAAAACCATACAAGTGCTTCTAGTTCTATTAACTAATGAATAATTATGGTGTTTCAGATAAGACGTCTTTATTTACTCTTGACGGTGAGGGAATCTGCCATTGAGGTTCCAACAAACCTTGAAGCACGCAGAAGGATTGCATTCTTTACCAATTCATTGTTCATGGATATGCCACGTGCTCCACGAGTTCGTAAAATGCTCTCATTCAGGTCTGATGCTTGTTTCATGTACAGAACTCGACCATGAAGATATATGCCAATTCTGCAGGGCTTCATCCTTTTCTTTGAACATTAAACTAATTATATTGAATGTCAACATCCTCCCAGAGCTAAAAGAAGCTATAACCATTAGGGTTATATGGTGTTTTCCTTAAATTGTGATTAAGAGTGCAATCTTTCTTTGCACATCTAATATGTTAAATGTTAGATATAAATTATCTTTTTGGGGTTCTTTCTTTTCTTTTTAAAGCAATTTGTGATGCATGGATGTTGAAATGTGATTATTCTGAAGTTGTCTTGGGCATATAAATAGCATTTTGCTTATTGTTTGCAGTGTCCTAACTCCATACTATAGTGAAGAGACTGTCTATTCGAAGAATGACCTTGAGGTTGAAAACGAAGATGGTGTGTCAATCATATATTACCTGCAGAAGATCTTCCCTGGTTTGTAATAACTAACACGATATAACTTGACTGTATTTTGCTACTGAGAAAGGAAGGGCTAAATTGTATAATGTTATCAGATGAGTGGAATAACTTCATGGAGCGACTTGATTGTAAGAAAGATAGTGAGATATGGGAGAAAGAAGAGAATATATTGCAGCTACGTCACTGGGCCTCGTTACGAGGACAAACGCTTAGCAGGACAGGTAATGATGGCTTCCCCCTCTGCATCTCCACAGGCAGGGTGGTCAATTAATAATTTTCCTCTTGTACTTTATAAATTAATGCAGTTAGGGGAATGATGTACTACCGGCGGGCTCTTAAGCTCCAGGCTTTTCTTGATATGGCTAATGAAAAAGGTAAGAAAAGTTTCTTTTCATTCTTAACTATTTAGCTAAATCTAGTGTAGGTACTGGGGCAGTGGCAAGCATGTGATTTATAGACCTTCGCTCATTCTTATTTACACATAACTAACACTTATATGCAATTCACTATGTATTCATATTCTTCATGGTGGTTGACAAAGGAGTAGTTATCTACCAAGAATATATGATTGTTGGTTTTCTGCTATCTTGTGGGCAGAGATACTTGATGGATATAAAGTTGTTACCCTTCCATCTGAAGAAGATAAAAAGAGTCATAGATCACTATATGCCAGTTTAGAGGCTGTTGCTGACATGAAATTCACATACATCGCTACCTGTCAGATCTATGGGAATCAGAAGCGTAGCGGAGACCGCCGTGCAACAGACATCCTGAATTTGATGGTTAAGTAGGTTTCCAATTGATAAATTACACTCAGTTCTAGTACAATACATATTTGGCTTTTAGTTTCTGAAACCTTTTGATTTAAGAATATAATTTCTGGTTCTTCCTTTGTAGCAATCCCTCGCTTCGTGTGGCATATATTGATGAAGTTGAAGAAAGAGAAGGAGGAAAAGTACAGAAAGTTTATTACTCTGTATTGGTCAAAGCTGTTGACAACCATGACCAAGTAAATGCATATTGAGGTTAGAAAATAAGTTAATTTACTCATGAATACATTTGAACTTATGGTTTTGTTATTTTTCTGAAGGAAATATATCGAATAAAACTCCGGGTCCAGCAAAGTTAGGAGAAGGGAAGCCTGAAAATCAAAATCATGCAATCATTTTTACTAGAGGGGAAGCTCTTCAGACTATAGACATGAACCAGGTAAAACATTAAAAACTTTTTCTTGGGATAAAACAATTATAACCTTGAAACTATAACAAGGTGAAACTGGGTGTCAGTGCCTATTAAATGGTGTATTGCGAATTCCTTCTAGGATAACTATTTGGAAGAAGCTTTGAAAATGCGTAACCTTCTGGAAGAATTTAATGAGGATCACGGGGTGCGTCGACCTACTATATTAGGTGTTCGTGAGCATATCTTCACTGGCAGGTGTGATGAATTTTATTCCACATACAGTGAGCACTGTCATGTTAATTTCCCATATTACTTAATTCTATCACCTGCTGCAGTGTTTCTTCCTTGGCTTGGTTTATGTCAAATCAAGAGACAAGCTTTGTCACAATTGGTCAAAGAGTTCTTGCAAGACCCCTGAAGTAAGTCTAGTGATTTCATGACATGGTTGACTTATAAGTACTTGCTTAACTTCTAGGGTAAATCAAGTACCTTCAGCCAAACAATTGGCTAATACAAGACCTCATCCAAAATTAAAACAGTGATTTCATTTAAAGAGAAATGCTTCAAAGGTTAACTTATTATTCAATTGATACTCATCCAAATTTTGCTTACTGAAGAATTTTATGCTTTCTCCTTCCATCTTATTCATTTTTCTTATTGGATGTCATCTGCCATGCTATTTGAATTTTTGGAGACATTAATCAAGGAACTATTGAATTTTTCTTTTCCATCTCTTCTGCCACTGTTGCAAGAAATAAATCGTTAGAGTGGATATAATACAGAATATACTTTTTTGCCTTATGATGGATTTGTTGAATTCTAGGGTACGATTCCACTATGGTCATCCAGATGTTTTTGATAGAATTTTCCACATTACCCGTGGAGGAATGAGCAAGGCTTCTCGTGGCATCAATCTAAGCGAGGATATTTTTGCCGGTAATATTCTTGAAACACCTTTCTTAGCATTGATATTTGATATTCTTCCTTTGCATCACATTCCTTTGCCTATACAGGATTCAACTCAACACTACGGCGCGGAAATGTTACTCACCATGAATACATCCAAGTTGGAAAGGGTAGAGATGTTGGGCTCAATCAAATCTCACTTTTTGAAGCAAAAGTTGCTTGTGGTAATGGAGAGCAGACACTAAGCAGAGATATCTACAGGCTGGGGCATCGTTTTGACTTTTTCCGCATGCTATCATTTTATTTTACAACCGTTGGATTTTATATCAGCTCAATGGTAATGGTTAATGCATCTAGGATAAACCAAAACAATGCTGCTGTTTTATAGATGCAATTTTTCCCCTCAAAACTCTGTTATTAAAATTAAACTAACAGTTTTTTTTAAAAAAAAAAAAAATCTGCATGAGTTATGGATATGGAAATTAATCTTTTCCTGAACCCATATCCTCAACCCACAAAATGAAAGAACCTGACTGAATGTTGTTACACTGAAAGCTCACAATTTCTTTCGGGGAGCTATGTAATTTGTCTTAGTATACATTACATACACAGACACACACACATATTGCATTTTTCTTTCTTGTTTGTTAATTCTGCACATGGCAATAAATCTTTCTTTTCCTGATTTGCAGATTGTCGTCCTTACAACTTATGCGTTCCTATATGGCAAACTATACCTGTCATTGAGTGGATTTGAGGCTGCAATAGTAAAGTTAGCAAGGAGAAGGGGAGATGCACTAAAAGCAGCAATAGCTTCGCAATCCGTTGTTCAAATAGGACTTCTGATGACTCTGCCCATGGTCATGGAAATTGGACTAGAGAGAGGGTTCAGAACTGCTCTGGGTGATTTCATAATAATGCAGTTGCAGCTAGCACCTGTTTTCTTCACTTTCTCGCTAGGGACGAAAATGCACTATTATGGGCGCACACTCCTGCATGGAGGGGCAAAGTACAGAGCAACTGGGCGTGGTTTGTAGTTCGCCATGAGAAGTTTGCAGAAAATTACAGGTTGTACTCTAGAAGTCACTTCGTAAAAGGGATTGAGCTCACAATGTTGCTCATATGTTATAAGATTTATGGATCTGCGACGCCTGATTCAACAACATATGGTCTTCTCTCATGGTCAATGTGGTTTTTGGTTTGTTCTTGGTTGTTTGCTCCTTTCCTTTTTAATCCATCGGGATTTGAGTGGCAGAAGATAGTTGAGGACTGGGATGATTGGAATAAATGGATAAGTAATCGAGGTGGTATTGGTGTTCCTTCAAACAAGAGCTGGGAGTCGTGGTGGGATGAGGAGCAGGATCATCTGCAGCACACTGGGTTGTTAGGGCTTTGTGAGATTATTCTTTCCTTGCGTTTCTTTATCTATCAGTATGGGATTGTGTATCATCTCAGTGTAGCAAGAGGTGACAAGAGCATCATGGTAATTATGCTTGCTAATTTAATGTTATTTAATGTTGTCATGTCAAACTCTGAACCTACACGACAGGGTTCAACTTCTTTAACACCTTCGTCCATACTATGCTTTAATACAGTATTCATGTTGACAGAAAATAGACTTTTTAACAACGGTAATTGGGAGTGAGTATTACCAACAGGACTAAGACAAAGTATTGAGATCATCCCTGCAACCCCCAACACCCTCACACACACACAAATATGAAAGAAAAAAACAGAAATGACAGTATATATATATAGGAGCTTTCTGACATGCATTTTCTCTTCAGGTTTATGCTCTGTCATGGCTAGTGATAGTAGCTGTCATGGTTATATTGAAGGTCGGTATTCGGTGATCAAAAAGTTCATTCTAAATAATTTTTTTCTTTTTGTGCTTGATAGTAACTTTATTAATTGGTGGCATCTGAAACTACAGATTGTGTCCATGGGTAGAAAGAGGTTCAGTGCAGATTTCCAGTTGATGTTTCGTCTTCTCAAATTGTTTCTGTTTATTGGAGCCATTGTTACCCTGGGCTTAATGTTTACTCTTCTTAGTCTCACAGTTGGAGACATCTTTGTGAGCCTCCTAGCCTTTTTGCCAACAGCATGGGCACTTATACAGGTACTTGTTTAGTAGTCGTTAACTCTTGTTCGGTGGGTATTGTCTCATTTGATCGTGAGAATGTATACTTGTTTGTATCCCAGAGACATTTGACCTTTGCTAGGCCCTTTATGAATTTGTCTTGGTACTTGTTTCGTACTCACCACTAACCACCTTCATGCTTAATCATTATTTTTGGTTTGTTTCATCTTGCGGGAGTAGCGTGGTTCACTCATCATAGAAATGGCTAATTAATTAACTATTAATCTCAAAATATCAGAATCCAAGCCTTAATCATTTCTCTTGACATAAGACCTCAAATTCAAGTAACTTAGTCTCTTTCTAATTCATGCAAATTAAACAAGTTTCCCTCACAATTCCTGTTGCTACAGTAATTGTAAAATTACTTTTTTCTGACTAGTGTTGCGTTTTATTGTGCAGATAGCACAAGCGTGCAGGCCATTTGTGAAGGGCATTGGAATGTGGGGGTCAGTCAAAGCTTTAGCGAGGGGCTATGAATACCTGATGGGAGTGATTATTTTTGCACCAGTGGCCGTATTGGCATGGTTCCCATTTGTTTCAGAATTCCAAACTAGGCTGCTATTCAACCAAGCATTCAGCCGAGGACTTCAAATCCAGCGCATTCTGTCTGGTGGCAAGAAGAATAAGTAAGAATGATACAAACCTTCAGCAGCATTCAGCTGAAGGTTTCAAATCCAACGATACTGTGTTGTATGTGTCAGTATCCTATTAGTCTAGCTCTGCAGCTTTCAGGGTGAAGAAGACCGTGTTTGCTAGTGGAAAATTTCTTCAAGTCAGTGTTTATAAATTCTTTGATAGAGAATTGTATAGAATTGTATCTAACCGCCCCATCATTCTTATTCTCCTTTTCCCATGTAGAAGCTGAAGAATTGAATGTAAAATTTTGTATAATTCTTTACCGATGCTGACTGTGATACTGGAAACTTCGCGCTCTTCCTCTATCCCTTCTCATTTCCCATGAACATAAATTTTGACCTTTATTAAACAATCAGTTGCTCAGGCAATTTCATATCGCCATAATAATAATCTTTGATGATTGTTTTTAAAAAATCATTATAGTACACAACTTAATTGAGCAAAGTAAAATCTTTATTAATTAAAGATACAGAGTGTTTTGAAGCATTCAACTAAGTAATATATATAACTGTGTAATAACGAACTTTTAGTTATATCTTATTAGTGTGCAATCCTAATCTATATCTATATAATCTATGAAAGCTGAGTTGAGATCTATCATGATGTCATTTCATCTATTTTTACGCCAGATAAATCACTTTTTGCCACATCAGATCTTCCAATGAAATCCACTTTCACATCCTTGAGCTTTTAATTTATTTGAAACACACCCAACTCTACCTTACAACATCACTAAATGCTATCAACCTTGTAGTGCAAGAGCCTCCTCACCTTCTTATGTAAACCATTAATGGAAATGATAAATACACCCAACTCTACCTTACAACATCACTAAATGTCAGCATTCATTATTCATCAACGTTGTTTATATTAATTGTCAAGAAGTTATATCTAATATCTATATTCCTACCCGGCTCGAAAAAAATTGTCTCCCGTTGGGGATAAATGTGGTTTTACACAAAAAAAAATAATCTAATATCTATATTTTCATCTTATTTACATGGGTAAATTGAAAATAAAATTGTAGTTACAAAGTATACTTTTAATTCCAGTGAATGTAATTAATCACTACAGATTTGTTAATAATAATAATAATAAAAATAATAATCACTGGGTGGTTGGTTTAAGTGACATTGAAAGAACTAATCTTAGCATAATGTGGTATATGGATAATTTTGGTTTAAATAGAGTTGTCTCAAGTGTTAAACTAAACCAAAAATGTATGGAAATTGATTTCTTTTCTCCAAGAAGTCCAGATCATTTTTTCAAGACCTGTCAACACAAGATATTGATTTAACCAATCGCAGTACAAAGAAAGATAAGATAGCTACGGAGAATATTCAGATGGAGGCAGAGGAGGCAAGGCTCAACAGGGATGATTCAAGAGCTATGTATTACAAGGCATCTTTACTTCAACAGATTGGCCCACAACAAGAACCGGTCTTTGATATAGATGATATTGTTTTTCCTCACGAAGAATCTAGCAACGAAGAGCGTGATGTATTGCGGGTTGAACAGCAACATGCAAAGATGGATCTTTGTCCCCGTATTCCAGTCTCAAAGGAGGAATATGCAGATTGGTGCAAACCTTGGGAAAACGCCCTGGTTGTAAAAGTTCTTGGTAAGAAGGTTTCCATGCGTTTTCTAGAAGCAAGATTGAGGAAAATTTGGGCTTGCAAATATCCAATCAAATTCATTGATATGCCTCAAGATTATTATCTGGTGTATTTTCCTGATAAGGACGACTATAAACATGTCCTCTTTGATGGCCCATGGATGATCACGAATCATTACCTTATTGTGCAACGGTGGCGACCTTTCTTCTTGGAAGAAGCCAAGAAAGTTATAAGAATTACAGTTTGGATACGCATCCCCAACCTGCCTATAGAACTCTACAATTACAGTTTTCTATCTAGAGTTGGAAACACCCTGGGTGTTATGCTGATAGTGGATCAATTAACTTCTATTCATTTAAGGGGCAGGTTTGCCCGTATATGTGTGGAAATTGATTTCTCCAAACAATTAATTCCTCAGATAAATGTCATGGGCTATGTACTTAATCTTGAGTATGAAGCATTACATCAGGTATGTTTTTCTTGTGGTAGGTACGGGCATAGAATGGATGTTTGTAATCAGACTTATACTATTTCGAAGGATAATCATGTTGGGAATCAGCCTCTGGTGGAGGAAGCTACTGCAGAAGATATTAATTTACTAGCAGGTGAGGAAGAAGATTCTAACCAGGATCAGATTGAGGCCCCCAAGGTTCAGCAAATGGAAGAAAGAAGAGTGACTCGGGTCCGTGATCCACGAGCAGGAAAGAATCCTCAGCAGTTTAAACAACAAACCCCGACAGGAAAACTTGTCAAAAGTGCTAAGGTGGGAAAAAAACATGCAAAATAATAGCCTCATTTTCAGCAGAGTGAAAAAAGGAAAGAATCTACTTCAATTAAAAGCCAGAAACAGAAAGAGGAGGAGCATCTGTATGTCATGAAAATCATGAATAAATTGGGGAATGAAAAGGACATCATAGGGTACCAGCATGCCTTATGATCACTGCGATACTGGAAACTTCGAGCCAGTGTGTCAGTATCCTATTAGTCTAGCTCTGCAACTTTCAGGTTGAAGAAGACTGTGTTTGCTAGTGGAAAAATTCTTCGAGCCAGTGTTCATACATTCTTTGATAGAGAATTGTATCTAACCGCCCTCGTCATTCTTATTCTCCTTTTCCCATGTAGAAGCTGAAGAATTGAATATAAATTTTTGTATAATTCTTTACCGTTGCTGACTGTGATACTGGAAACTTTGCGCTCTTCCTCTATCCCTTCTCATTTCCCATGAACATTAAATTTGACCTTTATTAAACAATCACTTGCTAAGGTAATTTCATATCGCAATAGGGGTAAAACTGGCTGATAAGCTAGCTAATAGTTGATAAGCTCTATTATAAGTTTCGAGCTGAAAAGCTAGCTTATTGAACTAGAAGTGTTTGGTAGAATTAACTGATAAACTAGTTGGTAAATATAAAATGACACAAAAGAGCATGACTACATAAGTTTTATTATATAAACTTTATTTGTGTTTTCTTGACAAAAATATATTATATGTAATTATAATTTTAGATTTTTTAAAAATAATTTAATTTTTATTAAACTTTTAATGATAAAATATTTAATTGAAAATTAAAATAAATAGTTTAATTGATAAAATAAATAGCATAATATAAAAATAATTTCATAAAATAGTAAAAAAAAATAACAATTTAATTTATTTATAATTTTTTAAATTACTTATTATATATGTAATAATAGGTAAAAGAAAATAAAATGTTTTTGTCACTAAAATTGAAAATAAGTAACAATAAATAAAAAGAAATTAAGGATAATACTACTAAAAAATCAATTTTAGAGAGGGATTTTAATCCCTCTCTATTTGCTAGGGATTTTGTGACAAATCAAAATTTCCCTCACAAAATTTGAGTAGGTGAAATTTTGTGACGAATTTAGAGAGCAAAAATTATCCCTCGCTAAATTTTGTCACAAAAACTTCATTGAACAAGTAGAGAGGGAATTTGTGACGGTTTTATTCCCTCTCTAATAAATTCGTCACAAAATTCCTCACTAAATCAGGAACACTTTAGCGAGGGAAAATTCCCTCTCTAATTAGCGAGGGATTTCATTCCCTCTCTAATTAGCGAGGGATTTCCAATTCCCTCACAAAATAACAATAATTATACCCTCTATTAGCGAGGGGATTTCAGATTCCCCAACAAATTAGCGAGGGATTTCAATTCCCTCACAAATAACAATTTATACCTTTATTTAGCAGGGATATCAGAATCCCTCACTGATTAGCGAGGAATTTCAGATTCCCTCTCTAATTAGCGAGGGATTTTAATTCCCTCACAAAGTAATAATAATCTATACCCTTTATTTAGCGATGGAATTAAATTCCATCACAACTAGCGACGGAATTTCATCTTTCTTTCCAAAGGATTTAGTGACGGATTTTTGTATTCCCTCGCAAAATTTAATGACGCCACTCTTAGTGACGAATTTTTTAGTCGTCACAAATTCCGTCGCTAATTGTTTAGCGATGGAATTTTAATGGTTTAGATAGGGATTTCTTCCCTCTCTAATTTCAAAATTTTTAGTAGTGTAATAAGGGAAATATATTAAAATATATAAAGGCTAGTGATGGAAGAAAATTAAATAAGCTACAAGTTACAAGCTAAAAGCTAGCTGAAGTAGCTTGTAGCTTATAAGCTAGAAGCTCCTAAAATAAGCTACTTTGAGGTACTTTACCAAACACTTTTGTGTTGGTCAAACTAGCTTATAACCTAGTCAAATAAGCTAGTAGCTAGCTTATTGGTCTTGCCAAACACACTCATAATAATATTTTTTTATGATTGTTGTAACTTGTAAGAGTCAATATAGTACACAACTAAGTGAGAAAGGTTGTATGTACAATAACAACTTGTACAACAAAGAGAGATGTATGAAGAAAAGAGGAGAAATGTGAGATGTGATTGGTGATGCGATGGAGAGAGATGGAGAAAAAAAGGTATGTTATATAAGTTGTTATATATTTTTGTGTTGTATTAATATATTATCTCTAAACTAAATTGAGTAAAGTAAAATCTTTTTTAATTAAAGGTACTGAGATTTTTGAAGCATTCAACAAAGAATATAGTAAAATATTAGCTGTATCTTTTTAGTGAGTAGTCCTAATTTATATTAATTGTTAAGACTCAAGAATTTATATCCAATATCTATATTTTCATCATACTCAATCATAGTGAATATTATAGATTTTGGACTTCGAATCTAACTCACACTAAAAGCTAATTTGTATAGGGTAAGGATTGTTCAAGAATTATATACTTTTCTTTGGCCTTGTCACTAGTCAATGTGAAACTCTCCAACATACCCCCATGCCCATGGCTAGACATCTAGAACATGGACTTCTACAGATGGGGGTCCAATAACGGATTTAAGATTGACTCTAATATCATCTTAGATTTTGGATCTAGGCTTAACTCAACCCCAAAAGCTAGCTTATAGGGTGAGGATTGTCCAAAACTTGTATATTTTTCTTTAGTTTTATCACTAGTCAAGTGAGACTCTCCACTAGAATATTATAATAATAATAATAATAATAATAATAATAATAATAATAATAATGATAAAACAAGTGATTGGTTCAAGTGACACAATGGAAGAGTTAGTCCCACCATGACGTGGATATTCTTGGTTAATGTAGAGTTGTTTCATGTGGAGGATATAAGTGGAAAAAAGATATGTTAATAATAATTTATATTCTTAATATAATAATTAAAATGGAAATTAAGTTCGTCTCCTATGATATCTAATGGTCTTTCTCTGTAGCTGTTAGTGCGACAGAGCTGTCTAGGCCAAAAAAGTAAAGAGAAAAGAAAAGCTAATGGAAATATAGAGCCTGTTTGGGTGGAACTTCTGTAAAAGTACTTCTAGGTGAAAAAATAATATAAATCAAATAGGTCAAATGCATTTAACTTCTCCATAAGTTAAAATTAGTTACTTTTAGAGAAGTTAAATGGGAGAGCTTTTGGAGGAGGTGGTCTACAAAGACTAATTTTAACTTATGGAGAAGTTAAATCTATTTTGACCTCTTTGATTATGCTATTTTTTTCACCTAGAAGTACTTCTGTAGAAGTTCCACCCAAACAGGCTCATAATATTCGCTCATGGAGTTAGTGGTTTAATTTTATGCGCCAAGGCGAGCTATCGTGGAGATTTGGATTTGCTAGTTCCATTTTGGCTTAAATGCTTTTTTTCGTCCCTATATTTTTGTAAATAGGTGATTTTGATCCTCTGGTTTTAATTGTTCATGGGTGATTTTGGTCCCTCTAGTTTTAACTGCTCAATTTTGGTCCCTATAGTTTTAATTGCTTAATTTTTGTCCATCTTCTTTAAAAATTGAAAAAATTTAATCCTACCGTTAGCCTCCCATTAAATATTTAGTAGAGTTTGCTGACATAGATTTAATTTTGTGACGTATAAACTATCACATGACAAAAATTATTATTTAATTTCATCTCTTAATTTTTTTAAACGAAAAATAAAAAAAAACTAATTCTGCATAATTTAATACAATGAGAAAACAAAATCAAAAAACAAAATTCCACTACTACACACTCCAATTTTCTCAAAATCAATAAAGCAAATAGAAGTCCTAAAACTAAAACAATTGCAGGTCTGAAATCTCATACGGGCATGAAACCGAAAGTGAACTGAAATTCACAAGCTCTGATTTTTCATTTAAAAAAATTAAAAGATAAAATTAAATAATAATCTTTGTCATGTGATAGTTTACATGTCACAAAATTAAATCCATGTTAACAAACTCTGCTAAATATTTAATGAAAGACTAACAGTAGGATTAGATTTGTTCAATTTTTAAAAAAGAGGGACCAAAATTGAGCAATTAAAATTAAGGGGACCAAAATCACTCATTTACAAAAATATAGGGACCAAAATTGAGCAATTAAAACTAGGGGACCAAAATCACCCATCTACAAAAGTATAGGGACCAAAAATGTATTTAAGCCTTCTATTTTTATTTTGCTCTAGTGTTAAGTTTGTAATTCATCTTTTTGAGTGAGTATGTTTTGTTCATAATTATACGATGGACTAGTATAAAAGTGGTCTACCGATACACCAATATTGAACCATCATTCTAGTAAACTTCAATGTTTCTTCTTGTCTTCAAGCTCGTACATGGTTTCACAGTGAATAAATAAATGAAAAAACACAGTCAAGAGCTAGAAATTACTTGCACGAAATAAAATTCATGAATAAGCATAGATTTTTTGAGTTGGAAAATACCGATTATTTATGCTACTAAATTACATAACGTGCATGAATTAAACAAAGGGGGTTTGAGAGCAATACCCCAATGAGAAGGAAAAGAAGAGATTTCCTTGTAGCAATTAATAGTGACCATTAAAGGCATAGGACTTCTAGGTAAGGGTAGATAGAGGTGTGGTGGCTCAAGATCGATAGCATATCAGTTTCAAGGCTTGACACAATGGCTGGAGGTTAACTTGATGGTCAACGATGAGGAAGAAACTCTAACGTGGTTATTTGATTTGAGTTCTCAATGATTCTTGTGACAGATAGCAACATATACCACTAAGCTTGAGTTTCACTTGGGTTTCCTCTTAGTTGCTATGAAACGGGAGGGTTTTGGTTTTTTTTTTTTACAATTTTCATTTTTCTAATAAGATTTTCTCATAAATCTATGTATCTGCCTATGTATCTCATTGTATTATGCCCTTTGTCCCCGTTGACCCTGTTATGCGGCTTGCACGGCTCTACCTTATGGTCGTTGTGAATTAGTTGAGAAAATATGCTTCCCACTTTCAACGGATGGCGACAACAAGAGTTGTGAAAAGAAGGAACTGATCTCAAACAACAAAGGGTCACATGATTTTTTTTATGTTGGGTCAAAGAAAAAAACTTTTGTTTGATAAGAGGGAAGAAATAGGGAGGAGAGAAATATGAGAGAAATAGAAAGAGAGCACCTCCCCGTGCCCTGGCGCCGCTTTCGCGGTCGTTTTGCTTGGCGCGCCTCGGTGCCCCATCTCCCCGCCCTCCGCCTGTTCGTTTTTGGTTCCTCGCCCTGTGTCCGCGCGCCCTGCTCTTTTTTTCCTTTCCTCGTGCCCGTTCTTCCCTTGCTTTTCCTTTGTTCGCACCTCCATTGTTTTTGAAAGTTGCAATAAATTTCATTGCACACCAACAAACCAGCAGTCACCAACGCCAACACCTTCACCCCAATGAAGCTGAAGCACATCCCCCCGTCCTCTTCTTCCACTAAAACACTGCCCCATTCTCTTCCCACCCTCCTCCCCAACCCACCGCCTCTCCTACTCCCTCCTTTCGTCACGCCACTGCGCCTTCTCCTCCCGCCTCGGTCACGACAACTTTGACACCTTCTCCTGTCTCGATCATGCAGCTTCGACTTCGTCTGTGCAACACTCTCCCACCGTAGCCATGAAAATACACCGCCTCACAGTCATCGTTGTGGTTGGGTTCTCCTCATACTCAAAACGTGCATCCCTTCTCTATCACCTCCCGGCCACAACGTTGTTGCGTTGCGTTCCTCACCGCTGCGTCGTGGTTCTAGAGGAGGAAGATGAACAGTGTGACCAGTCACATGCTCGATTTTCTTCGCAATCTCTCATCAAGTTGTGATGAATCAAAAATACAATGGGACCCATATACTCTAGCACTTCCACCCTATTCTTTGCTAAACCAAACCAAGAAGTCATTGATTCTCTATAACTTTCTCTCCTACAACATTTCCACCCACCAAACTGAGCATTAGGATATCAATTTCTCTATTTTTTGAACCATATTTCTTATTTAGGGTAAAATATCATTTTAGTCTCAGAAAATATGTGAGATTTGAGTTTGATCCCTACAATTTTTTTTATTATTTTCATCCTTACAAATATTTACGTTTTATTTTGGTCCATGCCGTTAAGGTTGGATGGTTTTTGGTGATGTGAAACGAGTGCTCAGTCAGCTACTCCTACGTGGCCTTTATTAGCTGACTTGGAAATTCTTAAACTTGGCATATTTTCACTGAGTAAAAATTATTCAGAGTGAACCCTAATTGAGTTAAAGCTACTGAGACCCATCCTTTCAAAAATTCACTTATCGCTCTGATATAACTCTAACACAAAGGTTTTTTTTTCTAAGCATTGAAGACACGCAAGACAAGGGTGGTCGACGAGGCGCACGCAAGGAGCTTGGTGGTGAAGGAAGAACGTACGCTACGTGGATGCGTGTTGGTGCGTCTTCTTTATTTGCGGTCACAGGGTGCGCGTTTCTTCGGCACAGATTTGGAGAGCGTAAAGCATCCTGCGGGTGAGAATCTTTAATGTTCGTGTGAATTTCCATGGGGTTCTTGATTGGGTTTCACGTGGGAATGAGTGCATAGAAAAAAGACATAAAACCCCATTATGGGGACCGAATGTTTTTGTTTTTATTAATTTGTTGCTCTGGTGATTGTTTGGTTTTATGGTGCTTTCTTTTTTAAGTGAGGAGACAATAATTTAGCGTGGTCCTATTTGTAGTGAATGTAGGTATTAAAATAGTGATATATGTGTATGAGGAATTGTAATGGTATAGGTGATTATTTTGGTATTTTATTTGTGGGTCCCTGAACTAAATATTGCTTTTTAATACTGTATCTGTATTTTAATTTTAGGTATGTCTATATCTATTGCATTCCACCATAAAGGAACCTTTATTACTAGTCCTACCCGTGAGTACATAGGAGGTGAGGTCTTGTTTACTCATGGGATTGATGTAGATAGTGGTCACATTAGGCTATTGAGATAGTGAAAGAGGTATTGGATTTCTGGTCCTATAAATTGTGGTGGAAGCCTAAGAATTTAGGGGTGGTGATCAGTTCCAGCTATTTGTAGATGATTATGATGCATCTGAAATTGCTAATTATTGTGTGCAACACAAGTGTGAGGGCAGTTTGTTTATTGAAACATAAAGGAGGAGAGAATGAGTCTCATATATGGTTTTAGAATGGTGGGAACATGGTACAGAGGTGTGTGAAGAAGAGGGCAAACAGATTTTGACTTTGACGAAAGTGTGAGTGATATCCCTTTATGACAGTGAGGAGAGAGAGATCTTGCTCTGATGATGATTTTATCTTCCTGACCTTCACCAATTTTTTATTGAACATCCCATTTTTGAGGAAACAACTCTGTCATCCAACGCCACACAATGATAGGAACCAGCTACCCTTAAGGAGTGTGGTAAGAAAGGTAGTGGCCCAAGTGAGATTGGAGGGGCTTCAGGTGAGGGTAGGGCATCCGAATTAGATCAGAATTGTGTGGACATGGAAGGAGCGGAAAATCGTGACATGAGATGATGGATATAGATCTGAGGAGCTGGTTAATGATTTTTCTGATGATGAAGTGATAGAGATTATAGACCTACATATGTCAGATATAGAAAAGAAGAAATTGTGCATAGATTTTTAAATTCACACTGGGCATGGAATTTGGATCACTGAAAGAATTCAAGGAGGCTATATTGGAGCACTCTGTTCTGAATGGTAGAAAAGTTCAGTTTCAAAAGATGATAAATTTAGAGTGAGGGTGAATGTAAGCATGCATGCAACTTTCTGGAATTAGTTAGTAAGGTTGGAAAGAGTCAAATATTTAGGATGAAAACTCTTGTGAGCACTCATACATGTGGCAGGGTGTTTAACCAACACAAATGCTAAGTCTCAATGGATTGCAAGGTGGTTGCTGACAGGTTTAGGACAACAAACAATATGAGAGTAAAGGATATTATCCCAGAAGTCAAAACTTCATATGCTGCGGGTGTAACTATTGCAAGGGCATGGAAGGCACAAGAATTGCTAAAAGAATGGTAGAAGGTGATTCACAAAGACAGTATTCTTTGTTGTGGTCTTATGCAACTGAGTTAAGGCATGCAAATACAAATAACGCTTGTAAATTACAGGTGGAAATGCCTGTTCTAGATTTGCTTCCTAGATTTGAATTTATACATTTGTCTGGAGGGTTGTAAGGCTGCATTTTTAAGGGGTGTCGTCCTTTCATTGGTGGGGATGAATGTTAATTTGAAAACTGCTTATGGTGGACAATTGCTAGTGGCTATAGGTACGAGATCCAAATGGTCAGTATTTTCCCCTTGCCTTTGTTGTTGTTGAAAATGAAACAAAAGAAAGTTGGAATGGTTTTTAACTCTATTGATGGAGGACATTAGAGATTTTAGCACTAATAGATGGGTTTCATTAGTGATCAATAAAAGGTAAAATTCCTCGAAGCCTTTTTCTTGTTATTTTTAGTTATACACACTAATGTGTTTTAGATTTGTGAACTGTTTTCTGATTTTAGGGTTTAATCCCCACATTTAATGAAATGTTTCCTGAGTTGAGCATAGATACTGCTTGAGACATTTATATGCCAACTTCAAGAAGAAATTTGGAGGTGGGACTCTTCTGAGGGACTTGATGATGGTAACTCAAAGGCACTTTTGTTCAAGGATGAGAGAGGAAGATGGAAGAGATCAAGGCAATTGATAAAAAAGGTATGACTGGTTGGCTGCAATCCCTACTAAGTACTGGTGTAAGCATGCCTTTTCTCACTATCCTAGTGTGATGTACGTCCTTATGAAACACATATGTGAATCTTTTAATAGCACTGCTAGAGACATACCAATGCATTACAATGTATGAATGGATTATGACCTATATTATGGGTAGGTTGCTACTAGGAAAAAGAAGTTAAGTAAATACCCTAGTGAGGTAATGCCTAAGCCTAGGAGGAGGTTAGACAAAAGATTAGCATGTCTACAATTGGTTAGCCCACTTGGGCTGGTGACATGAATTTTGAGGTTACCCATACCATGCAAGCTGACAAATTTTATAGTGGACATAACACATATACTTGCTCTTGTAATTTTTGGGGATTGGTTGGCATCCTTTGTGGGCATGCAATTGCTGCCCTTAGTTACAAGGGGAAAATCCAAGTTTTATGTGCACAAGTACTACAAAAGGCAGGCATATGAAGATTGTTATGGACAAACATTAACACACCCATCAATGGGCATAGGTTGTGGTGTAAGACTGATGAATGCCTACTGTGTTACCTCCTAACTTCAAGCGTGGACCTGGAAGGCCTAGAAAACTGAGAATAAGAGACCCGATGAGGATCCTAACCCAAGTAGGTTGAAAGGTCCACACAAATATGATTGTGGTGGCTTGTGCAAGAATATATCATAACATTAGGAAATGTCCTAATGTTGTAATTGATGATGCCCAACTGCTTCTGTTGGAAATGAGGTACATACCTTCTACCTTATCATCTTGTAGCTAACATAAAACAATTGTGTCTACACTTATGGTTGTAATTTGGTACTGCAGGCTCTCCCCACCTTCCACCCAACCTACTTCTTCAACAGGAGGTTCTGCACAGCAACATGTAGCAACCAATGTCACAATGTAACTTGTTCATTACCCTGATCATAGCTTTTCATATATTAGTAGTAATTTTGCTTAACAAAACTTACAAGGGAAAACAAAAAGGCAGAAGGGTAAGGCAAACAAGAATAATAAAAAAGAACTGAAACAACATACAAGCCCCCTGTTGCAACACCAATTTTATCAACCCCCTATCTGTCATGAATCTCTTCAAACTCTGGCAGATGCACATAGCAAGGCAACTAAGTTATTAGTAATAAAATTTGCTGGCTGTATCTACAATTTTGTTTGATTAATGCTATAATTTAATGTACACACTTTTTGAATGTGACAGAGTAAGCTTGGTGTACAAGTACCTCCAGAGCTGCAGATGCAAACAACACAATCACCAATCTAATGGTGCCTTTAACTTCAATTTATGCTTCACCAAATTCATAACAAATCACACATTAATATATACTACTATTTTTCTAGAATATGTAATCAAAATCTTGGACAAGGCTCACTCAATTGGAGAAATGTTGCTCAAGACATAGTTTTGCCAACTGATACAACCCTTGTGGTGAGCATTTTTCCCTACTTCTATTTTACATCAATTCAATTTCTCATTTTTCTCAAGCTGTTATTTATACTTTCAGGATCCACACAACTGGCCATGATGCTGAAGACATTGATTGGATGTTGCAATTGCAAGTTTGGGAGATAGTTGACTTAAAAGAATGCCACACTATCAACTGAACCACCGGTCTGACTTGAAACAACACACATTCTAGGAGAATATTCTATTTTTTTGTTGATCAGTGATGTACAAACCTTTTTTGAAGACATGTTTTTATGGATTTAGTGTTTTGGATTTAGCTCACTTATTTGTGGTGGAGCCTGACTTGTTGATTGGAATTAATTATAGATCATTATGTGTTTTGGAGTTTACACCTCATTGTGAATTGGTGACTTTGGTGAGTTTGTTACCACTCTTTTGTTAAGGATTCTGGGTATATGTCAACCTGGCATCAAGCCTTTTGCATCACTATATTAGGATTATGGGTACTATGTCATTGTTACCAAATTTTTTGGTAAGGATTTCAATTATCAACAAATCAGTATAAAGTCATTTGAATTGGGCATGAATTTCACACCCACTAAATTTTGCAATTTGATTTCTATATTCACTGTGCCCAAATCAAATTAAATAACCAAATGGAACAAAGATAATTAAAGACATTAATTGAACAAAAAGTTTCATTATTGTAAGGAGTTGCGAGGTACACATAGCAAACACAAAAAAACTCTGCTACCCAAACCACTTACATCCCCATTACCAACACACCTCCCCTCCCCTTACCAACATACCTCCCCTAGACAAAACAGACAGCAACCCTAAAACTACCACAGTAGAAAACCTTGCCCACCACTTACAAGATTCACAACAACAAAACCAACAACACACATCATCACTGCCCAGGAGAAGACCAAGCACACTATCAACCATTTTCGCATATTGCGCAGATCAGGCAACTTTCTTTGTAGCTTTGCAACATTCTTTTTCAACTCGGCATTCTCCACTTTATATTCTTCCAAATCCTCCATGCAATAAGCTTTGTCAATCCATTCTTCCTCCGCCATTGAAAAAACCCGGATGACATATTCTTCTGTGATCAAAACAGCACAACATAGTCAGAAGCATTTCTTACACAATAAATTTGCAGAAAACTGTATAGAAGCATATGTTCCAATATGGACACCTCTAGAATTTCTTCCCTGGATTCATCACCGTCTTAGAAGTCATCAAAATCAATTCTTCACCACAATCACATGCGGTGTGTCGTGACTGGAATGAAGAAGAAGAGATCCTTGACGAAGCCACTTTCTTTTACGGAGAAAGATCCCACGCCTCATGTCTTTGTTCTGGATTTAGGGCTCAGGAGAGTAAGAAAAAGAGGAAAATGCCAAAAATGGGGGAAGAGGGGAAGAAGAAGATGAATCTGATCATCTCACGTGACTGCAGATGACCATTTTAAAGAAATTCCAAGTCAGGTGATAAAGGCCACGTAGGACTCTCCACGTCACCAAAAACCATCCAACCTTAACGCAGAGACCAAAATAAAAACGTAAAGTATTTGTAAGGATGAAAATTAAAAAAAAAAATTGTAGGGAACAAATTCAAATCTCACATATTTTGCAAGGACTAAATGATATTTTACCCTCTTATTCATTAGTTTAGATTGGCAATAGATTGTCAATATATAATCTTAACCATTCATTTTTAAATTATGAGATCAATGGTAATCTATCAACGGTGTACCCATGCACTATTTTTAAATTAGCCGTATAACGATAAAAAAAAAGAGCAATAGTGTTATTAATAATTTGGCTTAATTGCAGTTTCGGTCCCTCTAGTTTGAATTTTATGCAACTTTGGCCGCTCAAGTTCTTTTAGCATATTAAGTCCCCATACCTTTAAAATTAAATAAATTTGATCCTTCCTTTTGTCTTTGACCTAAAACCCTCAAATTCTCACATTTTATTCAATATCTTCACAAATTAAATTAATTAAATCACTTAAAATTTTCTTAATCTATAAACTCACCAATTAAAATATGAATTTTCTCCTAGTATAAAAAATCACGTATTTTTATCCTCTTTAAATCCTAATTTCATATCCTGCAATATCCTTCAAATTTTATCAAGTTTCTATTAATTTTTTTCTTTTAAACCTTTGAAATTATTTCATATCTTAAATTTATCACAAACTCTCAAATATTTGGATTTAAAATGAGAATATTAGAATTCTAGGTGCAAGATAATTTATTAATTTGCTCGAAAAAATTCCAACCTAAAGGAAGGAAAAATACAATTAAGCCAACTCGATCAAACCCTCTGGCCTCTTCGGGTTCGTAGTAGGCATGACTACGGGGTGAGACAGGTTTTGCTCTCCCCGCCCTCGGCCCCGTAAAAGTCGAGGTGGGTTCGGGTTCAAAGAGAGCATATGTGAAATATAAAACCTAACCCCATCCCCACGGTCCCCGACGGGTTCGGGGAAACCCGCGGGGATTTCACCGTATCTATTTTTTATTTTTTTTTCTATTTTTTCTAACTTAAATAATGATTTTAAATAAGTCACATATATCTTATATTCTAATTCAAAAATATATAAATAGAAACATTCATAATTCTAAACAAAATATAAAATAAAAGAACTATATTATATTTTAAAAAAATATGTAAGTTTATTTTTATTATTTAACTATCAGTATAATTAAAATTATTTAATTAGTATATTAGGATAGGGTAAGTTTTTGCACCCCATATCTACCCTGTCCCTATTAAAGATTGGACAAAATCGGGGTTAAATTTTACTTAAACTCAATTAAATCAGGTTTTTTTCATCAAAATCAAAACAGAAATAAATTGATATCATAGGTTTAAGTTTGATTATCATGGCTGCTAAGGGGAATTGGTGTTGTACACAGTTCAACAGGGTAATGAATTATTTCAACTTTCAAGCATAGGAATTAGCCATGATAGGGCCCATTGATGCAATGTGATGTGATGTCATATCGAATCGAATCTATGGAATTCTCTTGCTAACCAAACCTTCATGCGCATATTTACACTCTGCATGCATGACAATGAAGTATTGCTATGATCTGCTCCTTACGAGTCACAGACTTGTAGCTAAATCATTTGTTAATTGTGCGTAGTGTGTATATTTCATTTTTTCTTTTATTGCAAAAAGACATACCAGTGGCACTCATGTCTAATGGTACTCATGGCTAGAGGGCTTCATATAATTATAATTTTTATATTCCAAATTTATATTTATTTAACGTTTTTTTGTCTCTTTTTTTGTCTTTCTTTACCCCATATTATATACACCATCGGGTATGTTTGCGAGTTGAATTTTGGAGAGATAAAGAAAAAAGGAATAGTTTATTAAAAACTCTTCCCATCTTTATGTTTGTATGTTTGAGTATTTTACAAAGTTTTTCCTTCCTTTTCTGTCCCTCCTTTCTCTCTCTAACCATTTCTTTTTCCTCCCCTCTAAACTCATAAATACAATCTTAAAGTGCGGATAAATTAAAAAACCTTTATTTAACGCAACGTTCCGTGCCTAACACACAAAACTGAAGCAATCCCCGAATCGTATTTAAATTAAACCCAAAGCAAGATGAGCAAGAAAAGAAGACATTGAAATTTGAAAGTGGAAGCAACCATGCTTTATTGGAATAAATGATTGGATTGGCATCCCAAAGGAGAAGGGTATGCCTTCCCTTGCCAACAAGCAAGGTAAAAATGCTCACATAGTAGTGCTAAAGTAATACAACTAATATTAAATTATTATTTATATAACAATTTCCCAGAATGATGTTGTGATGGGCTGGCTGAGGATATACTTTTCGTCCAAAAACTTTATAGAAATGATCTTTCTAACAACGATATTATATAACATTTTATACAACTTTAAAGAGATGGGAGGAAAAGACAGAAAAATATATAATAAGATAGATTATGAAAGGAGAGTATAAGAAAGGGAAAAACATGTTGGATAAAAATATTGTACAAAAGACATATCTCAAAACTTTATTCCTTCTTATTTGCATGTATATATTATGTATATTGTCTCATATTTGCCTAATTTTTATTATTAAGTTATAATTAGTATTTTTATAATTTATACTTTATTTTTATGGACGAATGCATGGTGACATGAATGATAAGAAATTTAATTAGAACTCAATCAATTTATACAGTTTAAGAAAATACTTTTTTATTTTTAATTACAAAATATTATATTAATTTATTTTATTTTATTTATTTATTTCAATAATTTATATAGAAAATAATAAAAGGTTCTTTTATTAATTTTACCGATCTCAATATAAATATTTAAGAATAAGAAATAAAATATAATTAAAAAATTAAAATAAATTTTCAAATTAAATAAATATTTAATTTTTTAAATAATATCTCAAGTTTTTTGTTCACTTGAAAAATAAACTAAAAAAGCTTTGTATCTTAAATAGTCATTTTGACTTAAATATTCAAACAAGAATCTAATAAATCAACATTGATATAGCTAAAGTAATGAACTAAACAAAAATCCTACATTAACATGTAATTGATTCAAGTGGTACATGTTTAATTTCCCTCAAGTAACATCTCAAGTTGGAGTCTTATATGAACCCCTCCCCACTAAAAAACTAACCCCAAAACCGAGTAGGGTTGCCTCTTGTGTGATTTATACAAAAAAAATCCATACGCCTTCCTTTTCTTGTGTAAATAACTTCAATGAAATTTAAGGACTTATATTAAAAGAAAAGAAATTGAGTAGGAAAAAAAGATTATATAATTTTAGCTTTCATTAATTGTGAAGGAAAAAAATATAATATTCATAAAAATATTTACCCTTTGATGAGAAGAAAATAATAAGAAAAAGATGAAATGACAAATTTGTTAATGTACTCATATATCTATTTCCAATCTTTTATATTAAAAATATAAAAAGTATTTATGCTAATGTATTTGTTTCGAGGTTTGTAAAACTATTTTTGAGAAAGTGAGTATGAATACAATATTCTCATGTTTTGTTATAAAGTTTACAGAAATTATTTATGGATATAAATGGTTAGTGTAAAGAGTTTTACATATGTATCCAATTTTTTGATATCATATCATTTAATGAATATGATATCTCATATGTTATTAAATTTCATAAATAATGTGGTAGCATAATACTAGATATCAATGTCAAACTATTTTACACTTGACAATATATATCCATTCAACTCTTTAAAAAATTATTCTAAGGTATTATTCATTCCCAAAAAACTAATTTAGTTATAATCTTCTCACCTTTTATCCATTGTAAAGGGCATGTATCTTATATTCCCATAGTAATGAAAACTATTTATTATAACTTCTCAATCCTACTTCATTCAATCATATTTTCTTTTATTTTTAATTTTAAATTAAATATTAAAAAATATTCCTAAAAATTACCAAGTATCTTTATAAATTTTATTTATAAATAACATTTCTTATTATAGTCTCAAAAATATTGTTCTTGAAAATATAATTTTATACCTTAAAATAAACGCATCTTATATGCTAATAATTGCTTTAGAACACTAATTAAAAAATAATGAAGTAAAAAAATTATTAAAAAATAATATTTAATATATTAAAACTTTTAAAATAATATTTTCCAATAATATTTTTTTGCCTTTGTTCCTTATATAAAGTATTTAGATTACTCAGTTAACACTAATTGAGAATTAATTTATGTGGTAAATATTTGATTTTTAAGTTTTGTGTATAAAAAGAGCTAGTCCACCATCACCTAGATATTAATTTCTATCTAGAAATTGGCCTATGTTTTATGCAAATAAGATAATAAAATACAACTTTTTATTTCTTATTATAAAAATTACGTGAGGTTGTGTACATAATACTAATAAAGTACCTACACTAATTGCAATTGTTTTGGGAGGTTGGGGCAAATTGATGTCCCCAAAACCAAATCAAATTAACAAAAATGCAAAGCAACCTGTCTCAAGCTTAATAAACAAACAAAGTAGCCAGCCACTTAACTTTTCCTCGTTTCTTCGCCCAAAAACCAAAACCTCACAGTTCCCCATAAAATAAATCGCCTCTAATTCCAAGAAAAACAAAAAAAGAAACATTAAAACACCCCATCATGCTCTTTAGTCCTTACCTCTTCTCTGCTTATGTGTTGAAATAACAACAAAAGCAACCATCATGTGCTGTGCACTGCAGTCACACACCGACGTCACCATTCCTCTCTCTTTCTCTCTTTCTCTAAACTGTTAACTAATCAATCTGTCTGTCACTCTCCATTCTCTAAAATGGATCATTCCTTTCGCCGGCGACGCCGAACATGGTGTTGCTCTTTCGCGGTTCCACCCTCCAGCCCTGACAACCCTCCCTCTAAACCCCACCGTAGGCCCAACTCCCAGGCCCAATCCAGCCCAGTTTCTCCGTCCCAAGCTCCCCTCAGAGCGCAAAATCCGCATCCCGCATCGTGGGTCGGATCGACCCTCGCCGGATCTTGTCTCCCGGAAGGGTATCACCCATCGAAGACACTGTCCCTGATCCCTCTCCGGTTCTCGATTCCGTGCCCCAGTTGCGATCTCAGAGCTTCCGTGCACCCATCGCCTCCCCCACCACCCCGCCGGCGGGAAACTCCGCCGTCAGCGATGGGTTTGACGTGAGAATGAGTTTGAGAGGGAAAAATGGTGGGTGCGTTGTTCTGGAGCTGAACTCGGCGGTTCTGTGCGCTAACTCGGAGGTTTTTGCTGGGTTAATTGCGGATTACAGAAAAGGGGTTTCGTCCTCGAGTGGTAGTAACAAAATGTGTATAATAGAGGTGCCTGAAGTCGATAACTTGGGCGTGTTTAGAGAAACCATTGAGCTTATGTTCGAAGAGGATGTTACCAAAAGACTCCTCAACATTGGTGTTTATCGATCCATTGACGTTTTGGAGGTTCCTAGTTTCTTGCCCTTTTTGAAAAATCTTAAATTTGTATTCTAATACATTCTGGGTCTGCGTCTATATGGTTATATCTTTGGGCCTTGTTTATGGTTTAATTTGGGTATTAATTTGTCATTAGGTTTTTATTGGATGAATTGTTATTATTTCAAGTGCAGATAACATTCATTTTTATGCTTCTGTAAGCATTTTATAATGCACTAGAATAAACATGAATTAGGGACAAGCTGGGTTGTGAAATGAAGGTTATGGAACATATAAGCAACATTTGCTTTACATGCAGATGCAATGGCAGAGAAAAATTGTTTTGAAGTTTTCTAAATCGCCCGAGGCATGTTAGATTTGCTTTGTTTTTGGGGGTGGGGTTTGCCTTTGTCCCTGCCCTAATTTTATATTTCCATACTAAAGTTTTTCATTTGAGGGAAGAAACTGTTTCTTGGGGATTAGTTCTAAGAGTGGCATGAAATTAAAGGAAAATATTCTATTACATGGAAGGAAATATATAGAGACATGGTACACCCTCAGCATGATATATAATTTGCAATTGAACTTTTTTATGATTTTGTGTTGAAGCAACTTTTTATTGTGTGGAGCATGCACATTGGTGCCTCTTTAGTCTCTTACATGGTTGTCCATTTGTATCACCAGGTTTCGGCAGGCATCATGTTCACTAAGGGTGTTTTGTCCTGTTACGGTACCTGGAGGCTGTTCCTTGGACTGAAGAAGAGGAAGAAAAATTGAGGAGCCTATTCACAAGATTTAAGTTTGATGATGAAACAACAAGAGACATTCTAGCAAGGCTTTACTTAAACGATTCAGTAGATTCCCAGCCAAATGTAGCCCAACAACTTGTTTGGTCTATCACCACTTGTGTGGATGCCAATGCAAGAAATGAACTCAAGTCACTTGTCAAGGGTCTTCTTTGCAAAAGCTCAGTCTATGAGAAGAACCATCTTGACCTCAGCAAGGAGGATCTATATTCTGTTTGCCACTCATGTCTAGGTTCACTGGTTAGCCTCTTTGAGGAGGCATCTGACACCATCCCTTCTGAAAGGTTGACAAAGAAAGATATGAATAAACCGCTGATCGAACGCATCTCAAGAGAGGTTGACAACATAAACTGGTTGCTGGAAATCATGCTTGATGGTCAAATAGCCGAGGACTTTGTGGATATATGGGCAGATCAGCACCAGCTTCTTAAAATGCATGAGAATGCATCCCCCATGATTAGATATGAACTCAGTAGAGTGTCAGCAATTCTGTTTGTTGCCATGGCTACCAGAAAATTACAATGCCGGTTGGAAGCTAGATCAGGGCTTCTTCAAGCATGGTTTAGACCTATGCTTTTGGACTTTGGTTGGCTGCAGAGATGCAGAAAAGGGCTTGATATAAAGGTCTTGCAAGAAGCTATGGGTCAGACACTTCTCACTCTACCACTAAAGCAACAATACATGCTGTTCATGGAATGGTTTCGGTACTTCTCTAGCCATGGCACTGAATGTCCAAATCTAAGCAAGGCATTCCAAATTTGGTGGCGCAGATCATTTTTAAGAGGCTCTGAAACTTATGCAGTTGAATCAAGGTAAAAAGGTACTGCTATTTTTCATTTTTACTGTTGTGTAATGTGTAAAGAGTTGCAATTAGGTGAGGGATTCTGACCTATGTACACTGAATAACGTAGATAAGATCCATAGATTGTTGTATTGGCAACTTAATGCCTAAATGGTATCAAATTTTCTAGGAGTTTTTTTTCCCCTTCTTATTTAGTAATATTTGATTGTTCAGTGTGCATTAATAGCTTGAGGCTCGTTTTATATTTTTAAGGAATGATGTCCAATAGCAAAAGTAAGGTTAATGGATACATTATCGCAGTAGTAAGTTATCACAGACACTAATTTTTCTCATTGTCACAACACAATTTACAACTACACATGTTTTGGCAAGAATGTGGGAATTTGATTTGATTGTCTCTGGAGGGTTATTCCTGCTGTGGAAAGCAGAGAACCCCAAACCCATGAGAGGTCGAATCAATCAATGTGATACCTAGTTAGTGAGTGAAGTGGGAATGAAAATAGAAATGAGAAATGAATGGGAAATTGGGAATGTGGAGATTGAAAATACTCCATAAATTTGAAATTTCCATTCAATATTGGATTATCATAACATAATTATGAAACTATAATTTGGTCCTCCTGAGTTCCTGTCATCTTCATTTATCTCTAAAGATATATCATATATTTAGATAAATTTAAGTGTGTTTGGATGAGTGTTTGTGAACTTGAGTTTGAATCAACGTGAATTTGTAGAATTATTTTGTTTAAAGGTGAGTTATGAAGTAATATGATTTTCTCTTCCAAGCAAATTTACAGTAATATTCGGTATAAATTTTTAGCCCGAAAGTTATACTTTATTACGTGAGTTTAAAGTAAAATCAGTTTTGATTTAGAGCATCCAAACAGGTTTGCACCGATTTAAATCACGTTTACATTTTCAGAACTATTGGCACCTATTGTATGTAAAGAGAGAAGACACACTCTTACAACAATAGAAGATAGTCCACATTGTTGTAGTAGAGAATGAGAGGAGTAATCAAAATTTAACATGAAATCCTCATTGAAAAATATGATGCCAGGCTCTAACTAACTATGTTTCTTCACTACCTACAAAAATCGGGTGAACTAATTACACCTTACAATTACAATTACCGGTTTGATCTAACAATTTTTTTATTCTCATAGTAATTTTGAATTACATTTATAATTTATTATATTTGGAGCATTTAATGTAATGGATGGTTAAGATTTGTGTCGAAGAGGTGTTGGACACAACTTGCTAAAAAGGATCTATCCTTACATCTTTAAAAGTGATTTTAGATGCTACAAATACTCATCCAAACATGCCCTAAAGTAGAATTTTGTGTTTTAAGAGATCTGTATAAGAAAGAGAGAGAATAAAATATGTTAGCACACTTCTTCAAATTGTTACCGGAGGATGTAGGTTCAAATTATTATGCCACCATTATATTAAAATTTGTCAAGTAAGCATATTATGTGGTCAAGGAGGTCTTTCCACTCCTTCATTTTGATTCATAATAGTTAATAGTTAATATTTTTGGTTGGCTTAATTACACTTTTGGTCCTCTAAGTTTAGTGATTGGGCAATTTTGATCCCCAATTTTCAATTGTTGAATTTAGTCCTTCCATTTTTTAATTAGACAATGTGGTCCTGTCGTTAAGTGACTATCCAATTGCTAACAGAAATTGATGACATGACTTATGTGGCTAACCAGGATTAATAGAATTATTATGCGGCTTAGGTTCTTAAATTATTTAAAAGAAAACTTAAACAAATGTTGATATAATCCAAGTAAATACATTAGCCACATCATTAGTTTTTGTAAGCAATTGGATGGTCACTTAACGGTAGGACCACATTTGTCACAATTAAAAAATAAAAACTAAAATCGAGCAATTAAAAATTAGGGGACCAAAATTGCCCAGCACTAAACTTTGAGGACCAAAAGTGTAATTAAGTCTTTTTGGTTTTATTATGGTTAGTGTAGAATTTTAGGGTTTTAATTTTTTTTCAAATTTAAATTTTAAATTTTTACTATCAAGTCTTTTTATCACTTCTTTATTTAAAATCTCCAAATTCTCAATTTATATTTAAATTGGGAGTTACATATTTAGGATAGAAAATTTTAACTTTGAAATTCCATGCATTGTTTGATTAACGAATTTTAAAAGGGAAGAAAATTTAAAATAAATTATTTGATTTAATTTGTGAAATTTTGAAAGAAAACTTAATAAAAGACTAGAAAATCGATAGGGGATGATTTAAATGGTACGTGTTAGATTCCCTTAAGCAATGTCTCGGTCCGAATCTTGTTAAGGGAAAATTTTCAGTTAGGAGAGCTAGTCTCACCATAATGTGGATGTTCCTGACTTGAGCATGATTGTCTCCATGTGATTTAACTAACAAAAAATAAAAGTGTAAAAAAATTAATTGAAAAAGTTTTTTCTCTAAAAAATAGACGATTACAGTAATATTTAAATCTGAATTAAAATTGGAGCAGACTAAAAAATGCTTATTAATTATAACAGAAAACTATGCAATTGACTCTATTAACTGGTAACTATCTTTCTTTTCCTACTATGCTTTGATAATCTCTAGTTTTTTTTTGTAACAAAATCTCTACAGTTTGAAGCAACGTAATATCATTTGTTGCTTGAACTTTTTTCACTTTTCATCTATTCGAAAGACTGATATTCTTTGAACAAAAAAAGAGAAAGACTGATATTCACAATTTCGTCTATCAGACAATTGTAAAACATTTTCTACTCTTCCATTTATCTTGTCTTTGTTTGTTAATACTTATAGCAATAAACTCCCATTTATTCGTTACTTTTTGAACCATGAAAATCATTTCCATAATGCCACTAAAATTGGGGCGACTTCTAGGGTGATACCAAATAAGTGTCCACGTGAGAGACTGTTTTTTACCTACCGCAACTGGTTTTGTAAGCGAATTTGTAATAAGCATTATCGGGTCCTTTTATGAAGTTTTAGAATTTACATAAAATTACCCAAAAATCAATTACCAAAAAGTATTAAATTAAGTTTGAGATGAAAGAAAGACAAAAAGCCAACAGTTAGGGCTTAAGGGCATTCGCTTGCATTAAGGGTGAGTTTCTGCCATATCTCGCAAGTGCATTCTGAAAAATTCGTGAATGGGACGACCATTAATTTCGTTTGTTGAATGAAGACAAAATTTGAACTTTGTTGGTTAGATTGTCATAGTTGGTTAATAGGATGTAGTTTTATTTTTGCAAGGAAGGGTGAGGATGATGTGGCCTGTTGGTGAATCGATTTGTTAATGTATCTATGCATACGGGTAATAGTGAGGATGATGAAGAATGATTTTGATTTAATTAGTGTGGTATTAGCAAATTGTGTGGAGTTCTATGCAGAGGGATTTTAAGGTGAGGATGAAAGACAAAGAATATACTATGTAATAGTCATTTGAATGTTTCACTTGGGCTGTTTTGTAAATTGTTTTTTGTGTCATTGTCATTAATAGGTGGAATCAAATGAGTTATTATAAATATTTGCAGGGCAGGCTGTTATGAGAATTGGTGAAACGTAATTATGGAGGTGTGTAGTGAAGACGAAGGTTCTATGAATGCAGACATGGACGACGTTCAAGAATGGTGAAGTTGAACTGACTACACTTAGTATTTGTCGTAGTAATATGAATTGTCTATAGAGAGAGAATATAGGTGAGACAACAGTTATGCCTGAAAGTGACATTTTAATATAATCATGTTCGAATTCAAATACTTGTTGTTTATATAAGAATCTTATTTGACATTAAATATAGTTTAGTATGTGCATTCCATACTCGGATTTGTTGTGAATCATTATGATGTCTCCAAATTGATTTTGTGATAAAAACCGAATGACCATGTTCTTCATAGTCTGCCTTAGATGTATACCTATAATTGTACATATTTAGTTCCATTTGAAATAACGTTGAAGACAACAATGTAGGTTGTTGTGGTCCGTGCTTTGATGTGATTTGCGGACTAGAAGGGTGAGGGAAATAATGAAATCCATAGTGAAGTGAACTTGGAATGCATGTAGACTGCAGCTGTGTATGAGGGGTGTATGACAAAGCATTAGATGTGTTTGTAATACTGATGAAAGTGACAACGATAAAAGGGAAAGTTTGGGTAACTGGTAGGAAGTTTGAGAATGGATTGGGACATTTAGTGGAAGTGCATGGTTATTAAATGAGTTCTGTATTAATAAGAATATAAATGGTTAAAATGAAATTAAATATTTTAGATAAAGTAGAGGGATGTTTTATTTAGAAGAGACGACGGTCTGTTTGTGTGTCATGTTGTGAAATGAAATTATAACCGACACTTTGACGATTATTGGTTGTGACATTTTGTGAAATTGGTGAACGGAGTTAATATTAGCGGTGAACTGACTTTGTATTGTTGGTGACTAATGACTAACTGAGGAGGGCCAGTTTGTGAGTGTATTTGGGCGTTGATATGAACTTACCTTGTTATCGTTATGAATTGGTCCTAAGTAAGAAAATTAGATTAAGTCGATGGAGATAGAAGTCATTGCTCTCTCCTTGTCAACAGGTCATAGCGGTTGGCTGCTCTGTAACTAGAGTGAGAGACAATAATAAGCTCAATGTTGACTTTTTATGCAGTGCAACCTGTGATCACCAAGGCTTTCAGTTATCAGAAGGGAATGCATATATATATATATATATTAAATAATTACAAGGTTTAGAAATCAATTAGGTAACAAGGATTTTAATCGTGTTCACAGTTGAACAACCCATAATTTATTTAGGGGTGTTGTTGTCATTGTCTGTTATACCCAGTCTTACCGGGCATCAAAGTAGACTTGATTTAGGAGTTTTGTTGAAGACTTTAATGTTTTGATGATTTCATTTAATGTTTAATGAGGTACATATTTATTTAATTGGAAGCATGATGAAGAGGACTTACTTACACAGTGCATTCGGTTAAACTAAGCAAGGTTTGTGAAATTTAGATATTGAGTGAACAATAGTAGACCTCTTTGAAACATTTAATGAGGATCCTTTAGTTTTCATACTTTGTACCAGAGTAAGCTCATACTCTGCAGCCTTTACCGTGAAAGGAACACCAGAAATTGAACCTTATTTTGAATAACCATCACCCATTTTAGTAGAACATTTGTGATCCATGATTTATTAAACTTGTAGGTTTCCTCCGATTTATTTTCCTTTACAATAGTAGGGTTTGTAGGCCATGAAGGTTAGAAGTATATTGTTTGTCTTATGTAGGCAATTGTCGAGGGTTTAGGGGAATTGACATGTGTAGGGAAACATAATATAGGAATGAATGTCATTCTTTGATTGTTGAACTGGTTTAAAATTTGAGTGCAATCGGACATATATTACTCACTGGTTGTGCTTTAGTATTCTCACTTCCCTCTATACAGTAAAAACAATGGATTCATGTTTGTTGAATGAAGAATTATGATTGAGAATGTCATTTTTGCAGGATGTATGAACCAAATAAGTGTTTTCTTGCTTAATAAGGTTTGCTTCATTTTGTCAAATCAATGGCACATAGTTGTGAAATGTTAGCATTTTGCAATAGGATTTAGTGTTAGGTCGTTAGTGGGCTTAAATTTTATTAATTGAGTATTCACAGTCATATTAAAAGGCATTTAAATTAAATTTGAAAGATTTTGTATTGTAAGAAGTTGGTCAGGGATAACATGTTTGGATGATTGTTCTAAGTTGTTAATTTTCTTTTGATCTGCATATAATATATAATATGGATATAATTGTAGGGGTTAGAGGATTTATCCCTAATGATGAATCATATGAGCACAATGACGAACATGGGGAATTTGATAGTGCTAGTGATTATGATACAAATACCTTTTGGGGATCAGGAATAAATAAAGTTGAGGTGAAGATGATAATGTTCATTATGAGTCATATGTCAATTTTAGTGGAGAACGGGATGGGGATGAAATGGGTGAAGGAGGTCACCCGTTGAATGAGGATGTAGTTGTTATTAATTCAGTTAAAGAAATCTATGATTTAGATTTGGGGACATTATGTCCAGTAGATGTTGGTAATTTTCAGTTTGCATCACTAAGAGTAGCATTTTTTTACAAAATGTATGCGAGGGCAAATGAGTTTTCTATTCTCAATAGTTCAAAGCTTAGATACAAGACAAAACACGTGACACAACAAACTTTCTTTTGTAACCGCCAAGGTTATAGAGAGAATAGAGGTTTGACAAAGGAAGCACGAAACGAGAACAAAACAACATACTCGATGCGAGTGTCTAGCTTTATTCCAAGTTCATGTTGACTCTGAATCTGGTAGATGGTATGTGACACGGTTTAATGACAATCACAATTATGAGCAGTTGTCTCATAATTATTGTGGGATGCTTCCTGGGCATAAAAGAACGATTAAGGGTGACATTTTACAAATGAATAATTTGAGGAAAGTTAGCATCAAGTTCTGCATATATACGGATCCTTTGCTAGACAGTGCGGTGGGTATTCAAGGATAGGTTTTAGAAAGAAGAATATGTACAATGAGATAACTCGTGAGAGGAGAAACCAAAATTCAGATGCGTGTGAAGCATTACAATATCTTGAAAGCTTGGGCCAACATAATCAGTTTATGTATTGGAGATATACTGTCAATGAGGATGACCGGTTGCAACGTTTTTATGGTCTGAGGGAACAAGTCAAGTATGCCATGGACTATTTGGGGATGTTCTTGCATTTGATGTAAATTATGGAAAGAACATGTACTGTTTCCCTTTTGTGGTTTTTCAGGGGTATGTCACCATAATATGTCGACCATTTTTGGATGTGCCATTATATCAAATGAGATTGAGGATACGTATATTTGGTTACTAGAACATTTTCGAGAGGCCATGAGAGGCAAGTCCTCTTCCTCTGTTATTACGGATGGTGACCTAGCAATGATAAATTCAATTAGGAGGGTTTTTCCAAAAGCTCGACATAGATTGGGTGCTTGGCATCTTCTTTGTAATGCGACAAGTAATGTTGGCAGACCTGACTTCACGAAGGAGTTTGGCAAATGCATGCTTATGATTGTGAAATTGTGTGCTTCGAGAAAAGGTGGCATGACATGATTACTAGGTATGGCTTAGAAGACAATGGTTTGGTTAGAGACTAATGAAAAAAGGAAGATGTGGGCAACTTGTCACATGTGAGGCCATTTTTTTGCAGGAATTAGAACCACTTTCAGGTGCAAGACACTTCATTCTCAATTTGGTAAGTTTGTCAACTCTTGTTATAACTTATTGGAATTCATTCAACATTTCCAACGGTCCACCCTTTATATGCGGCACAAAGAGATAGAGGCTGATTTTGAAAGTGAATGTAGAGATCCAGTTTTAAAAATGCCCTCCCTTCTTTACAAAGGAGATATTTAATCTATTCAAACCAGTACTTGAGAGGGCCATTGTAATGAAGGTTGTCGGCTATAAGGAGACAGTCACGTGTTCTATTAATGTGGTGACCAAGTTTTGTGATCCTTTGAGAAATGACATGTGTGTTATGTGCAGAAAATGTGGAGTTGTCTTGTTCATGTCATAGGATGGAGTCATATGGTCTCCCAAGCGAAGATATTGTTGCTGTTTTAGTTTACCTTAATATATTAGAGTTGCCACCGTGTCTGATCTTAAATAGATGGACCAAATTTTCCAAATGTGGAGTTCGACTAGCGGATGATGATGGATCTCTTTTTTTGGATGACCATAAACTTGTTCAATATGGAATATTAGTTGACAATTCATTTGAAATGTGCAACTGTTAACTTGTGAATGATGATGAGGTTCGTCAGACATCATAAGTCATAACCACACGTCATCAATATCTGACTAAAAAATATGGATCACAGAATCATGAAAAAGGGATTGGTGTGTAGGATGACATTCATCGGGTAAGGGATCCACTCCCTCGGGGAAGAAATGTCATGGGTTGTGGTGGAAGTCAAAGTGGCAGCATGCAAAGGCGGACATGAAGATGCAACCAGTGTCGCACACCTAGTCGCAACAACAGGACATACCCTCAGCTTGTTGGTGGCGTTGGTGGATCTAAAGATGAAGTTGTCTAAACCCAGTATTGTTGTTACCAATGTGTGTGGCTTGTTTTTCCAGTACGATATACTTTTCATTGTCATGTTCTTTTTCAGGTTTTCAGACTACCTTAGACTGTCTTCATCTTTATAATTGTTTTGTAACTTGATTTTTTATTTAGTCTTCCTCTTACTATAACTCTAGTTATTGCTCGAATTGTTGAATGGATAGGTTAACGGAATGCAGTTTGTGGAGCTTTGGGAAGTAAACGTTGATAAATGGCCATTTAAGTGTTGTTCTTGACGGTAGTTATGTTTTCAATTTCATGTGATTTGTCTTGTAGTCTGTGAACAATGTTGAGTGCATGATATGTGGACATAGTTACCCTGATAATGTATTGGTTTATGTCTACCTTTTTTTATTGGACTTAAATATGTGTTTGTCCAAACGTGACAAATCAATGTGGTTAAGAAATTATAGATACAGTGAATAAAAGATAATGAGCATCGTGCGTTGTAATAGAATGTGAGTTGTTGACTTGCAGCATGTCATTATATTTGTTGAGATGTGAAAATTGTTTGACGCACATGACACGTTAATGGAGCACATAGTGGTGTGAACCATTGAGGTGGTGATGGATTATGAGTTTAAACACTGGAAGAGAGTATCGACTTTTGAGTTATTTATATGTAAGTTTTGGGTAATTGTAATGCAAATCTTTGAAATGGAAAAGTGAATGGAATTGGACATGAATAGACAAACCCTGAAGAAATGGAAGGATCACAACTCATTTCATGTGATAAAAATATGCAATGTTGTCGTTTAGATTAAAATGTATATTTGTTAATGTTTGTGGTGAAAAATTCAATTTAGAAAACTAAATTTTAACACTTTGATTCTACGAGCAATCTGGGGATTAGAATCAAATCCTCTTACGGGACTCTTTTAATAAAGTAGGTTTATGGTGTTTATGATTTGTTAACAAACTTTCGAAAAAGTTCAATCTTTCTGGAAAAACAGAATTGTTTGGTACAAATTTCACCAAGTTATTTTCTAAGTATTAGAAATCCAGAAACACTAAGTTCTAAAGATTTGATCGGACCGGAATTTTTATCAAAGAACTTGACTTTTAGAAAATTACTTGATTCAGAAATTTATCAAGTTTCAAACTTTGAATTTTCAGAAATTGATTTTGAGAAACTTCAGTAAAAATTTAAATGAGAATTTGTACAAAGAAAAGTAAATTACAGGATAGTAAATTTGTAGAATGTAAACAAAGAAAAGAAAAATTGAATTGTAAGAACAATTTGCATTGAAAAGAAAAGTGGATGGGTTCATCACATACTTGCTTCTCTTAGTAACCCGTTTGTCGCAGTGTGATCGGACGTATAAGGTGTTTCAGAGAGTATGAGTATGAGTGATTTGCCAACCCTTATTACATCAAGAGTTTACCTATTTATAGATTCCTAATTCTAACGGCTAACTAATGTCTATGTGACACGTCATCTAGCCCTATGTGTTGGCAACATGTATGCTTGCCACGTTTTCTGCTCACCAGAAAACTGATTACAATTTTCAAAATAACCACTAACTGATTGACACCTGTCTTTGTCTTTGTAACTTCCATTAACTGCTCTTCTAGTGTCTTCTGTTTTCTCGAAATCTTGCTCCTTGATTTCTCGAATCTCTTTTCTGCTTCCTCGAATTCCTGCATTCTGATTTCTCGAAATCTTCTTTCTGCTTTCCTCGAATTCACAATTGTCTTCTTTTCGGAATTTCTAAAGTCTTTGTATTAACTTTACTTCAAGTATTCCTCTAGTTAATAGACTTATGTACCAAAATTCGAAATAAGGTAATATTAACCTTCTTCTGTAAATTCGAAATGACATCATATTGTTATCACTTGAGGAATTTGAAATAATTGAAAATCAAATCCCAAGTTAAAAATTGTACATTACAAAAAGAATTAATTAACATTAGAATAGTTAAGTAATCTACCAGTGTTTTATGAAACCATGAGTGGGAGTGGGGAGGGAGGAAGAGGACAGTTGTGATGAATGATGATGAAAGTATTCCCAAGGGAAGAACAATGTGGTGTGGCCATAGAGATGAAAAAATATGTTGACATTGGTTTCCACCAGAGTTCCAATTCTGTCACTTGCTATATTTTCCCACCCCGGCAAAATAAATTTATTATAATAAAATTTCATTATATAGGAATTACATCCACACCTGTCAAACACGACAATTACTTCATCTTCTTCTATATCATGTCTTTACATGATATACAAGAATATGAAGTAATTGTATCCCTTCACACGGCCATAACAACCATTTATTCTTTCGACATTGATTTGTCACTGTTATGCTTTTGTTAATTCGAATGAACACGAGCATTGAGTCAATTATTCATATTTCTCATACTTTGTCCCCTTATTTTGTTCCGAAGCAAAGAAGAGGAGACAAATTAACACATTATATCTCTAAAGCTTAAGTTCATATTTAATCAAAAAAATTATGTTACAAGCAACCACTATATGTGCATTGATAAGAGGAAAACGAAGAGCAATATTGGGAGGGGGAGAACGACGATGAGACTTGTAAAGATTGGTGATGAAATTAGTCCCAATGGAAGAACAATACATGAAAAAAGTGGTTTCCACCATTTCGACCAGAGTTCCAATTGACCCACTTGCAAACTTTTCCACCCAGAAATATAAATTTAAGGTTTGATAAATTATCACTACATAACAGTACATCCACCATCTAAAGCACTACAATTATTTCATCTTCTTCTATATCATGTATTGATATAGAAGAAGATGAAGTAATTGTAGTGCTTGACGTGGTGGATGTACTTCCTATATAGTGATAATTTTTTATAATAAAATCATTTTACTGGGGTGGAAAATACAATAAGTCACAGAATTGGAAAAGGGAAGGAGAAACACTTATTCATTTGACCATGTACTCTGCTCCAGACTGTTGCACAAACAACTGTTTGTTTAATAAAATAGTCTTTTAGGCTTAATTCATAGATTTAGTATTGTCTTTATGGTTGTGTTGGTTATGATGTGGTCGGAAATAGTTCATGAACACAAAAATTACTACAATTTACATAGTTCTTTGTCAATGTTTTTACATTATGGAAAACACGTCTTGCTGTTTTCATCTCCTTTCATTGCATTTTTGTTAAAAAGAAAGTTGCATTTTAATAAGAAACTTATAACGGCGTGCATAAGTATATTTTTACTTTTCCTTAATTCTCCTACTTAATGTTTCCCATTTTCCTCCCCCTAACTCAACCAAAACATATGCGCTAACAATAAGAATTTTGTCCATATTTGGTCCAATAAAACCATGGTTCCTATTCACATATCGTCGTTGAATCTTTAAATAGATTTTTGTTTAACATGATGCTATTGGGCCTGACCTTTCTTCACTATGACCTTCGTGACTCTAAAACCAATTGTCATTGCTTTCCGATCATGACATCATAAACAACCATAAAAGCTCCTTATGCTTGACATCCCATTGACGGGCCCAATTTAACATGGGTCGATTGTTCCTTCTTACAGTTTTTTATCCCAGACCAATTCTTTTGTGTGAAATGAGCACTATCACATTGCTTACCTAGTTCAACTAAGGCCCAAAACCAAATTTTGGACTTTCCTCCTTAGTGCTTACGGAGCTCACTTAAACACAATTGACCCTCACATTTTAAACCAACCTTTGCATTGTGTTGACAATAACCCATGCATCCTCCCCCATATTCAACTTCAACTTGGTACAAACATTTTCCTGTCATAGGTCTTTTCCTCATTGGTGTGTGATCTGTTAGAATCCATTTATCCACAATCCCACATTATTTAATTACGTGGGTTTGTTTTTTCAACTAAATTTCTAATAAGATTTTAATGGAACCTAAACCAATAACCAATCTTCCCAATCATGAGAAAAACATCTAAGAATATAAGATTGTCAGTTTCACCGTTACAAATAATCATCATAAACTCACTATATGTATACCTGCTAAAGTGGAATTTGGGGGAGCATTAAACTCATTTTCAGTTAGATAAGCCATGTCAAAGTCGACATTAATATTCTAATTTTCCTTTGTCAAGATTACCAAACATTTCAACACAAAACACTTATTTTATATCCTTCAGATAATACACAATAATCAATCTTATCCTCCTACTAAAAGAACAATGACCATTTACATTGTATGCACCACTTCAGCTCCATTATTTTTACAGCTTGCAACTTCATCTGAATTACGTAATGAAAAAGTTAATATAAGATAAAGACCTATACTACTTTAATGATTATTACATCCAACAACACCATGCCCCTACTTTCAAAAAGACAATGCAACAAACATACATAATGTCAAAATGTATATATTTTTTACTTATTGGTTCCCAACACAGAATTATCATTGCATTCATGTTGCATGTTATCAGTACCCTTATTATGCGTCAAGGTGTTTTGTTTTTACACTTTAATGGTTGACAATTTTAATGAAAAGGAGGTTCACAGAACCCTAAGTATACCTATATTTCCTCTTCAACCACGACAAAATCATGTCAATGATGCAATCTAAGAACAACAACAACGAATGCTGAAAAGTTATTACACGTCATATTGCATTATAGAAAACCCTTTAATTGCAGAATAAATCATCTCTTAATAATTATAACCATCACCAAAGTCGAAAACTCATAGCTGCACAAACAAAATTACCAATTCTTCATCAATGCAAATACCCCTATTCAGTGAAACTGCCAAACAAATCTATGTTCCCTCATTCATAAGACACCATGCCTCATCGCTAACTAACTCATACGACAATGTTTCTATGCTGCCAAAACACATGTAAGTCACAGACATTCAAGTTTTTGAAATCCAATGGATGGATGGTCTCTTCCACATGTTCAATTCCATATGCGGGAACCTTAAAGAATCAAACCAATAAGTCCCCATTTGCAACTGCTTCATGGTAATTGTGGTTAACTTCCTCCCATGTCTTGACTAAGATTCACTTATTTTCAGTGGGTGTAATTAACGATGAATTTATTCTTGAACATACGCAAAATAATGTCTAAACACCCAATAATATGAGTCAAGGAAAACCTAATAGATCTTAGAACAATTTAATATCATTTTCCAATTGTTTCAACTAGTCTATTACAATGAAGAAATAACAGATTCTAAAGAAGACAGACACAAAAAGGTGGTAGAGACCGCAAACTAAAAGAAATATCCTAACCCTTAATGTCAGGATATGGTCATATTATAATGGAGAAACTTATCAACCTCAATCGTAGGTAATGGAACTACATGTTCTGTTTTTCCTCAACCCTGATATTCTTATCTTTAGGGGGACAATGTGTATAGGTGACAATTGGCCACCAACCAAGTGGTCTAAGGCTCATCTAGTATTTTCAATGTCGAAATTCAATAAGCAGCCTATTAGTATACATTTAAAGTTATTAACAAAGTCATACCACCACATTACAAAATGCTTTTCACTCTACATAAATTCATGTTCTTCTCCCTACCACTTCAGCCAAAATTTACTAAAAAACAAGACCACAATACTCACAATGAACCCACCATAATGAACCCATGTACACACCTAAACCACAAAATGCCTTGAAACCTCTACCACATAATAACATTAACACCACTGCAAGGGCAAATTACCAATCACAATTGTCGTTGATCATTAATCACCATAACCTACACAAATAAGCACAAACTTAACGTTCTCTTTAGTAACAAGTTATATAAGAGTGACAGATTACAGTACATAGGCAATACGTTTTACCAAATATACAGAGTATGTGGACGATTGACATGAATCATAAACACACAACAAACGTAGAGGTTGTTGGGGATGAAGAAAGTTTCAAGAGGCACGTAACAAAAAAAACATATGTGCAATTTGTCATAGTCTAATTTGAAAATTGTTTGAGTGATAAAACCGAAATAAACCACTACCAAAGTGTTTTTACGTACACTTCTCTAAAAAAAGTCATGTATTGGTACACAAGTGACCATCTTCTGTACCATACAAACACCCTCATTGAGAAAACAATACTACCCAAATTCATTTCTCCTTAAGTATGAATTGCAACATACTGAAGATAATAACTATAATCCATGTTGTTGTTTAGACTCATTACAGATCTAAAACTAGACATCTTTACAAGAGGGAGACATCATCGAACATGCAAATAGGTCCAAATAAAAAATTTGGAAAAGACAAGACACACAATCCATGACAAGTCTAGGCACAATGTCTATAAAAACAACTTCGGGGATAATGAGAGAATGCAGATCATCAACACTAAATGATGTATATAGTGCTGCAATTTTCCTAACTACATGGTTCAATGTCCCACTTGCACACAATTTCAAATTAATAAAAACAAATTAATTCACATAACCTTTTCCCACATCACAATGAACCACAACTCACCATATTTCAGGACGACAAAATCAACTCCATTACATATATCACAATCGTATAACTATTTCAAGTTAAACCTCCAACTATAACAATTTTTTGTCACCAAAATTATTCTTACCTTGTGCCTCGCCAACCGAAAGGCTTTTCTGCCGACCCCAACTGCTTCAAACCACAAAATCGATCCCTTGTTCGACAATCATTGCCTCAATTAAAAATGTTTTGCTTCGAGGCGTCGTAAACACATCACCCACGCGAACGGATTTCACGTGTCGACATCTTCTTCTTATGTGGAACCATGTCACCAACGTTGCCACACCTTTGAACATTGCCCAACAACCAAACTCCTAGTCTAAAATCGATCCGCCGCTGTTCCCTTCTGCTATAAACTGATGAACAATTTTTCAATTTTTTCCCCAACTTTTTTCGATGTTCAAGCTTTGCCCATCATTTTAGTCATTCAACTTTACCCATGCTTTTGTATGATATTTGCAAATCAGTCACTTCAACAACATCAGTTTGCTGATGGAAAATCACAACCATCAATTATTTTATTATTATATTCGACAAATATAAAGTGATATCTCACCGGTGGACAAGAATTTGGCTATTCCACGCTAGACAACACCTAAAATTGGGCTACTAATGGAAATTTGCATAGTTTAAATGAGATTTTAGATTTCGACAAAAAAAAAGAGATTTTAGATTAAAGTCTCAATATTTTCCTTATAGAGCAAAAAACAAATCATTTCGGTAATAATATTTCACGAAGAAATTTAGGAAATGTTTGTAATTAGCTTGAATTGAATTTATATGTAAACCTATTTATTTGATTTATGAAAGTATTTTATTTTATTAATAATCATAAAATATCTCTTTTTACTTTGCTTCTATTTCCATTTTCCAGATTCCAAGATAAGTTTGTTTTTATGTTCATTTCATTTCATATATTCTAATTAATAATTATAAAAAATACTTTCATATTTTCCTTTTAAAAATTTATTAACAAAATGGCAAAAATAATACCAAAATCGCAGTTTTTACATTTTCTCTACATCTTAGAAATTGAAAGCACTTTTTTTTGGTAACAGGGAAAAAGAAACAAAACAAAACAAACAGAAGAAAAGAGTTACACACGAGGAAAGCAAACACCTTGAGCATCCGCCTGGAGGAGAAGAGAAAGCCCAGCAGGGGGTCTGCTAATTTAACCAGATTAATCTCACTTGTTGCCCCCATCTTAGCCATGAAATCTGCACAATGATTGCCCTCCCTCAGGGTATGATGTAGAGAGACAATCCAGTCCCTACTCATAAACTCTTTGATTAGGCCAAGTTGATGAAAGTTAGAAACTCCCTGCTTTATACAGTTAACTGCTAGATTGGAATCAGTCATGCACTTGATATTTCTCAAATTTCTGTTCCAACAGATGCAAAGACCCTCTAGGATAGCTATCAACTCTGCTTCAAGAATGTCCACATCCTTCAGGGCACCATAATATCCTCCCAACCAGCTGCCATCTTGTATTCGAATAATCCCACCAAATCCAGCTCCAGTGTCAGAAACACTCCCATCAGTGTTTAGAGCAAACTGATTGTGACTAAGGGGTTGCCAACACACCCATCCGGACTGGTCTATGGACAGGAACATGATCCTGCGGGTTTGAGAAAATACGATGCATGTTCCTTGCTAGATGAAAAATGGATTCAACGGTCTCCCAATTATTTCTCCTAACATTATCAAAGGTGAATTCATTCCTACTCTTCCAGATAAACCAAATGGCTGCAAGAAAAAGGCTCCCTACACATTCTATCCCCTTAATCAACCAATCTCTAATAAATGTTGTATTCCCTCTTCGCACAGCTCCACCAGCCCGCAAGACTTCCAAATCAAACGGTTACAAGAGCATTCCCGAAGACAATGCAAGTTAGACTCCATATCAACTTCACAACGCCTACAGATTCCATCGATTGACATGCCACAGTGGTGTAGGACACTGTTGGTGGGTAAGGAATCATGGCACACCAACCACAACATAAAGCGGATACTTCCATAGCTGGACTACACCAAATCCACTACCAAGAACGATGATCCACGATAGAGGAATCATGAGTCAGCCAACAGTAAGCACTATTAGTTGTATATTCTCCAGAAATTGCAGGCTTCCAGATAATTGAGTCTCGAACGGTATCACAAATTCTAAGAGTCAATGATTGGATGATAGTTAAAACATGGCTTGGGATTTGAGTCCAGAGGCAATCCAACCTCCAACCATCTTGACTCTACATATCCTTTATCCGATAATTGACATCATGAATATCTACATAAGGCACTAATTCACACAGCGGACCAATTCTAAGCCAGTTGTCAAACCAAAAACTAGACTCCCCATCTCCAATTTTAAAAGCAAATCCCTGATGAATCTGACTCCTAGCCTTCAAGATTGAATGCCAAATATAAGACCCTCTGCTAGTCGGGACTGGATCCTCTCCAGTACTAGAGAGGTCCAGTAGGAGAGAGTATATATGGTGAGACCCACAATGTGGTGGGTCCCTGATGGGTCCCACCATATATACTCTTTCACTCTCTCCTACTGGACCTCTCTAGTACTGGAGAGGAACCAGTTTCCTGCTAGCCGAAGCATCTAAAATATGTCTTCCATTTAAATATTTCTCATTCATAACGGACACCCACAACTTAGAACTTGTCATAGAATTCCAAATGAGTTTCCCAAGCATTGATATATTCTGGTTACGGGCTATCTTGAAAGCACTTTGAAAACGAAGTGACACTTGTATAATTATAGTAATGAAATATATTAACAATAAATAAAAACAAAAACAAAATAACATCAACTTTTTTCTTTCCGAAATCAAAGGCTGAGGGCGATCAAAATCCTTTTATCATTTTAAAATTGTGTTGCTGTCAACCAAAAAATAAAACTCCTTTTTAACGTCCCTAACCAGTAACTACTATCATTTGACATTACCACGTAAACAAAAGCAGAGAACGTAAATGTAGGAGAACTTCCTGCATAACCAGAATTTAATCAAAATACTTGGTCCGATGAGTTAATGGGACCTAGCTTCCAACATTCTTATCAGTTGACATCATGTTAGCTTATTACAGAAACTAATGCTCGAATAGACAAAATTCATGATAATGTAATGCTTTTTTTTTTTGACGGAGATAATGTAATGCTTTTAAATGGAAAATAGGAAGAGAATATATAAGCCTTCTCTAATCCAGATCAGGTACTTCCAGCAATAGTTCTATCAATTGTTTTTGTCGATACTCACTCAACTTTCTAACCTTCCTTATCTTGGCTCTAACTTCCATCTTGTTTAGTCTGCCATAACAATGGCACCTCTAGGTCATTCAACTCCAAGAAGTCTTGGGGGTCCCAAGACCCCGAGGCATCGCATGTAGAAAGCATTCCGTTTGTAGTAGATTCATCTTTTTGGCCCCAGGAAAACCCGTGTCCTTCACCTAATCCAACGCCGTCAAGGTCTCCTAAGTCCTCAAAAAATCTTATTTGGATCTAAAGAAGGTGCGCCCTCAGCATCATTTGCCTGACCAGGATTATCAACATCCTGTTCACATAATCACATAGTTAGCATAAAAATAAGAGAAAGATGGAGGATAAGGGAAGCATATTACAGATTCTTTATGCTTGCATATATTACAGGCTTAAAATTTACATAAAAATCCCCTCAATAAATTTATAGATAGATTTAAGACAAATCAATTTACATTATATAGTCCATCATCTTGAGCAGTAGCTTTGATTGATCTACAATTGAGCCTTCCTGCTTTTAAAGGTTACAGCAACTCAACATAATCTTATGCCTCACAGCAAGCTACAAGAATGAGCATACCACTAGAAAAAATCTAGTCAAAACTAAAGCCTCACCCTCCCTCAATGAAAAATAGGGGAAGATTGCAAAGTTATGTCAGCTTCTTAGTTTACACCTTTGAAAAACTAACCATTATTTGCAGGCCTTTTTAAGGGAGCAGTATCCAGCAGATCCTCAAATGAGACTAAGTCCAATCAAAAAAGCAAAATAAAATTTCAAAATAGTAATCATAGCAGTTTTAGACACATTTGTTTCAGATACTTTTAGTTGTATTTTGTAATTTTTTTTTACTTCTATTTTTAAAACTTCTATACCAATGTATAGATGACAATACCACAATATTAGATAAATGATGGCATTGTATTATATCTATAATAATGACTCAAGATAACTTAAAATATTATTTCTATTTCAATTTAAGATTTGCATTTTTTATTGATTTAATACTAATTTTATATGTTGTATTATCATGGTGTCGTGTCTTGTAATTTTTAAATTTTGTCAGGTCTCCATGTTTGTGACGTATCGTATTTGTGCACCGTGTTGGTACCAATGTTATCAAACTTGAGATCCTACCTAGAATCAAGAGGGGAGTGCAAGATCGTAAACTCAAGATCCTACCAAAATTGAAAATTATACTAAGAAACTAAACATAGGCAAAGAAATAACAGTGTTAAGATATGAAAATATATTTTGTATATCCTGTTTATTCTCTTTTGATTTAATTGTATAATTTCCTGTTTTAGGTTGATCCTAATCCCATATATCAAGGGATTGATTTCCTCATAGCATGTATATATATACCCTGTTGTATTTGCCAATTCTATCAATCAAATACACTTTTTATATTTCTATTTCAAGTTGGTACCAGAGCTCTTCTGGTCCAGGGAACCGTTTATACTCCGGTCACCCACCTAGGTCATCTTTTTTTTCAACGGCTGCCTGTGTGGACGCCGCCACAGTGTTCAGAAGTCGCCGATCTGCCACCCCACCGCGCGCCGCCTCCACCTCCTCCGCCACGCGCCGTTTTTCTGCAAGTAGCTCGCCGGTGTGTGGGGTCCACGCGCCGCCCTCCCGGCCTCCGTTCGCGACGCCGCTTGTTCCGTTGAGTTCGTCGGCTCTTCCTCTGTCTGTTTTGACCACTTTCAGGTCGTGGGTCACACTCTTTGGTGGCTGTTCGGTCGTTTTTGGTTGCTGCCAAACCGTTTTTTCGGCGGCTGTTTGACGTTCCTGCTGTTGTTTGGTGTTCTTGCTACTGTTTGGTGGCTGTTTGACGTTCTTGCTTGCTGCTGTTTGGTGTTTTCTTGTTGCTGCAACACTGTCTTTTAGTAGCTGTTTGGTGTTCTGGTTGTTGTTCTCCTTCTTTTTCACATGGCGAAGATTCCCAAAGTTGATAAGGAGGATCCAAAAATTGAGTCTTCTAAACGGGGACTGGTTTCCTTTGCCTTTTCTGGTTCACCGGTTATTACCTCTGAGAAGTTGAATGGTAAAAATTATCTAGACTGGTCTACTGCAGTTGAAATATGGTTTTTAGGCCAGGGTCTTTATGATCACCTTGTTAAGAAGGCTTCCGAGGTTGATAAAGACGTGAGTGATGAATGGTAGCGAGCAGATTATCAACTTGTATCTGTATTATGGCAGTCCATTGAGCCCAAATTAATGGTGCATTTTCGCCCGTACAAGACATGTTATGATGTTTGGAAGAAAGCTCGGAATATTTATGCCAATGACATCCAGAGATTGTATGAATCTGTTCGTGGTTTAGCAACACTTCAAATGGTTGATCATGATTTGCCATCTTATTTGAATCATGCTCAATCCACCATTGATGAGCTGAAGCTGATGTTGGTTAGTGATGATCTTCAGAAAGTGTTAAGTAAGCTCGATAATATGTTCATGGTCTTTATCCTTCATGGACTTCATAAGGACTATGGATCTGTTCGTGATCAGATTTTGACAAATCCTACCATCCCTACGGTGGAAGAACTCATAGATCGTTTGATTCGGGTTCCTTCACCTGAGGCAGAATCTCAAACAACATCTGAGTCCTCTGCTTTTGTCTCCAGTACCACTGAACGTGGGGGACGAGGTCGTGGTCGTGGTCGTGGTCGTGGAAAAGGGGGTAGAGGAAACCTTCATTGCACCTACTGTCAGAGAGATGGACATACACGTGATAGGTGTTACTCTTTGCATGGTTTTCCGAGCAAGACAGCTAATGTTGCTCAATCTCTGACTTCAGAGCCCAAAATTGAATCTGAGAGCAATCATCCAATCTCCTGGTCTGCTGATGATTACAAGGAGTACCTTCAACTGAAGGCAGCCCAACAGACCTCTTCCTCAGTCACTGTTGCTCACACTGGTAATTCTACAGTCTGTCTCTCTCATTCTACGCCTCTTGGACCTTGGGTTTTGGATTCCGGTGCTTCTGATCACCTAACTGGTAATGCCTCTCTTTTCCCTAACTTATCCTCACCTAAAACTCCACATCATATCACCCTTGCTGATGGGTCCAAAGTCCAAGCCACTGGTATTGGCCAAATTTCACCTGTTCCCCTCACTACCTTTGAAATCAGTTTTATTAGTTCCTGGATGTCCCTTCAATTTAATTTCCATAAGCAAGTTAACTCAATCATTAAATTGTGCCATCACCTTCACTTCTGATTCTTTCTTGATACAGGACCGGAGTACGGGACGGACGATTGGAGCAGGATCTGAATCACATGGTCTTTACTACCTTCAGTCCTCTTCTTCTACCATATGTGCATCTACTGAGTCTCCTGGTTTGCTTCATCGTCGTCTTGGTCATCCTAGCTTACATAAACTGAAGAAAATGGTACCCTCATCTCTCCCAGTTGGAGTCCTTAGAGTGAGTCGTGTCAACTAGGAAAGCATGTTAGAACTTCTTTTCCTAGTAGCGTTCATGATCGAGCTGTGTCTCCTTTTGATATTGTTCATTCTGATGTTTGGGGTCTTAGTCGTGTTGCGTCTATTTAGGACATAGGTATTATGTTACTTTCATTGATGATTTTTCAAGATGTACTTGGATCTTTCTAATGAAAAATCGTTCTGAGTTATTCACAATTTTCAAAACTTTCTGTTTAGAAATCAAAACTCAGTTTGGCAAAGTAATCCGTGTTTTGCGAAGTGATAATGCTAAAGAATACTTCTCTGATTGTTTCACTTCCTTCATGAATTCCCATGGCATTCAACATCAATCTAGTTGTCCTCATACACCTCAACAAAATGGTGTTGCCGAGCGAAAACATAGACATATTGTGGACACTGCCCGTACTCTGCTATTGAATGCTAATGCACCTCCAAAATTGTGGGGTCATGCTGTCCTTATTGCAGGATATTTAATAAATCGGATGCCATCCTCTGTTTTGAATGATCAAGTTCCTCATTCCCTGTTATATCCATTGGATTCTCTTTACTCTGTCCCCCCTCGTGTGTTTGGTTGTACTTGTTTTGTTCATGATCTTTCCCCAGGTCGTGATAAGTTGTCTGCCCGTGCTATCAAATGTGTGTTCTTAGGATATTCTCGTGTCCAAAAGGGGTACCATTGCTACTCTCTCCCACTACACATTGGTTCTACACCAGTGCAGATGTCACCTTCTTTGAAAGACACACCATTTTTTCAGTACCTCAGAATCTTCACTGGACTCCGATCTCTATTCTCAGGTATTGCCTATTCCTCTTCTTGATTGTCATTTTATCAGAGAAAAGATTCTCTCCGGTGTCATCAAGACTTCCTCAGTTTGCTCCAAGGATCAACTTGCAGATATTTTTACTAAATCGTTACGTGGTCCTAGGATAACCTATATATGTGACAAGCTGGATGCCTATGATATGTATGCTCCAGCTTGAGGGGGAGTGTTAAGATATGAAAATATATTTTGTATATCCTGTTTATTCTCTTTATTCTCTTTTGATTTAATTGTATAGTTTCCTGTTTTAGGTTGATCCTAATCCCAAATATCAAGGGATTGATTTCCTCATAGCATATATATATATACCCTGTTGTATTTGCCAATTCTATCAATCAAATACACTTTTCATATTTCTATTTCAAGTAGATAATGCAAAAAAAACAATAAATCGCAACATTACACCAAACTTAAACTTAAGTTTCATAACCATAAGATCAAAAGGAAGTCATAATTAGTCACATAACATAAGTTCTCCATGAGATGATGAGATTAATGTAAAACACAAAAGCAAAAAGTCCAAAACACAAAAGAAAATAATCCAAGCCTAGAGCAAATCCCTAATGTGCCAAGCATAATCATCCTCCATTGCAGCTGCATCCTTATCAGTCTCATCTCCAACTTCATCATCACCACTTTCTCGACCCTCTCTGTTGTTGTTTACCTGGGTTTAATTCTTGTTCCAATCTAAACCTAGGTGCTAGTGGTGCTACATCAGTTGTAGCTGTAGATGAATTGGAGGTTCCTAATGCTGGAGAAAGTAGTGATGAAGGTGGAGGAGATGATGAGATTAATGTAAATGCAGCTGTTAATGTTAGAGGATGATCATCCTGACTGGTACATTAGGGATTTGCTCTAAAGTCTAGGCTTTGGTGTATTCTGTTGCGTTTTTGGTGTCTGGTTACTTTATGTTAGAAATTTAGCAAACCTTATGTATGTGACCATTTATGACTTGTTTTGGATGTCATGGTTATGAAATTTAAATTTTAAGTTTACTCTAATGATATCCTTGTTACAATCCTACATTTTACGGTCTCACAAGCCCCCTCCCAATCCTAGGTCGGATCACGATCTTGACAACATTGACGCGCGGTAATTTTAAATATAACCACTAAGAACAAGGTTGACTTATGAAGAGCCAAATGCAAAAAGAAAAGGGTTAAAAAAAACTGTAGCGAATATAGTTAGAGATCAACAAAATTGGGGAGCATCTAACACAAATCTTAATCATGCCAATATTTCCCAGAATAAGCACAAGTATAAATAACAAGAAATAGATTGCACACCTTGATTCCATTGCTTTCATTCACAGCCAATGCGTTATCATCTTCTTTGAATAAGTCAAGCATAGATAAAATGCTGTTATCAACTTGATTGCTTGGAGCTGAAGGATCTGTTGAGCAAGACGGCATCAATCCTGATAGACATGATACAGAGGTCAATCCAATGCATCCAATTTTAGAGGGATGCATGTCATTTGCAACAGAAATATGACTTGCACTAGGTAGAATGGGAACTTGTGGAGATATAGCAGCAAGAGGGACAGTTTGGACACAACCAATTTCCTCTTCGTCCCAGTCTTCCTCATTAAATGGCTTTCCATATTGTGCACCATTCCTGGGACCAGGACCTTCCTTCTGGAATACCCTACAAATCACATAGGAATCCTGCAATACAAATAAACCAGCAGAACAATTAAAATAAATTCACAAAAATAACAACCAGGAATATGCAAGGAGACAAAAAGCCAATAAACCAAATTAAGAATGCATCAAGGGATGCTAAATTAGTCAAATGCACAGTAATAAGATAACAAATAAGAGTTTCCATTCTGTGCCATATAAGTTGAGCACACACAAAGTATCCAATACTATGCACCGGTTTAATAGGTAAGATTTAACATGAAAAGACACCATTCCATTTTGATGCCATATCCAACAAAAGCTGTAATTTTGTATATTGAAATATGTTTCCATTAAAGACTAGCTTTTCCAGTGTGACACGGCAATATTGCAATGATAGTAGCAAGAATACCAGACATTACATGCACTCACTGGCACAAACCCTAAAAACTACACCTATTTATATTTAAAAAAAAAAAAAGTTCACAGCTAACTGATACATATATTTCCTCAGTCAAAGTTGTTTACCAACCTGTGGAATGCCTTTGGCAGTAAGGTCCTTGTCTTCAAGTCTGAATTCATGCATGACCCAATCAGTTCGGTCTCCCTTAGGGGCTCTGCCAGTGTGAAATACCAGGGTTTTTATCATCCCCACGACTTGGTTTTTGTGTTCAATTGACCTATCCTTCCCAGTAGTCTTCCAGTACCCAGTTTCCGTTGCCCGATTCATCCTCCCTCCACTGGAATATTTCTTTCCACGAGGGCAAAAGAAGTACCATTCTAAATCCCCAGTTCTGAGCAAAGATTTATCTGAAAAACAAACAACAAACGAAACATTACTAAGACAAGCATGAGGAACACACAAAATAGACCAAAGAAAAACCTGTGTTCAAACCTGGGAGATCCCACGGAGCATACTTGTATATGTCAATTTCAGCAATGACATCAAAAGGGAATTTTCGACCCAGAACCTTCCTCTTCAGAAAGTACTTAACCAGCTCAACGTCAGTGGGATGAAACCGAAACCCTGGAATCAATTTTGTTTCGGCCATCGAAAAAAAAAAGGAAAAAAAAAACCCAAACAGGAATTGCTTCAGAAACTAACGACCTTAACTTACTACACTCCAATCCAATACCACCTCACTCACCAGCAGTGAAAACCCGCAACAAGAAGTAGAAACTTCGCTTGAAAAAGAAAAACCAAACAGAAGCAAGAAATTAATAACTAGAGTGATTAATTTAATTAACCCTAATGTAATGGGGGAGGAAGCGAAGTGTCAAGTCCAGTGGCGGAAGAAGATATTCCAAGAACACCAAAGCCTGCCACGGTTCATGAAGAAGGGGAAATGGCACTGGAAGCCCACAATGGATGACGATCCCTTTCGAAGAAGAAAAGTCATCGGCACCAGTGGAACCCTAACATAGCAAATCCAATTCAATTCCTCTCAGAAAACAAGAACAAAAAATGAAGGGTTTGTCGCAGTGATTAGGTCATTCTGGAAATGAAGACCTGCGATTGCGGAGAGTAGAGAAGAAGCGAAGCTTACCAGAGAAGGAAGGAGGAGGAGACTCGCACTCCAATTTCAATCTTTGAATTTTGGAGAGTGGGAGTGTTCAGTAATAAAAATGGGAGGGTCTTATTTATATTGGGATTTAAAAAAACAAAAATTGTTTCTTGCAGGAGGGGTTTCCAATTCCATACCATTGGCTTCTTCTCTTTCATCCCGTAGGGATAGCGAGACTAACGCGGCAAAGAATTAAATTTTCTTAACAAAAAGTATTAAATAAAAAGTATTAATATATTTAATATTTTAAACATATAAATAATTTTAATGTTTTATTTGATAATTAAAATAATCATTAGGAGAATATTATAAAAGAATTTAAAATTATTTTATCACGAGAAGTTCTTTTATTTCATTGTTTTATTCAATATTTTTAAAAGAAAAAGAGAATAAATAACCTTAAATTTTCATTTCTTTTATAAATAGATGTCATTAACTTTCACTTTATTCTAATTAATTTTTAAATTTTATCATTATTACTATAGGTGTTTTCATTAACATGAAATTAAATCATAATAATAAAATTAATCTCAATCTTTCAAAAATTTTGTATTTTAAATATTAAAAACATATAAAATGAAGAGTACACCGTAGATTTTATATTTTTATTCTTTAATTTGTCAAGTTTTAAGTATATTTGAAATTTTAAAAGTGAAATATGATATTGTTTTGAGTTTAGGGGCTTTATTTAAAAAATTGAGACTTCATTTCTTATCATTTTAATCTTTTAAATATAAAATATTAAAGGATTAAAATTGACTCCATTAATAATTTAGTTTCATGTTAATTAAAGGGCCCATTGTAATAATGATAAGTGTTTTAGGATCAATTAGGATAAACTGAAAGTTTGTGATGCCTATTAATAAAGAATGTGTTTGATAAAGCTAGCTAAAAGCTGAAAAACTAAATGAAAGCTGAAAGTTTGCTGAAAACTGAAAGCTAGATAAAAGCTAATAAATTAGCTTATTTCATTGAAATAACCCTCACTCACCATTATCAAACACTAATAGATAATAGACTATAGACTTGAAGAAATTGTTCCCAAGTGAAGAAATGGACAAATTGAAGAAAATAAAAGAAAATCGAAACAGTGAAGAAATCCTACCTAGACTTAGGTAAATTTTGGATTTCGAAACTCCTTTAAACTCGTATAACTAAACTCTTTATGAAACAAAAATTGTTTCAACGAAAATAAACTAAAATTGGTAAAAGAAAGAGGAAATTGAAGCCACTTCATGATAGGTGTAGCTCGCTATAAGGAGAACAAATGAATAAGAGCGTACGGGAAGGATGGAGAAAATAAGTTTTACGAAAACATTTTCTGTTTTCACTCTGTTTCCTGTTTTCTGAAACTTTACAAAGAAAAAATTGGAAATGCTGGAAACAGCAAATTTTTGTTTTCAGCATTTCCAGTTTTTCCTTTGTAAAATTTCAGGAAACAGGAAACAGAAAATGAAAACAGGAAATGAAAATGCAAACCAAACAGGCCCCAAGAGCTCGTACTTTTTTGGTTTCCAGGAAAGAGTGGGAAAATAAATGAAAATCTATCATGGAGAAAATAAGAGCTCTTACTTGTTTGGTTTCTAGGAAAGAGTGGAAAAATAAATGAAAATCTATCAGTTAGGTTTTTTCTTTCATTTTTAAATTAGGAAATCAGAATAAAGAAAAATTGTTTTGAAAAGAAAAATAATTGCGGATTGACGCACGGATAGCCCTAACCCTAACCCACTTAAAATTTTAATTTTTGGTCAGAGGCTAAAACAACTCACTCATTAGGGGGCTTAAAAAGGGGGGCATATTGGGTTTTGATGGGATGGGTCATGGAGCTTGGGGCCTATTTGATAACTCTAATAGATGATGGTGGGCGAGAGTTATTAAGGCATAGAATTATAACAAAGTTTCAGCTAATAGCTAAAAAATAGCTTTTTAAAAAAAGCTATCTTAATGTAGCTTCTAATAAACTACCTTATCAAACACTGAAAAAATTATTTCTACTACCAATTTTAGTAGTCATCTAGTTAAAATATCTCAACCAAACACACTAAAAAGGTAAAAGTCCAAGTTCATTATATACTTTTTTTCCTTTTTAAAATAAGAACCCTACTTTGTAACAAAAATAAAATAGCTCTAAGTTTATTAGCTAAACTAGATGATAATTTTGAAAAAAAAAAGAAAAACATTAGAGCCCGTTTGATTTACATTTTCATTTCCTATTTTCATTTTTTGTTTTCATTTTATTTTCTGTTTTTTGAAATTTTACAAAGGAAAAACTGAAAATGTTTCTTTGTAAAATTTCAGAAAATGAGAAATAGAAAATAGAAAGAGGAGATGAAAATGCAAAGGCTTAAATACATTTTTGGTCCCTATACTTTTGTAAATGGGTGATTTCGGTCCCCCTACTTTTAATTGCTCAATTTTGGCCCCTCTTTTTTAAAAATTGAACAAATCTAATCCTACCGTTAGCCTCCCATTAAATATTTAGCAGAGTTTGTCGACATGGATTTAATTTTGTAACGTGTAAACTATCACATGACAAAGATTATTATTTAATTTTTTAAACGAAAATTCAGAAAATAAAATCAGATTCTACATAATTTAATACAATGAGACAACAAAATAAAAAAAAATCCCACTACTACACTCCAATTTCCTAAAAAACAATAAAGCAAATACAAGTCCCAGAACTAAAACAATTGCAGGTCTGTTTCAAGCCACCAACCAAGCGAACTGAAATCTCATTCGGGCATGAAATTAAATTAAAATGAAATCGAAAGCGAACTAAAATCTGCAAGCTCTAATTTTTCGTTTAAAAAATTAAGAGATAAAATTATATAATAATCTTTGTCATGTGATAGCTTACATGACACAAAATTAAATTCATGTCAGCAAACTCTACTAAATATTTAATGGGAAGCTAACGGTAGGATTAGATTTGTTCAATTTTTAAAGAAGATGGACCAAAATTGAGCAATTAAAACTAGGAGGACCAAAATCACTCATTTACAAAAGTATAGGGACCGAAATTGAGCAATTAAAACTAGGGAGACCAAAATCACCCATTTACAAAAGTATAGGGACCAAAAATCTATTTAAGCCAAATGCAAACCAAACAAATCCTTACAAGCCAACCTGAGTGAGTCAACTTGGCATGAAGCTGTGTGATGAACATATAGCGAACTATTCTTTCACCTTTTACTAAAGAATGAGTCAACTTGGCTGGCTCATTTTAACAATTCTAATTAGAAAAGAGATAAAAGCGCATATAGAAAGAGAGAAAATGTGTCTAATATCCAAAAACACCTTTTTCCATCATTTTCATCCCACAAGATCCAACCGATGGTTTGCGATTATTTTTAATATAAATACTTTATTTCCTCTCATTTTTTACTGGTCAAGTGAGAGAAGAAAGCATATAAACTTTTTTCCCCTTTTAATCCAATCAAAATCAAAATTAACCCCACGTTCCATTTTTTTCCTTCTCTATTTTCTTTTCACTTATTTTTTTCCTCCTATTTCCTTTTTACATCCACTCGAAATCGGAAGTGTAAATTTTGTTTGTTTGTTCATTAAAGCCACGATTTCAAGGAAAAAAAAGGTTTCCAGACACGATGTCACCAAAACTTCAATATGATTGATATGAAGGTGAACAAATTTCACCGAGAGTAAACAGGATCAATTACACATGATACAAACAAACACCATTAAAGAATTTCGATAACAATTTTCCAGTGCAAGTATTGAAGAATCAACTTCGGGAAGACACGCCATAAATCAGCTGAGATCAGGAAGAAATAACAGAGCAGTTCGTCAATACTAGAGGTCTGCCAATGATAACGGATGTCCAAAACGTACCAGGTCAGTATTTGCTCAACAACTCAACGCACCCCCAAGGCTTCGATGAATCATACAGTTTTTTTTTTTACACAGTAATCTTATCATATCAACGTCCAATAAATATCTGGTCTGTACTCCCGCTAAAATCACTGTACAATTTGCACTATCTCTCATCATTTAGGAGGCTAATGCCAACTTCTCCAAGTAGCAAAGCTTCATTCACAAGAAACAAGGAGGAAAGAAATATAAATAAGACTCGGCTCAAGTAAATTTAACCTCGTGGACCTTCTTCGAAGTACTTTTGCGAGTCAGAATCTTCTTCCCACGGCCACCAGAAGAAAGGAGGCTGCATACTGCCACCTATTAATTCTTACCTCTCACAATAACTCTTAAAGCCACATACCACAGTGAACCGAACACCCTCCAATGACTTATAAATGCAATATGAGTTGATGAGTATTCACTGTGCAAGCTTAGTCATAAGGGAACAAGCAAATGATCACCATTCACAAAATATCTCACAATATTCCATTCAAAACCCTCTGGTAATAATCATATTGCCGTGTTCGCCATGCATCCAGGCTGCTACTAATAAGTGAAAGCACCAAAGATACACATTGCTGCAAGGAGAGCAAAAAAAAATGTAATGATTGCAAAAGAAAAAAAAAAGCAAAGGAAGTAACTAATATTAATATTGACACCTCTTCTGTTAAATTGAGATGGAATCGCTTTCTTAGGTTCTGTATTGTCCGTGGGCCACCTTTAAAGCAGGGGAAACCAGAGTCCTGATAACAACATTAGAATACAATAATTCAGGGAAAATCCAGCATGAATGGGAGAGTATTTCCTGACTTTCTCCTCCCATGCCCATACACGTGCATAATAACAATAAAAGGCTGAAATATGTACATGCACAGTTGAGTGTCAAGACTATCAGAGGTCAATCATGTTGGAAGAGGAGGCATTCTGCAAGGTTATAATCAAGCATCATCTACAAGGAAGGGAAATATGGAAACCTCTAATCAAACAAAAGTGTAACCTTTTTGCACAAACTGTTTAATGAAAAATAGGTTGCTTTCTCCTCTCACTGTGCTTGGGTTGGAAGGAACAACACTCCCAAAAGAAAAGACACAGTGAACTTTACTATTCAGCCATGTTCTAGAAAAACCTAACAACATAACCAATTTGCCATCCACTGCCTGTTATCTAGAGCAACTGCCATTATTCAATTGGTTAACAGTCATGCTGGATACTGCCCATCCACCATTTCCATATAAAAAACCAACTTTTTAGAACATATACCATTTAGTGAGAATTGCTTGCTATGATTGTCATCCTCAGACCTCAATAAAAAATCCCCATACCTGTCTTCCAACCCATATTCAATGGATATCACTTGTTTATTGCTTGATTCTTGGCAGAATTTATAACTAGAGATTATCTATACGACCTTAAAATGCAAAGACGGGCTCCTCACAAGCTTCTGGAGAATATAATCCTAAGATTTAAAATTGCAATTCTAAATGAAGATATGGATTGCAATATTTGGCTTCAATTTTGTAGTTCAAAGATTGGGTCCAATGTGCAAGCAGAGAAACTTGAAGCACTTTATAGTCTCAGTAGTCTTAGGGCTAAGTCTACACTCCTCAGTTTTAACAAGTGTTTAAAAACTAGACTGGTCATTGAACTAGTAAAGGCGTGCCCATGGTTCGCTAATCCCATGATAGTTGAAGTAGTGATAATTAAATATATATTTTTTATATTAAATAATGTATTAAGAAATAAACTAACATACAATCATAAGAAATGTAGGTAAGATTTTAAATTAGCATTAAATGACTATATTATATGTCCTACAAAGAAAATAGTAATAAGAGGCTAGATAATAATGATTCATAGGTGAACCTTATACAGGAGCCATTATTTGACTAAAAATGTTTTTGGTTAAATTTAAATATTAAAAAATTTAAAAAAAAAAAAAAACTAATTCAAACCAGTTTCTCTACCACCTGTTTTGGACCAGTTCAACCGTTTCCCACTAGTTCCCTGATCAGCCAGTTTTTTTTTTATGTTGGTTTTAACCTAATGGTAGACCAACCAAAATTTACTACAGGAATCATGTTGTATGGCTGCTCTTTGTACAAGATGTGCGCATCCAATTATTTGGAAATATAGTACGTTATGTATCACTCTAACTCTATGAAGAAGTAATGTAAATATAAGGAGATTTTTCGGTCAGTATATAGCTAGCAAGGTTATTTGTAAACGCATAAACTTCCATACTAAATAGGCAAAGTTGGGTTAGTCACTGTACATTAAACAGCTTTCAGTGGTGGCTAATAATTAAAAATGGGGGTTGACATAGAAAAGTAGGGGACAGCATGAATTAGGTTTGGGCCAACAATAAAAAACGGACCATAACACAGCCTGTTGTTCTGTTATGAGAAATAAGAGCTAATCACACCCAGACAATGAATACGGGTAGGGTATATTAGATGACAGTAGGACTACAGCACAGAGCTAACATTTATATTACCTGCAACATCTCAACAAGAAGAATAATACGCTCAGCATGTTTACGGCAAGTAAGGAAGCCTTGAATGCATAAAACCTGAATTACAGGGGATGGAGCATCAGCTAAATTTTGAGCTAATAAAAGCAAAGGCCATCTGCAGACTATATATACATATATTACCTTGAAATAATCAAAGAACTCGCTTGGAATGCCCTCAGCATCAGAATCCATGACCTAGGATAATCATATTATCATTGTTAATGTATAGAAAAAAAGCTAGTGACAGATCAAATGGATACTCAAAAATCAGGTGTAATAAACAGCAAATGGTCTCAGTTCTACCTCAAGAAGCTCCCGGGTTAATTTGAAAGGTGCACTTTCAAAATTAACACCACCCGGTGAATTCGAAAGCATGAAGCCAAAATCAATATGTATAATATGACCTTCTTCATCCAATAAGAGGTTTCCATTATGCCTATCCTTCACCTGGATGAAAAGAAAGCAAGAATGAGAAGTAGTAGAACACTAACCTTCAATAACAATAAACAGAAAAATATTATGATTTCAATTGTAATTTAAGCAGTAATGCACCAGTTATAGAGAATGCAAGCATGCACATGGTGAGATGTTTCACACCTGCAGAAGGTAGCAAACCAGGGAATATCCAGCCATACTTTCAACAAAATTCCTCTGAAACGAAAAAAGTAAACAAATCATCAGATTTTACAAATGATATCTTCTCCATATTTAACATAAAATCAAGGTGTTTTTCACCACATAATAGAATTAGAAAAATGATGCAAGAAACATTATTCAAAAGAACGAGGGCTAACCCTTAAAAACTTAAAACCTGCAAGAAACCACACTGGAACATTATGCCAGAGCAAGTTTAATGCACAACAATGCAGTGTATCTTAGCATTTCTACATTACCTGAGCAAGTTTAAAACTCGGAGAATCTTCTTGATACTTGGCAATGAAGAATTCCCGTAAACTTGAGATGTTGGGATATCTACTCTTGATAGAATGTAGAGAAGCCTACAAATCAATTATACATAATCAATAATTAGTAAGCACGGAATGCAGATGTGTCAATAAATTTGAAATGTGTAAGCACGGAATTACCGTATCTGGAATCGTTTCAATAAGAGCAGTGTAAGAAGAAGTACATAACACTTCATAAGGGCGCAGCCAGAGTGGTAGACCAGCTTCTTGGAAAATATCTGGAATCAAAATCTAATGATTGTAAGCAAGATGTCAAAAATCACAAACAGACAAAAGTTTGCTGCATCCTGGTGTAATCTGGTATCAGGACACAGTAAAATAAGATCCAATCATTCATCATCAACAAATCTTAGGTGCATCCAGCCTGTTCGCTGGATAATTTCATTCTTGCTTTCACATATTTCAACTTTAATTTACAACTACTGCATCAAAAATTGCAATCAAGTAGATTTAGCATATCTCAGTGTGCACATCCAAATGGAACTTAAAATGATATCATAAAAACAAACATTTGTTCTCAGAAGAAAAAGACCTTTCATGATTTGTGTTGGCCTGTTTTCCTCTTTACATAACAGCAGAATGAAAAGAGAAAAAAAAATCTTGAATAGAGTAAAAGGCTAAAAGCTGATCTGCAGCTTTATAAAAAGTAAAAAAGGCTTCATTAGGAACCAGAAAGGCAAGTGAATGGAAAAGAAAATAGAAGAATAGCTTGAAAACAAGAATTTCTTTTGTAGATATTTTCATATTTCCCTTTCTTTTCTCTTGGTACATTCCCAGGTACAATTCATGTCCTGCTCATAGTGAAATTAGAATGTATAGCCAGTGAAAAACTAGGGCCATCAGTCAGAAGAACATGCACATGTGAAGGGCATAATATACATCTTATTTGACCATAATCATAAATAAAAATAAGAGTTGTTGTGGAAAACAAACAACAAAAGAAAAAATAATATCAAAAACCAAAAGTATTTGCGCCATCATGAACATCACTGGAAAAGAGTTGTTAAATTCTGGATATGAAGGGACAGGTGAAAAGCTTGAAAGAGACCACCTACCATAGAAGTGTGAAATAAGTTGAACTGCCAGATGCTCCTGCCTACAGTCATCCCCACTCTTTACAATAACCTATGTGAAAAGGGGAAATTATTGTATCATGCTCAAGAGATTTGTGAACTTAAACAAATTCTCAAATAGAATAATCAAATAACTCATCTAGAACAAAAACTGACCATACTTTACACTTTACAAACCATATTGATAAAATAAATAAAAGACTATATAGTGTAGCTTTCAACACAAAAAAAAAAATCAAAGTCTTGTTTGCTAAATATATATTATCATTCCAGACTCTATTATGTGAATTCCATCAAGATATGCATGATACAGATGTGTGTCACAATCTCTGAAAGCACACAAAGAATGAAGGAAATATTTCATTAATAGCAATATATATTATATAGACAACATTTTCGTGGCTAGCCCATTCTCCAAAAAGCAAGCTTGTCCAAAAAGTTGTGTCAACCTTTCTCATAGTTCACTGCTGGAGAATATTCTTTCAGATTGTTGTTCCATTGATACAAGTCTAATTTTACAAACCATTTAGAAAATACTTTAACGGGGCTATTTTTCAGAAAAAGATTCAATGCACTGTACTTTAGTAAGTTAAAAAGAGAATGATTAACAATACAATATTCTCAATATCACTCAAAATTACAATGTGCACATGATTACAATTGCAAAATATTATCTTCTGACTTGGATGAACAGCTCAAATACAAAATTAATAAATACACAAAACACTTCTCTTTAAGTGATAAAAAAATATTTATCAAGATATACTTGGATGCCCTTTTTTATTATCTGCTATGCGTGCCACTCTAATTTATGTGCTGACTTCATGTCTTCTTTACTTTCCAAAATAACAATATATCAATCAAATTCTATTGATTGATAAGTATACTTACAGATCGCAAGTCCCAACCAGGCAAATTTCCATGTATAGAAGCCTTCTGTATCCTCTCTTTCTTTACCTCCCAAAGTTCACCAGACAAGGCATCACTAGCTTTGGGAGTAATTCCATTAGCCTGTTCAGAGGAATCATGTCATGTATAGCAATGCTATTTCTAGGTTTAAAGTTTAAACAAAACAAAACTTACAACAACTATGCCTTACCCTAGGTTGTGCATCTGACGAATCTTGACCAGCACCTTTCAAAGGCAGTCCAAGAGGAGCTTCCCCTTTTGCTGCCGCAGCCTAGCATATTTGAAATGTTAGCAAAGACTAATTTGTAAGATAAACTGGGAAATGCCAAACAAAGTCATGTACATGTCATCATGTCATGGTGAGAAAGGACTTTCATTGAACAGAATGACTTTACATGATCCATAGTATTGGTTATGGTTAATACTAACAACCTATATCCTGCAATATGTATGCATAGTTTAATGTTAAATGTTCTTGATTATATTTTCATGTAATGGGATACATGATAATTTTCCATTGGACATTAATTATATGACAATCAGACATGAATCTATATGCACTAAAACAGTAGTTGACTTTATGCTACTCCAACAACTTTACAGCAACAATAACAGTCAAGGTCTTTTCCCACTAGGTGGGTTAAGCTACATGGATCAAAAACACTGATGTCCTATCATGAATCATGTCTAAAGCCACACCATTCAAATCCAAATTCTTCTTAGTGGTTTGACCTATTTTTCTTTGGTATCTCTTTACCTCTACCTATTTTTCATTATCATCTATCTAATCTACCCATCTTACTAGTGCTTTTACAAATCTTCTCTACACATGCCCAAACCACCCAAGGGAAGACCCTATAATCTTTTCCACAATTTTGTGGAGAAAAATCAGCTGACTTTACTTACTTTGGCCAAAAGACATTAGACACTGATATAATGAAATTAAAAGTTTCCAGCTAAGGAAAAGGATAAACAAACTTGTAAGTTGACAACTTGACTTGAGCCCGTGGCAGTAATACAGTTTCAAGTTCAACAACATTAAATAAGAATAAGAACTAATGCTCGAGTACATTCCAAAGATATATGAAAAGTTGAGAAATAGTCTGTTATGAAAACTTGGCTGGCCTTTAACATGCCTGACACCAAATGAGAACTTAAAAAGAGAAGCTCAATAACAACATAGAGGAAAAAAATGTGAATAGCACTCCTCAATATCCCTGAATATCACTAGAAGACTCACCTTTACTTCCTCTATTGCCACTGTGCTTGGAACACGACGATGTTCCTTCCGCCGTCGTGGTGCTTGATCCTCAATATCTTCCATTCTAACCCCAGGATCAGCTTTCAACACTACTCGTACCCACTCCACATCACTGTCACGTCCTGGTCTTGTCATTTCTCGTATACCTTCTTTATAAATTGAAGCAGGAGGCTGACTGCCACCATGTAGATCCACTTCAGCCTTCTCCATCCGATCATGTAATTGTGCTTCCACAGAAAGATTCACACTAACAAATTTGATTTTTGTGTCAGATACATGGGTCATTGCCTGGTCAATAGCCTGAGCAGTTGATCTGGACATTCTATCATTGCTATTGCGATACACCTCTTGTGCTGTCCATAATGGATAAGCCCAAGGGGGTGGTTTTTGCAAGAGAGCATCTCCATTCGCCAAAGGAATTCCACCTTTAGAAAGTTTCTGAGAACTGGATGCCTCCTTGGAATTGCTATAACAAATGTTTTGCAGGAAGGGCAACATATCAGAAAAGTGATTCTCATTTTACTAACTGCACTATTTTCCATAACACGTGAAGATTATTATCCACATAATACCTTGGCATATCACATTTCAAAACTTCAACACAAATCAGGTAAGGTGCCTTCTCCCTAGAATTCAAGAGAACAGCTTCATCTTCAGGTATATGAAGCACACGGTACATGCCCTTTCCCAATGGAAAACAAACACCTAGGAATATTGGAAAAGCAAGACTCATATACAAGCAAGAGGATAAATGAAAACCATGAGCAAAGGAAATGCAGTACCATAATTGAGACGCCAAAAAAATGACATTTTTTTAGTCAAGAACTACAACAGGCAACAATACTACATAATAGCAAAACTTCTACCAGTTCCTCCAAGAAATGGGCCCTTAATAAACACCAAAATGGTAGATTGTAAACATTAATTCCTAAAGAAATGGTAAAGGAGAAAAAGGAGAAATGATGGATGTGTGGAAAATTTCACCTTTTTCTCCACCAAAAAAAAAACTGCCCATAGCTTGACAGCTAAACCATTTATCATGGTAATATTCCAAACATAGATAAAACAAACATGTAAAGACTCTGACTCTTCCACCATGAAAGGTGGCATGACTGCCACCGAAAATTTTCAATCACTCTATGGAAATAACATGTAATCTGTTTAGATGAAACATGCGACAAATAGTGCAAACTGGAAACCATTGAGCCCTATTGAATATCACTAAAATAATATCATTAATTGCTAAGAAGTACCTCCAGTATTCTGAGCCTCTGCTAAATGTAAATTGATTTCTGCAAGTGACTTGAAACACAGGAATAACAGAATTTATGTGTCAGAAGCATCAGAATGTAACTAGTTCAAACATGTTTATAAATAGATACATACGTTCATCTCTATGTCAATTAGATAAAGAAAATGTTGAAGAAAAGTGTATGGAAATAACCTCATGCAGAGCACGTTTGCGATCTTCAATTGGGAATACATCCACTAACCCAAATGATGTCTCACATAGTGACAGCACAAAATACAATGACTCGTGGTAAGCTCCTTTCCGGAACTGCGATGGATTAATTGGAAGTGGAGGCTTTGTTCCTGATTTCTCATTTCGCTGCTTTGGTGATCCAGGATGCTTCTGCCGAGGTAACATGGTAAAATCCAGTTGAGGCATAATGAAGTGATATATGGGAAACTGTCGTTTATCTAATATTAAAAACCAGCAAAAACATGAAGAAGAAAATGAAAACAGACTTCAGAATGCATTGATACCTATGTTACTTCTAACTCTAACCCACAACTATAATCAGAGACACCACTAATAATGACCAATCAATCATTTCTCAAGCCTCAATATAATGAACCCATACCTATAATAAGACTGTTACTGATATAATTAGTGCAGGTGGCCAATCATGTGGTTGAAAAATGTAATCAGTGTCAAAATCTAGACAGACACCGTAAAATGGATTTTGTATCATGATCTTGTAGTGCCATTAAGCCATTTGTATGGTTAAAAAGAAAATTATTTGGTGTATCTGAATATGGATTCGGATCACAGTCTTTGGTTTACAATCCACCATTATACAAATATACTAGGTGTTAATTGTTAAATAAATATTCAACAGACCTCTTTCTCCTTTTTTGACCCCAAGAGCTCTGAATCTTCAATTGAACGGTCACGATCTCTAAACAATTTGCGGAAAAAATTTTCTGTACCAGGACTACTTTCAAATAAGCCACCATTGTTGTTTTCATTGGCTGAATTACTTTTACCATCTTCAGGGTGCACACGAAAAAGTCTTTTGAACAAAGAAAACTCAGAAGGCTCTTCTTCCTCATTATTGGTAGTACCATCTTCAATTCTATCATTAGGATCTTTCTTGTCCTCAAATTTATCCTTAAAGAATTTCCGGAAAAACCCTTCTTTCTCTTCCTCTTCAGCAGACCTTGTACATTTCTCTTCAGAATTAACAATATTTCCATCATTTCCATCCTTCTTATCTTCAAATTTCTCTCTGAAAAACTTTCGGAAAAATCCCTCTTTTTCTTCATCGTCCATTGTTTTAGTGTGTGCTTTATCTTCAGAATCATTCTTGCTATCACGAAACAATCTCCTAAAAAATCCCTCTGAACTTGAGGCCAAATCCTCATCTTCACCTTTACTGTCCCTTAAGAGCCTTCTAAAGAAACCATCCTTTTCAGAGTCTTCATCATCCCCTCTACTGTCCCTTAAGATCCTTTTAAAGAAATTATCCTTTTCAGAGTCTTCATCAAATTTCTCAGATGACTTTCGAAAGAGAAGAGCATCTCGAATTTTCTGGCCCAACTCATCATCACCTTTACTATCTCTTAAAAGCCTCTTGAAAAAACCATCCTTTTCAGAGTCATCATCATCTTTCTCCACTGACTTCCTAAAAAGCAAAGCATCTCTAACCTTTGGACCCGGCATAAATTTCTTAAATAACTTGTTTTCTTCAGGAGATTGCAGACCACCATCCTCTTGCAAATTGTTTCCAGAAGAAGGAGAGAATGACAAAGACTTCTGAGTAGGTGGCGAAGATGTTAGTGACAACAGTCGCTGTTTTGATGACAATATTCTATTCAAAACTTGGTTTTTGCCTCCGGGGCTTGAAGGTGCACTTTGAGGCCGTATCAGGAGTGGCCACTCACCCATCAAGGTGGCTGCAATCTGGCACTTCTCCTGAATCCTACTAATCCCTTCATTATCATCAGAGTCCTCAAGCTCTGCCAACAAGAACCAATGCACCTTCAGAGCAATCTTAAGAGATTTGGAGCACACATCTATGACAAACTTATCCAAAGACGGGCTAGGCTTGTGTATCATCATGTAACACACTTGGAACAAATAACTCTCAATTCCCTGCAAGGGAAGTGTATACATTCTATTACAGAGATAATCACGCACCCCGGAGTGTTCATGCTTGTACAAGTAGCTAACAGCAATCCACTCGCAGAAGAATGACGAGTCAAAGAACCTGATGAGCCACCCATTTTCACTGGACTCACTCGTCAGATTGGACTTCGAGGCAATTTCCCTAGGTTCAGCCTCCCCAATAGTCAATCCTAAAAGCCTCACCATCCTCAATCTACCATCATCAACACCACAAGGGAAAACCGAGACCAACCTTCTACTAAAAAAACACCACCCTGATTTAAATTAGATCACCAGCTAAAGCATACTTAAACCCTACAAATCCCTAAAACCTTCGCCGAAAACCCTAATTCTCCCCCGAATCGAAATCGCCACCCTCATCAGTTATCCGATTCGGGCGTCTACTGCAAACTCCGATCACAAAGAAGTTGAGCAGAAGAAAACCCTTGCATCAATCATGGGACACAATCCGCGCAGAAAAATTAGGGCGCCGAAAATTGAAGCTGCGGCAGGACCAACAATCGGGGAATCTTCCCCCAACGCGACTTCAATTCGAGGAAATGAAGGTACCTAAATTGCGTGAAAAGTGAAATATAAATCTCGTTCTAACTGCACGTGAGCGTGGAATGGAATTGAATTGAATTGAATACCTCAATGGATCTCCGCACCTTGTTCCAAACGAGAGCGTTTCGATGGTGGTGGTTACGGTGGCAATGTTGCGGTGGTGGTGGTCGTTGTTTCTTTGTCATAGAGAGAAGAACGACAAAGGCGAGGTACAAGTAAATTAAAAAGTAAAAATGAAAAAAAATAAATGCTAAGATGCGCATAACTGTAAGATGCACGCTCCTACCTCCTAGGGTCGTGGGGCACACTATTTTATTTCCCTCCAATTCCAATCAAAGTGAATTTTACGTTAATGGGAAAAAAAATAATAAAAAATGAAATATTTTTAATTGATGATTGATGGTACAATGTCGAGTAAGGATCCTCTCCAGCCTCTCTAGCCATATTTAACTATAGAATAATTCCGGAATAACATTTCGTAGCTAAACTTGGGGGGAGTTTGTTCCAAGTCATACAAACATATTCCTGGGAAAGTGAACTTGGGAATGTTACTTTCCCACATTTAGTATAAGACTATAAGTTTTAAAAATCATATTCCCGGGTATTATTGATTCCCAGAAAAGTAATTTACTCATGTTTAGTTACATTCTATTCACATGGTGGGGTGGGAATCTTACATTCCCGTGGGAATGGAAGTTATCTTTAGAATAACCTCTCTCTCACCTCATTCTACTATATTTTTTCTATTTTTAATTTTTTTAATTATTGAAATAAATAAATGTTAAAAATATTCCCAGGAATATTAAATATTTACCAAACATATTTAAAAATTTTACCTGGGAATAACATTCCTGGTAATAGGATTCCCGGGAACATGATTCCCCGGAATATGATCTAAAACCTTGAAACAAACTCTCCATTGGCTAAAGTAGGGGAAATAAGGGATTTTACCTATTGTTTGGTTCAGAAGAGGAGAGGAAAGTAGGGATGTCAACGGGGCGGGGCAGGTACTGCACTACCCGTATCCATACCCGCTAAAATTAACGGGTATCCATTAATGTTTAAAAATTTAAATTTTATAGAAAAAAAAGAGAAAATGTTATATAATATATTATATTAATATTATATGTATAAATTATCATTATATAATACTTTTACGTGTTAATATATTAAAAATATCATTATAAAATAAAATATATCTCATCATAAAATAATAAAAATCATAATATTCAAATATTTTAATAGGTATGCGGGTACCCGCGGGGCGGGTAGTATAATATCCGTCCACACTCATTTTATAAATATGCGGGTACCCATTACGGATATATCCACGGGTACGAGTTTCTTTAACATCCCTACAGGACATGGAACAAATTTTAATGGGGGAAGGGAGGGAGGAAAGGTAATATTTTATTATATTTGATTATAGGAGGAGAGGGGAGGAAAAATTAATCCTCATTTATTTGATTTAAAAAAGTAAAGAACAAAAAATAAAACTAATTTATTTTTACACCCTTTAAATATTATAACATAAATTTTGATTGTAATGTATTAACTTATACGGCTTTTTGCTGCAGAACTAAAGAATACTGTATTTAATGCTTTTCAATTTCATACTATTCAGATCATAAAAAAATTGGTTTCTTAGGCAGCTTTTTTCTAGGATGAACCAAAGAAAAAATATAAACTAAATATATAACGATGTCTTTAGTAAAATATAAACTAACAACAAGGTCTTTGGATAAATAATGTACTAAACTAAATAATACTAGACTCAAGGTACCCTAAGAAATATAAAGTCCATGAATAATGTAATAAACTACTAGAGAAAGTACAAAAAAGAGTAATAACAAGGTCTTTAGTAAATTATCATGACACTTATTAAGCTAAATGTTTCAAGCAAAAGTAGGGGTGATCTCGGGTCGGTTTAGGGATTTTTTTGGACCCGACCCAAGACAAGGAGACGGGTCGGGTCGGGTGGGAAAATTATGGGTCGAACCCGACCCGAGGATACATAAGTCGGGTCGGATAGTTGGTCGGGTTGGCCTTTTGTTTTGGGTCAGAAAAAAACACAAAAAACAATTTTTTAAAACAATTTTTTGACTTGGCGAAAAAGAAACTTCTTGGGCTAGAAAAAAATTCTTTGACAAAAAAATAGCTTCTTGGGTAAAAAAAAAGGCCCAAAACAACTTTTTTGTATATATGTCTACTTTTTGGTGAAGGAAAAAAAACCTTTACTCGGGTCGGGTCGGATTGGTCGGGTTGGCAAAACCCAAACCCGTTACCTGAACCATACGTGCTCGGTTCCATTTTATCGGGTCGGGTCTACCCGAGAACCCGGCCAACCCGGAACCATCAAATCGGGTCGGGTTGACCCAACCCATGATCGCCCCTAAGCAAAAGCATCATGGGCCAAAAACTAAATGCATGATCATCGCCTTGCGTGCTTCGGGGGGACATTGAACAACAGTTCTGAGTTTGGCAAAGTCGTTCATGAGAGTGCAAAAGATCACTGACAATGATTGAGTGTCGTATCCACATTCCTTTATCATACTCCAAGTTTCTTCTCCCGAAATTGGAAGCAACTGGTAGTTGTTACGACCTTTCATTATCATTTCCTTCTCTTAGTACCTCACTTCCCGTCCCACTTTTAAAGCCTATGCAATTTTAGTCATTGACCATTTAAATTCATTGGAATAAGTTTCTTTGTCTTTGTTTTTACTTTTCTTCTTTTTGCTACCATTGGTAGATACGGGATCTTGGGAGTGCATATCATGACCAAGTCCAATGTTCTCCAAAGACACTTCATTCCGAAAGATGCAAGCATCAAGATCATCAATAGAATCAACAAAGTCATCTTCACTAGTAAAATGTGGTCATTTTCTCATTTCAGATGTAGTATGAGCATCATTTCCAGAGAGCTCAATCACTCCCATAAATAATTGTCATCTTCTCATAGTTTGGAATTGGGGTATTTCTCCAATAAGTTGCCTTTGGTTTTTACTGAAAAAGATAAGTTTCAAACAAGTTAGTTAATTATTCAATAATAATGCGAAAAAAATACAAGATTTAAGTATAAAACCTAAATTAGAGCATCCCACACTTCTGGCTCTGCATCCCATAAATGAATAGACGAGTTCCAAGCAAACTCACTCATACCATGTCTAAAAATATCATAAACATCTTAGAAGTTTTTTTTTCACAGTTTTCCAATGGTTTTTTTTACCTTCTCCTCATCAATGGAAAAGCCAAGCAAATCACCTAGCTCTTTACCAACCTTCGCATATGCATCAGAATTAAAGGTACCATTAATTTTACAACCTTTTTTGTATTGGTGCATGAAAGCATCAACAAGAGCATCATCCATGGCTTTTGTTCAGTTCAAGTTCCTCGCACTATTGTTTGAATGTGATTGGTTTTTAGGCGCCTTGTTGTGATGTTTTTCAATCAAAATATTGATTGAGTAATATTATAATAATGAAGAAAATATGTTTAATTTCAACAAAATCATTAATACTTAATCAAATATTAAAAACCTCAAAATCAACTTAAATACAAAATGCATCAAGGTAAAAAAAGCATGGTAACAACAATTACAAGTGCAAATCATTCATCCAAATAATCATTTTCATAGAGCCAGTTTGGATGAGACTTCTGTAGAAGTACTTCTAAGAGAAAAAAATAGAATGAATGAAGAAGGTAAAATGAATTTAACTTCTTCCATAAGTTGAAATTATTTATTTAGGGAGAAGTTAAATGGGAGAGCTTCAGAAAAAGTTGAGTTGTAGAAATTAATTTCAATTTATGGAAGAAGTTGAATTCATTTTACCTTTTTCATTTATTGTATTTTATTCTCCTAGAAGTTGTTTTAGAGAAGTGTATCCAAACCGACCCATAATTTGTCCACATGTGATTTGGTATTTCATTTCTTATGAGCTCACCTCGAACAATCTCTCAATTATTACTTCTTGGAGTTTGGTAATTATCATAAAATATATTTTGATTTGGAAGATCAGCATCCACTTGAGCTAAGGTCTTCATTTGGATTTGTGCTCATTAGGTAATTATGAAGAATGCAACATGTAACAATAATTAGTTTTTTAGCTTTGAGTCCATATGTGGGCTTTGTTGAATTAGATAAAATCTCATATCTCTTTTTAGGATACCAAAGGCTCTTTCAATTGCATTGCGCAATGAGGCATATCGAAAATTAAATAATTCTCTATAATTTCGGGGAGGATTTTTTATGAATATTCTTTCAAATGATAACGAACTCCTTTATAAGGTGTAATAAGCCCACTTGTCAACATGAAACCAACATCCACAAGGTAATATTTCCTTATAGTAAAGATAAATAATTAATGTAATAGTTTGAAAATAAATAAATGGATAATTTCAATGTATTTTGATTTATTAATTACCTTGTGGAATTTTAAGCTTATTTTCTCGTGTTAATGCATTCTTTATAATTCTTAAGTCTGAGGCGGTCCCTTCCCATCCACAGAGCATATAAGTGAACTTTAAATCAAATGTGCAAGGTGCTAACACATTTTTGTGTTTGATAGTCTTTCCTACCTCGATATCGAGGAGCATTTCTAGGAGATACTTAGACTCGTATATGAGTTCCACCTATTTTACCTAGGGGTGTTCACATCCAATCCAATCCAAACAGCAAAAACCAAACCGAAAAATCGAAAACCTAAAACCAAAAAACCGAAAAACCACAAGACTGATTTTTTTATTGGATTGGATTGGTTTTAGGATCATATGTTGAAAACCGATCCAATTCAAACCAAACTTATATACACATACATTATTTAATTTATAAAATAATTATATATTTATACTCGTATGCATATATATATATATATGAAATTACTTATACTAATATACTTTTTATGATTTTATTATCTAATATCATGTTAATATCTCTGTAAAGATATCAATTTTAAACTAGTTTTAAATTCATTTTCATGTTCTATATTCTTCTTTTTATATAATTTTATATTTGTATTAATAAATATAAGTTCCAATAAAAAAATATTTACTATCATTTCATAATTTTATCACTTTTATTGTCACTTTAAAAAATCGAAAACATATCTAATCCAATTTTGGATTGGATCGGATTTAAAAAAATAATTAAAACATATACCCTGTATTTTTATACATTTGACTTAAATATGATTTTGGTCCCTACATTTTTTTTTTAGCATTTTTTTTTAGTCCAAGCCAAGTTATTTTTTGTTTTCGTCCCAACTTTTTTAACGTATGTTATTTTAGTCCCTGATGAAGTAGTTTAGAGAGTCACGAGAAGGGGGTTGAATTGTGACCCTTGAAAACTTTTGGTCCAACCTACAAGTACTTTGAGAAACTTGTTGATTTGCCACAGGGGAGAAGGTTGTAGAAACACAGGGAAACACTAGAAGGGGGGTTGAATAGTGTTTCTTAATATTTTTGAAAGCTTTTTCAAAACAACAAGTATAAAACTGTTTCAGACAGGTTTTTAAGGACTGTCTGAAGTTTTTAAGACAGCTTCTGGAAATATATTTTAAAGGTTTCTTAGCTTTTGAAATATTTAGAATTGCTTTTCAACTCCATTAAATTAGTATAAACGAATTGACAAGAGTTAAGGGATAGAAAACTTAGCCAAGGAATTTATCCTGGTTCACTCACTACCACTGTGAGCTACGTCCAGTCCCAATGCCAACTAGCACTGGATTTTCTCTTAATCTTTCACAAAGATTACAAGTATTCTTTTACAGTCAAACCTCTTCAGGCTCTACAACCAAGTATTCTTTACAGCCAAGCCTCTCCAGGCTCTACAACCAAGTATTCTTTAGAGCCAAGCCTCTTCAGGCTCTACAACCAAGTATTCTTTAGACACCAAGCCTCTCTAGGCTCTTACAAACAAGTATTCTTTAGACAACAAGCCTCTCCAAGCTCAAGAATGATTTTATAGAGAAAAGATAAGTTTAAGCTTTTAAACTAAACCAGTTATAAGCTCAAACAAATACAATGTACAAAGATAACTGAGGTATTCTCAGGATATACAAATGTGTGTACAAAGAATATTATCAGAGAGTTTTTACAGAGTAAAAACTAGCAGCGATTTGTTTCTCTTTGATTTTCTTGAATATAAAATCCTTCTCTGTTCTTCTCTATCTGTATATGTATTGAGATGGTCTTCATGAGGGGTATATATACCCAGACTTCAGTCCGTTGAAAAAGAATCGTTTAGAGATAGCATTAAATGCTATTTAATCCGTTGTGAGACATGCTTCTGAGAGTCCTGGCCTTTCTAACATAGAACAGGGTTGCATCTGCCAAAAAGCTGCTTCAAATGCTGTTGCAGAGGCTGCGTTGCAGGAATTTCCTCAGTGGTGTATGAATTTCAAAAACACCAGGAAAAACCTCTGTGTTCCTTGCCATAAATATGCTTGAAAAGGTACGTGCAGCAGAGACTCAGAAGACGTCTTCACAAAACTTCAGCAAAGGTGCCACGTCATTAATGAGACTTCAGACAGCTTCAAATTTCAGACGGGTTGGGCACTTCAGACGGCTTCAACACTTCAGACGGGTTGATCCTTCAGAAGGCTTGATACCTCAGACAGTTTGAAACACTTCACAGAGTCTTTTTGTAAGTTCATAGTGGCTTGCTGAAATCACAGATAAATCATTAAAACATATATATATATATATCTATGATGAATTATTTTAACCCAAATTTGTTAGTCATTAAAACTTGGGAATTATATTGTCTTGAAACATCATAATTTACTTATGATATTTTTGAGACTCAACATTCTCCCCCTTTTTAATGATGACAAATTTGCTTAAAAATATACAAATCTGAAAGGAGTTTTAAAAAGATAACTCCCTCTCAGATGATGAACACTTAAATTGATTTACTCTTTTCAGTTTTATCAGTTTCTTATATGCTCCCCCTGAGTTCTGTAATCACTTCAGATTCAGATTTTGTTAGTTTTTATACTCCCCCTTTTGTCATCAATCAAAAGGGTTTCCAGAGCACAACAACAACAAACTCAGACAATAAATCACAACAAAAAAACATGAAGGATAACAGCAAACTCAGACAATAAAGCACAACATTCATGAGTAAAAACTAATAGATTATAGCAAATAGTTCAGACAAACAGAAATTTAAACACTTGAAAGAAATGAACTAAGAAACATGGCTACACATCATAGACTATCCATCTTTCTTCAGCAAAGCTTCCTTCAAGAAAGAAATCATCTCATCTTTGGCTTTGTCAATCTGAGAAAGAAGAGCAGTCTTCATATCCTCTTGGCCATATTTAATCTGTTGTTGCTCTTGAAGGATTTGGTCTTGCTTAGCAACAAGGTCTGCATTCTGCTTCTCCAGCTTCTTTATCTTCATCCTTAGCCTTCTATTTTCTTCCTCAGGATCAGGATATGATTCATAGAAGATGATTTGAATTTACCTACATACAAATCGCAGCACTCCAAAACCTGAAAACAACCCATACTCATGAGGATGATAGACAGGATGAAAGAAGGTGCCAATGGGGTTTAATAACTCCCATTCTTCATGAAATGGTGCAGTCAGAGGGGGGAAAGGTTGTCTGATAAACATATACTGCACATTGAGGTGCTTCCCTTGACCAACTAGTGAATCTTCATCAGGTCCAGATGACCCAGAAGAGGATCCAGCATCCTCTCTTATCTTCCAATACGAAGCCCAAACTCTGTCTCTGAGACTGTGATCCATGCCTCCTCCTTGCTTCTTTATATTGGCAGGAAGCTCTCTCCACTCCCTTGGAGTCAAAGGCTTGAAGGGGGCTGAGTAAACTTTAGGTTCTTTAAACTTATCTTCAGAACCCTCCTTCAAAGGATACCTAGGCACAATCCTATCAGGTTGCACAAGAATTTTGGTGGTTGGCCTGATTGAGAAAGTCCTAGGAGGCTTGTAGCCTCTCATACCTATGCCCTTGAGACAGTCTCTTTCAAATAGCTCTCCTTCTGTATACAGCTGCCTAGCAAAGCTCCAGTCTTCATTGGATAATTTCAGACAGTCTTCATCAGAGAAAGGATTGAGTGGAGCCCACTTATGAGAAGGTGGTACCACACCGTTTCTGATCTTCTCTAACTGTCCTGAGTACTGCTGATCAAAGCTTCCCTTGTACTTATCTCTTTCAGCTTCAGCAGTGTGCTTGATCAAACCTTGATGCAGAGAGATGGGAGGTGCATCTCTGAAGTACAACAACTCTTCATAGAGGTTTGGGAACTTAGGAACCCTTTCCCTTTCAAAGAAAGATCCCTCATACCTCTTATGAGGCACTTCAGCTTCTTCCTCAAACTGATGATCAGTGTAGGGGAATGCATAAGGATCAAACGTGGGTTCTGTGAAGAAATCCCTACTTTTGGGTCCAAGCCTAATGTGTTCAGGCAGCATACTCCCTTTCCATACCTTGGAACTTGATCCTTGCTGAATCTCCACAACAGGTTCTTCAGATTGAGCTGACTCTGAAGATGATGAAGATGATGGTGAGGATGGTGGTGATGGTGGTGCAGGTTCTTCTTCTTCAGTAACCATAGGTTGATCATCAATCTCTATTTCTTTTTCTTGTTCTTCAGCAGGCCTCTTTTCAGGTGAAGAGGGTGGTGAAGGGGTCACATTGTCAAACCTGACTCTAAGCCTCTTTACTGGAGTCTTAGCCTTTTCAGGTTCAGACACCTGCTGGTTTTCTCTTTCAGCTTGCTTGGCTTTTCTACGTTTTTTGAAAAAAAGATTGGCTGTGACAAACTTCTGGTACTTGTCAGCCATCTCCACAGCTTCTTGTTGACTAGTCACACTTCTTGTAACCCTAGTAGTAGGTTCAGGAGCCACCTCAAGAAGTCTACTTCTCTTCTTCTTCCTCTAAACAACACTGGATCTTCTTCTTTTCTTAGAACCTTGAGCCAAGGTTTATTGCCTTTCATCATCAGCTAAGGCAAGTTGTGCAGCCACAACAAGTGCATGATCAGACTTCTCTTGTTCTTCTTTTTGTTCCAGCTCCTCTTGTTCCAAAGCAGTAGCTATGACAGCCACTTGGATTAGTTCTGGATCAGAGGGGCAAGTAGCCAGAGGTGATGCTGCTACAACATCAGTAACAACAATCCTATCCTCATGAGCCTTTCCTTCTTTGTCTGAAGTAGGCTTAAGAGGCCTTGCAATTTCAGACCCTTGACCCACAATTTCAGATGACTTTGGCAAAGCCTTCTGAACAGGTTCAATTGTCTTAGAGTGCAAGTTAGGGTTTGTTGCAGACACTTTTGCTGCACTTCTTACTGGTAACTTCCGCAGCTTTGGTTGAGGGGAAGGCTTAGAGCCTTTGAACTCCTCCTTTTTGATGTCTCCCTGCAGCTCTCTTTCCAGTACCTCAATGGTGCTTTTCCTCCTTGATGCCTTCTCCAGTAACATACTCTCCTTTAGAGTAGGAGATGGAGGTCTTGGTACTAGAGCATTCTTTAGATTCATGCTCTTAAGATTTGCTTCACCAAAGAAATTAGGGCCTTTGTGATCATACAGCCTCACAATAGGCACTTTGAAATGTAAGAGTACCTTGGTTATGAGCAGATTGTGGGGAAGATTTGCACCTGAATCTCTGATCTTCTTCTGCATGTGAAACATAAGGATGCTTGGAAGATTCATCTTCTCCTTCTGCAGCAGATGGATCAAGCAGAATCTTTCTAGTTCAGACACATGATTTTTGCTCCCACTCTTAGGGATTATGGAACACCCTAAGATGTAGTGGAGTACTCTCACCTTATCTAACATGAATTTGGAATCAGGACTTTCAGGCACTTCAGTTCCATACAGCATCTTGGTAAATTTCTTCTGACCACCATTCTTCTGCTCCCATCTAGGAGAGAAAGATGCTCCTTCTGCCTTTACACCGGTGACAGTAGAGAAAATACCTTCACCCACGAACACAGGAACACCCAAAACATCAGCCCTGATGCTTTCATATATCCCTTTGGAGTTAGGGATTCCTCTTGCTGATGCCGAGAAGTCAATCACACTCTGCTCATTCCACGAACAGTAAACCTTGTCAAAGAATGGCGTCCAGCCCACAACATCAAACTCCTCAAACAAGTCCATCCCAAGGTTACGAAGATCCTCAAGGTCCACACCTTTGGATCTAACCACATTTCTACCTGAACTTGAAGACTTCTTTGGTGCCATTGAAGTTGCAGAGAAAGCTTGAGAGAAAAACGGTTGCGAGAGAGATGAAGAAGTTTAAACAAAAGCTGAGAGAAAGTGTAAGGCTTCTCCAACACACTAACTCCTGCATTTATAGACCCATGATGTAATGATGGCATGTACTGGCTGCGCAGACGTTGGGCAACGTGCGAAGTGTAAGATACAAAATAAATGTAATTTAACCGTCTCAGATAGCCACGTCATCAAGTTATTTCAGACAAGTGAGAAATTTCATATGCTCTTTTCAGACAACATACAAAATCAATTAGAAAATGCATGTATGTTCAAGTTATTGCATATGAACTTAAATCTATCTTCAGCCAGGGGTTTTGTGAATATATCTTCCCATTGATGCTCTGTTTCAATGAACTTTATATCAAAAACACCTTTCTGAACATAGTCTCTAATGAAATGATGCTTGATTTCTATATGTTTAGCCCTAGAATGTTGAATAGGATTCTTAGACAAATTAATGGCACTTGTATTATCACACAACACAGGTATAACAGATATAGGAATGTTAAAATCCTCAAGCTGATACTTCACCCATAGCAGTTGTGAACAACAACTGGCTGCTGAGATGTATTCTGCTTCTGCTGTTGATAATGCAATGGTGCTTTGCCTTTTGCTTGACCAGCTGATCATGTTGCTTCCAAAGAAGTGACATCCTCCACTGGTACTCTTTCTTTCTATTTTATCTCCAGCAAAGTCAGCATCACAGTATCCTATTAACCTGCAATCCTTGTCTTTCTTATAGCATAGACCAAGATTAGTAGTACCTTTAAGATATCTAAAAATTCTCTTGACAGCTTTGTAATGAGTAGTTCTTGGATCTGATTGAAATCTAGAACAAAGACATACACTGAACATAATGTCAGGTCTGCTCGCTGTTAGATACAATAAAGAGCCAATCATTCCTCTATACAAAGTTTGATTAACTGGTTCTTCATTTTCATCCTTACTTAAAGATGAAGATGGATGCATAGGAGTTGACATGGGTTTGCAATCACTTAAATTGAACTTCTTAAGCATTTCTTTTGTATATTTCTCTTGATGGATTCATATACAATCAGAATATTGCTTAATCTGAAGTCCTAAGAAAAATTTTAGTTCACCCATTAAACTCATTTCAAACTCTGATTGCATTAACTCAGAAAACTCTTTGCATAGTGAAGAATCAGTTGAACCAAATATAATGTCATCAACATATATCTGGACAAGCATCAGATTTTTGTTAGACTGTTTTCTAAAATGGGTTGTATCTACTTTTCCTCTTTCAAAACCATTTTTGATAAGAAAACTGCTCAATCTGTCATACCAAGCTCTTGGGGCTTGTTTCAGATCATAAAGAGTCTTTTTCAGTTTGAAAACATGATCAGGAAAAGCAACATCCTCAAAACCAGGGGGTTGTCTAACAAAAACTTCTTCTTCAATGAATCCATTGAGAAAAGCACTTTTGACATCCATTTGATATAGTTTGATGTCATCATTTATAGCATAAGAAAGAAGAATTCTAATTGCTTCTAACCTGGCAACAGGGGCAAATGTTTCAGTAAAGTCAATGCCTTCTTGTTGATTGTACCCTTGAGCCACCAATCTTGCCTTGTTTCTGACCACTTTTCCTTCTTCAGACAACTTATTTCTGAACACCCATTTGGTTCCGATAATTGTTTTCCCATGGGGTTTAGGAACAAGGGTCCAGACATCACTCTTAGCAAATTGATTCAGCTCCTCTTGCATGGCTAGGATCCACCCTTCATCATGCAGAGCTTCATTAATGTTCTTTGGTTCGATTTCAGACAAGAGAGCAAGAGAATTCAGATTCTTAAATTTTGATCTTGTCTTAACTCCTTCTGAAGTACTGCCAATGATTTGCTCTTTAGGATGATGTGACTTGTATCTCCAGTCAGGTTTGAGAGGTGATACTAAGTCAGTCTGAGACTCAACATTTGTCTGAAGAGGTTCTGATAGATCTTCAGACACCTGTTCATCCTTGGTGATGTTGTGTGTGTTTAGCTCCATTCCTGCAAAATCATCTTCTAGATCTGATAGTTCCCTATCAGTCTCTTTCATATCATTGAATTTAACATGGATTGATTCTTCTACGATTAAAGTTCTAGAGTTATAAACTCTATAGGCTTTTGATGTTTCAGAATAACCTATGAAAAATCCTTTATCAGACTTTGCATCAAATTTTCCAAGATCATCCTTTGTGTTAAGTATAAAACACTCACAGCCAAAGGGATGGAAATATGATATGTTGGGTTTTCTTCCTTTCCACAACTCATAGGGAGTCCTTTTCAGAATTGGTCTTACCAATATTCTGTTTTGAAGGTAGCAGGCTGTGTTAATAGCCTCTACCCAGAAGGTCCTTGGTAGACTGCATGAGTTGAGCATGGTTCTTCCCATCTCTTGCAAACTTCTGTTCTTTCTCTCAACAACTCCATTTTGTTAAGGTGTTCTAGCCACAGAGAAATTGTGTGAGATCCCATTCTCATCACAGAACAGCTGAAAGTTTGCATTCTCAAACTCTCCACCATGATCACTTCTAATGACAGATATACAAAATCCTTTTTCATTCTGTACCTTATTGCAGAATATTGTGAAATTCTTAAAGGTCTCATCCTTGCTTCTAAGGAATATTACCCATGTATATCTAGAATAGTCATCAACAATGACCAAACCATATTTCTTACCACTAATGCTTTCTGTTCTAATAGGACCAAACAAGTCAATGTGTAAAAGTTCTAATGGTCTGCTAGTAGAAACATCATCCTTACTCTTAAATAGAGGAGTCATACCTACAGTCCATATACCAGTGATCTTCCCTTGCTGATTTCCACCAAAGGTGACCACTCCTCTTGCTCTGGGTCTAAGGTTTTGGAACAAAGACCTTTCTCCTGTCATGTGTCGCGAGCAGCCACTGTCCAGGTACCATTTGTGGGGTTTCCTTTGTCCTGTTAAACACATCTGCAACAGGAATAATCAAGTTCTTAGGTACCCATATTCTTTTGGGTCCTTTCTTGTTAGACTTGGGTTTAGGTCTCCCTTTGTGTTTGCACTGAGCCACATTGTGTCCAGCTTTGCCACAGTGAGAACACCCAATAACTTTCTTTTTGCCTTTAGCGACATTGAAAATATGAGGTTCAGAGACATCATGATCACAAAAGCCTAAACCACTTTTGTCAAGGAAATGCCTTTGATTGCCAAGTAATCTGTTAAGATTATCAGTTCCTTTGACAAATTTAGCCAAGTCTTTTGTCAGTTCCTCAACTTGTTTCTGAAGTTTTTTATTTTCTTCAGACACAGATTGTGAACTGCTGACTTCAGACACAAGAATCTTTTCCTTGAGCATAATATTTTCTATCTCAATAGCTTCATATTTACTACACATTTCTGTGTGAGCTTTGGATAGATTCTTATACTCTTGGAAGAGCTCCTTGGAACTTTCCATCAGGTCATCATACATCTCTTGAAGAGTTAAGGGAAATACCTCTTCTTCAGAGCTGTCTGATGAGGGCAGGCTGGCCATGAGACATAGGTTGGCCTCTTCTGAAGTGTCCTCCTCTTCTTCTGAAGTGGACTCATCAAGATCCTCCCATGTAGCCATCAGACCTTTCTTTTTCTTGAAGAACTTCTTCTTTTTGAAGGTATTCTTCTTCAGCTTTGGGCATTCTGCCTTCGTGTGACCTGGTTGTTTACATTCAAAACAAATAACCTTGTCATTTTGAGAGTCTTTACCTGACTTACCTCCTTTAGAGGTTGAAGGTTGGTTCCTTCTGAACTTCCCTCTATTTTGCAGCATTCTTTTGATCTTTCTACTTAACAGAGCAAGATCATCATCTTCTGAGCTATCTCCAGAATCTTCATCTGCTTCTGAAGTTTCTTCAACTTGCATAGCCTTCATCTTGCTATGCCTAGGCTGACTGGCCTTTGAGTTTAGTGCTAGAGACTTCTTCTTGTTGTCATCTTCACCAAGCTCAAGCTCATGAACCTTAAGAGATCCCAACAGTTCTTCCATTCTAAGAGAGTTCAAATCTCTTGCCTCTTGAATGGCAGTAACTTTGGGTCTCCAGGACTTAGGCAAACTTCTTAGAATCTTTCTGTTATTATCTCCAGATTCATAAGTTCTACCCAAAGACCTGAGTCCATTGGTTATGGTCTGAAACCTTCCAAACATTTGATCAATGGTTTCAGTTTCTTCCATCTTAAACATCTCATATTGATCTATAAGCATACTGATCTTGGATTGCTTGACAGTCTCAGTCCCTTCATGGGCTGCTGCAAGTGTATCCTAGATTTCCTTGGCAGATGTACAACCATGAACCTTCTCATATTCTGATTTATTCAAAGAACATATCAGATAGAGCTTGGCTTTGACATTCATCTGGACTCTAGCCTTCTGCTCCAAGGTCCATTCAGCCTTAGGTATAGGCAAGCCATTGTGCATAGGCACATAGTCTCCATCAGTGACTACATCCCAAACATCAATGTTGTTGCTCTCAATGAACAACTTCATACGATCCTTCCAATAGTGGTAATCCACACCATTGAATGCTGAGGGTCTTGTGATAGAGGCTCCTTCAGTGATATATTGCCTGTTGTTGTTGGAAGCTTCCATCTGGATCTTTAATCCTCAACACTTGTTAGGTGCTTAACCCTGAGTTGAGCTCTGATACCAACTGTAGAAACACAGGGAAACACTAGAAGGGGGGTTAAATAGTGTTTCTTAATATTTTTGAAAGCTTTTTCAAAACAACAAGTATAAAACTGTTTCAGACAGGTTTTTGAGGACTGTCTGAAGTTTTTAAGACAGCTTCTGGAAATATATTTTAAAGGTTTCTTAGCTTTTGAAATATTTAGAATTGCTTTTCAACTCCCTTAAATTAGTATAAACGAATTGACAAGAGTTAAGGGATAGAAAACTTAGCCAAGGAATTTATCCTGGTTCACTCACTACCACTGTGAGCTACGTCCAGTCCCAATGCCAACTAGCACCGGATTTTCTCTTAATCTTTCACAAAGATTACAAGTATTCTTTTACAGTCAAGCCTCTTCAGGCTCTACAACCAAGTATTCTTTACAGCCAAGCCTCTCCAGGCTCTACAACCATGTATTCTTTACAGCCAAGCCTCTCCAGGCTCTACAACCAAGTACTCTTTACAGCCAAGCCTCTCCAGGCTCTACAACCAAGTATTCTTTACAGCCAAGCCTCTCCAGGCTCTACAACCAAGTATTCTTTAGACACCAAGCCTCTCCAGGCTCTTACAAACAAGTATTCTTTAGACAACAAGCCTCTCCAGGCTCAAGAACGATTTTACAGAGAAAAGATAAGTTTAAGCTTTTAAACTAAACCAGTTATAAGCTCAAACAAATACAATGTACAAAGATAACTGAGGTATTCTCAGGATATACAAATGTGTGTACAAAGAATATTATCAAAGAGTTTTTACAGAGTAAAAACTAGCAGCGATTTGTTTCTCTTTGATTTTCTTGAATATGAAATCCTTCTCTGTTCTTCTCTATATGTATATGTATATCTCTCTTGTCGTGATGGTCTTCATGAGGGGTATTTATACCCAGACTTCAGTCCGTTGAAAAACCACCGTTTAGAGATAACATTAAATGCTATTTAATCCGTTGTGAGACATGCTTCTGAGAGTCCTGACCTTTCTGACACAGAACAAGGTTGCATCTGCCAAAAAGCTGCTTCAAATGCTGTTGTAGAGGCTGCGTTGCAGGAATTTCCTCAGCGGTGTATGAATTTCAAAAACACAAGAAAAGACCTCTGTGTTCCTTGCCATAAATATGCTTGAAAAGGTACGTGCAGCAGAGACTCAGAAAACATCTTCACAAAACTTCAGCAAAGGTGCCACGTCATTAATGAGACTTCAGACAGCTTAACCCTTCAGACGGGTTGGGCACTTCAGACGACTTCAACACTTCAGACGGGTTGAACCTTCAGAAGGCTTGATACCTCAGACAGTTAGAAACACTTCACAAAGTCTTTTTGTAAGTTCATAGTGGCTTGCTGAAATCATAGATAAATCATTAAAACATATATGTATCTAGGATGAATTATTTTAACCCAAATTTGTTAGTCATTAAAACTTGGGGATTATATTGTCTTGAAACATCATAATTTACTTATGATATTTTTGAGACTCAACAATTTTATTGAGGAGAGGCCAGTTGCTCTACATCTTGGTGAATAGGATGTGTTTCTAGATGAGATCATCAGGAGAAACTGGAGGAGCATTGTTGAGCCAGCCAGATTCTATGACCCGGAGATAGTGAGAGAGTTCTACGCCAATGCTCTTGGAGACCATGGCATTGACGTACGACGACGATATCTGGTTAGGGGTCAGTGGGTATCATATGGCCGCGATGCGATCAATTCACTGTTAGGATACCCATCGCCTGAGGATCGGAATGAGATGGTTTGCCAGTATCATGCACTGGTAAACGAGGTAGGCATTCATGGCAATGACCCACTGGACACTCGGACCGCAGAGTACATATGCCTGCGAGGGCGGACCTTTGAGAGGAATGCTTATGGAGAGGCTGCTAGGATCTACAGGAGCGACATGAAGGACATCACTCGGATGTGGACAGTGTTGGTGTTGGCTAACATCCAGCCCACCAACAATGTATCAGATGCTACCATGCCAGTTGCTCATCTCCTCTACAACATCCTGAGTGGGTTTGTGATGGGTTTCTGGCAAGCGAACAAAAAATCCAACAGTATAATAGTAAGTAAGATATCGTATCCACAGGGAACGGCTAACTTGCATGTACTCATGATCTATTTATCAAGGGAAAACAACAGATTTGTGAGAGTATTTTGTACGGAAATTATAAATTGCAGATTAATAATTAGAGGAAATAGAAAGGAGGAGTTGGAAACACTTTACTTGGATTAGGATTGAACTTCATATCATCGCACCCTTCGTGTATGTAAAAACTATTTATTATTTATGGCTTTGATCTATAATATTGTAGACAAACTAAATTGCTAAAACCCTGAGTTACCAGCAGCTTTACCACTCAAAGATAATCCATGCGGGCTCTCCCAAGCGACAAATTATCCTCGACTTATTTTACTCTTATTATTTCGTTTTTTAAAGGACTATTGATAAACCATGCTTATCCTTTAGACGCCTTTCATTAGGATACTCACACTACCCATCAATCACTAGCTACGCCCATGTTTCAGGCACTGGTATTACTATCAACAAACCTTTACTATCGATAAACCATGCTTATCTTTTAGACGCCCTTCATTAGGATACTCACACTACCCATCAATCATTAGCTACGCCCATGTTTCAGGCACTGGTTACCGAGAACTCTTATTCACTCAGAGTTTGAGTTCTCTATGTCTAGGCTCCCTCATTCTCAATCCTAGTCGGAACGTTGTATCACAGACACTAGCCTATAACTCCGACGCAAGCGCGGAAGTTAGGAATTAAGCACAGAATAAGATTACCAATATTATAGATAGGGAACTCATAAATAATAAGATAGAATTCACATACACTGGGGGATAGAATCAACTACATTCAATCCTACTGGAGAGTTAGCTACTCATGGTAGCCATACAAACCACTGAAGAATCTGTCACCTTCTCCAATCCTCATGCAGTGCTCCGCCTCTCCTATTCTAAAACTAAAAGTGGTGCATTATCACTGGAATATTTCTAAATTACAATAATCGTGCACACCTGATCTGGTGCAAGAAGGTCTTATTTATAGGATAAGGAATAACAAAGAAATTTGGGGAGAAATCTATCTAAAAACGGAAACAAGGCAAGAATTACGTGTCCTGCACTTTACCCTGCACTACAGCGCAGCTTACAGCGCAGAAGTCAGATTGCTGCGCTTCACCCTGTGCTACAACGCAGGTTGAAGCGAGTAACGCGAGTTGCACAACATCAATCTTTCTCTTTTTAACTTGATTTCTCCCCGAGACTGGTTTTGGTTGATTGTCTTCCCTTGTTTCCCTTTTCTTGATGAAATCTTGCATTTATTGAGCATCTTGAATTTAATTGGGAAGGTTGTCTGCAAAATCCTTGTTTAATTGGCAGTGATATCTTCATTAATTGGTCTCAAATAAACTTCAAATCTTCATTAATTGTCTTCAATTAAACTTCAAATCTTGCAGATATCTCCCTTATTTAATGCTATCTTCTCTCCATATCAAATCTTTGCAATAATCTGCAAAAATCAGCACAATTTATATTAAAATAGCATCAAATTCAAATTCAAGACTAATAAACACAATTTATCTAATATTAAATAAAAAGGGATTAATTTGGGGCAAAAATATCATTTTATCCTTGATAAGTGAACTAAAAAGTACTCTAATTTATCATATATTTTTCACTTATCAGTTTGATGTGGATATTGCTAGAGTGATATCTCAGAAGATATCAGATTTTGCATCTTCTGTAGGACGACGGAGCACCCAGTCCAGGATCAACTTGGGTTTCCCCTCCCTCATCACTACCCTTTGCCGGGCCAGGGAGATTGAGGTTTCGACCACTGCACGCATCAAGAACCCCATGAACAGGGGATACATAGCGGCCAACTGCATTCCTGAGGAGGATGAGGAGGAGGAGTAGCAGCAGCAGCCACAGACACCACCATCACCACCACCACCAACAACAAACTTTTCTATTCCTTTTTGGGCTCAGCACATGATAGCCCAGTTGAATTCACTCCATAGGTTAGATGTCCACCTTCAAGAGTATCTTTACTCGATTCGACCAGACCCGTACCCGCGCATGACACCTGCGCAGTTCAGAGATTACACACAGTGGCCTGGGGACAAGCCTATTCCTCCAGGAGAGGGTGGAGCAGCTATAGATGGAGCTGATGATGCTGAGCCTGACCACATGGATGCTGAGGACTGATCATTTTTATTTGGTGTTTTTCTTTTCATTTTCTTTTCTTTTATTTTCATTTTCTTTGGACCTGTACTGTATATATAACTCCACTGACACATCATCTTATGCAGTGCATTTTCAGGGTCATATTTTTGCATTTTTGTTATTTTTAGGATTTTTTTATTATTAGGATTTTAGGAAAAAAGGGAAGTAAGGAATTAATTTTTAAACCTCAAAGCTAGGCAGTCTTTCTAACCAAAGTAGTAAAGAAATAGGAGTTTTGTGATAAAATCCATAACCAATTAGGATTAGGATATTGTGCAGGAAAATATATCAAGTAGTTAATTAATCTCAGTAAGTGCTTTATCAAGGAATTTAGCCAAAAGCCGGTGAGTTGTGAGACCAAACATTGATATGAGAGTTTTCACCGCTGCTTGTCAACTGTTATTGATTGAGTTTCTGGATTTTATTCTGCATTTGGAAAATATGGAAGTGATAAAGGTAAATTTTGTGTTATAAATTATTTGCTTAGTGCCAAAAAAGCCAACCCTTGAAAATTTTTTCCAATTTTTTTTGGTAACCCATTTGAACTGTAATATTTCTTCTTATGCACCCTAGCCAAATTTAATGTTTATATCATGTCCCTTACACTTGGGAAAGAGAGCAAAGGTGCAATTTGATAAAATGGGGAGAATTGGTTGGTTACTTAAAAGTGAAGAAATACAAAGAGCAGGCACAAGAAATCAAAAGAAGATCACTCCCTCAAAAATCAAAAAGAAAAAGTGAACGAAAGTGAATAAGTTGGGGGGAGTGAATCATCAAATAAGGAAAGAGGCCAACTAAATGATACAAATCAAGAATGAAGTGGAGAATGGAGAGAAATTCCAAGTTCAAGAAAAATTCAAAAATGGTCTCTATTCCAGTGTTTTCTTTGCATATCCAGAAAAACCATGATTTCTTGATAAGCTCAGCCTCATTACAACCAAAGAAAGACCTTTTGATCCATGTTGACCATATGCATGTCTAGAAACCAGAAACGACTATCAATTCTAGTTGTTCAACTACTGTGAAAAATTGAGGGAAACACTTACCCGTGAGCATGAGAGAATTCCTTGATTTATCACTTATTGTTTTGATTGCTATTTCTGAAAAAGTTTGATTGTGTTTTATCTTGTTTTGATTGAATTATGAAAATATCACTTGATTTCTGATTTTCAATCTAACTTTTGGAAAGTGACAGCTGCCTAGCAAGAGGTGATGAAATTATTTCCTTACTTTTTGAGAATGCTAAGAGGGGGATTGAATCCAATTTTGATTGCAAAAGGTTTTCTTTCTTGAGGACAAGCAAGAAGCTAAGTTGGGGGGGAATTTGATAAGTGAAAAATATATGATAATTTAGTGTATAATTTCTGCACTTATCAAGGGTAAAATAGTGAATTTATGCCCCAGAATACCTCTTTTTTATAATAATTGCAAAAATTGTGAATATTTGATTTGAATTTGAATATGATGCTATTTTGATAGAAAATCTGTGGATTTTGCAGATAGAAGGAAGTATTTAAATGAAGAAACAAGATAGCATTTATTTGAATAGAGAATCTGCAAGATAAGGATTTAAATGGCAGCTGATTTGGATAAGATCAGCAATTATTTGGATAAGGATTCTGCAGATTTAATTCTAAATTCAAATTGAAGATCAAATCAGTACAAGATCAAGCTAAAAAGATGGAAATATGGAAAGTAGATCAAGCAAGGATAAGATCAGGAAGAGATCAAGCTGAAAAAGAGAGAATCAAGGGAAGCTGGATCGCAACTCACGCTCCACCTGCGCTGAGCGTAGGTGGAGCGCAACATTAAAAATCCATTCTGGAACCGGCGCTTCAAAACGCGCTGAGCGCAGGATGAAGCACAGGATACAGATCAATTTTTCAAACAGATTTCAAATTAGATTCCTTCCAGATTTCAGATGGCTTTCCAACCTCTATAAATAGAACCTTTTGCAAAGATCAAAGGAGCTTTTAAAGAGACGGTAGAGCAGAAGCTAGGGCTGGAGAAAAGTGTGACAGTTTCTCCATTAGGTTGTAATGGCTACCATGCGTAGCTAAACTCCTCGATAGTATTGAACGTAGTTGATTCAATCACCGATTGTATGTGAATTCTCTTTAATATTTATGAATCCCTATTTTTATGATATCGGTATTTTTATTCTTTGCTTAATGCGTAGCTTCCGCTTGTGTGCCGGAGTTATAGGTTGATTTTATAAGATGCATTGGTAAATGGTTTTGTGAAATCAATAGCGAGTTTGGGGGAGCCGATACTTAGGAAACTTGAACTCTAATTGGTAAAAGTATTCAAATAGTCACTATGTAACGTGAATCCAAGGGGGTGGATTCATTTTACGGATCTATCTAGGTTGGAATGCTCATAACTAAGAAATTTGGAGAAAATGTTAAAACAAGAAAAATGGAAAGAGGAAGAAGATGAAATGGAAAGTGATAGACGTCACACTTCCAAGGATGGAAGATAAGCCTAAGAGTTATACACACAAAGGGGTAAAGGACCTTTGATAAAACACAATTCTTGTATAACAAGAACACACCAGAGAATCAAACTCTCAATTTTATAAATTCTGAATTCCAAGTTGTTCTCTTACAAGAAATATGCGCCCTATATATAACCTTCAGCTATGCGCAAAATGTAGTCTATTAGTATTCAGCCAACAACCTGAAATTACTACTAAGTGGCTATTAAAATGTAACTGCCTAATAAAAATTAAAACAATCAGCCTATAATTAACTCACATGTAGCCGCACAATTACAAGCAATTTCGTAACAACCAACAAGAATAAAAGGCTTGTAATTCAACCATGAATTGGTCGCCCCTCATTAGAAACACAACAACCCAATAATTGATTGCTAGTTGCTCCATCAATTTGTAACCTCCATGTGTTGAATGCTGGCTGCCCTTTTAATATTCTAACAACCCTCTTCTTGATGGCCAAATTAGTTTGTAACTTCCCTTGTCCCTTGAATTTAATTCAGTTGCACCATTGTCTTTGTAACCATCCAAATATCATAATTTTACCTGGTTGGATTCATATCATACCCTCCTTCTTCGAGAAGATTCTTCCCGAATCTTAAGGCTTTATTTATTTTGCTAATTTATTTAATTCACTAACTACTGCAGGAACTTAGATACTTCGTCCTGGGTCGAAGACAACGTGAATAAATTTAGATTTGTTCATTTCCAATGGTTGCAATCTGTGAAGCACCTCCCTTGGCAACACTCCCTCACCTTCCTGCAAGCAATAATGTTTACCAATACACAACGAATAATAAGTATGCAAAATTTCTTTGTCAAGCACATATGATTCAACCCCAAAATGTTTATGAAAATGTGCAGCTTGGATACTATTCGTAAAAACAAATAACTCCATGTGTTGGTTTTCATCATCCTCAAGAGGTTGTGTTTCAACAAGGGGCTGGATGTACAATGGAGCACTAGGAATGATATCAACATAATTCTTTCTCAAACTTGGCAACTTGTGGTGTGTTTCATTCAAAATTAAATCCTCTTGCCCCTGTAAAATAGTATCACAAACAAAAGAAGAAATAACATTAGAGTTTAAAATTTCCTTGCTCTTTTCTTTTTCTATTTCTTCTCTCCTCTTTTCTTCTATTTCTTTTTCTTCTTTTTCTTTCTCTTCTCTCATCTGCTCTTCTCTTTCTTTTTCTATTTTTATTTTCAATGTCAGCTGATCAACACGTACACCGCCGAATGATAGACATATCAACTTAATCCTTCGTCCGCCATGCATAAAAGAAATAGAAGGCCTCTCAAGATTTATACTTTTATTAAAAAACCATGACCTCCCTAATAGCATATGTCATGTCTCCATGGGTTCAATATCACAAAGAACTTCGTCTTCATAATTCCCAATAGAGAATTTAATCGTTGCTTGTCCATTTGCAGTAGGCAGGTGTAACTTCTCAACCACCCTGCTGCTCACAACATTTCTAAAGTTGAATTGATATACTGCAACCAAGAACAAATGACCTTCGAAGGAACACCTGGTATAGTAAATTTCCATCGCCATTCCAAACCCAGAGCCGAAGCTTTGATACCAAATGACCTGAATCCAAGGGAGTGGATTCGTTTTACGGATCTATCTAGGTTGGAATGCTCATAACTAAGAAATTTGGGGAAAATGTTAAAACAAGAAAAATGAAAAGAGGAAGAAGATGAAATGGAAAGTGATAGACGTCACACTTCCAAGGATGGAAGATAAGCCTAAGAGTTATACACACAAAGGGGTGAAGGACCTTTGATAAAACTCAACTCTTGTATAACAAGAACACACCAGAGAATCAAACTCTCAATTTTATAAATTTTGAATTCCAAGTTGTTCTCTTACAAGAAATATGCGCCCTATATATAACCTTCAGCTATGCGCAAAATGTAGTCTATTAGTATTCAGCCAACAACCTGAAATTACTACTAAGTGGCTATTAAAATGTAACTGCCTAATAAAAATTAAAACAATCAGCCTATAACTAACTCACATGTAGCCGCACAATTACAAGCAATTTCGTAACAACCAACAAGAAATAAAAGGCTTGTAATTCAACCATGAATTGGCCGCCCCTCATTAGAAACATAACAACCCAAGAATTGATTGCTAGTTGCTCCATCAATTTGTAACCTCCATGTGTTGAATGCTGGCTGCTCCTTTAATATTGTAACAACCCTATTCTTGATGGCCAAATTAGTTTGTAACTTCCCTTGTCCCTTGAATTTAATTCAGCCGCACCATTGTCTTTGTAACCATCCAAATATCATAATTTTACCTGGTTGGATTCACATCACTATGGGATCGAGCTATAGGACAAACTGATAGTTTTAACAAACGAAAAAGTAGATCATTAAAGTCGGGGTAATTTGTCGTCTGGGAGAACCCGCATGGATTATTTCTGAACATTTTATCGCTAGGACACTAGGGTAAAATAATATAGTTTGGCTAAGGTATCATAATAATATATTCATAAATATTATTGGGGTTCACATACGAAAAGAGTGCGATGATACGAAGTTCGATCCTAGTCCAAGTAACTATCTCTATCTCACTTCAAGTTCAATTTTATTTACTTTTGCAATTCTTAACAAACAAACATACGTTCTTACTTGATAGTTGTGACCACTAACCTTTATAAATTGAACCGTTCCTTGTGGATACGATACTCTTACTTACTATTATACTGCTGGGGTTTTGGTTCGATTTCCAGAATTTCAACACTTACTCATGTCACCGTCCCCATCAGGAGGTTTGAGGGGAGGGGGGAGGGGCGTGTCTCAGAGGAATTCTCTGAGTTGTCTATCTCCATCTCTCCTATTAACGATGATTTATATAGTTATTTATATTATTTAAAACTACCAAATATCATGTAAATTGCATTTTCATGAAATGAAAAAGAAATTAGGATAGATATTCAAAGAAAAATTAGCTTAATAGATAGAAACTATAGACGTAAGTGTTTGATACCATATGCAATATAGAATCATTTGTTTATATATTATTTTGTCCAACTGACTGCATAGTCCCGTGGATTGCATTTGTCTTTGGATCAAAAGATCTTCCCAACATAGAATATGGAGAAACAATTAAAAAAGACCGTGCTTTGAAGGTTCTCACTGAAAAATTATTTTTTGATTGAGCACATTGTTATTGATTGATCCAAATAGCTGACCCAACTAAACCGATTAGGATCTGCCTAATGGTGGGGTTTAGGTAGTTTAGCATGAGATCATAGGTTTAAATTCCATTGCCTTTTTTGTACAACAAAAAAAAGTTAACATTGAAAATGTAATATACCATAAAATACCATACGAACGAAGTTAAGTTTAGTACACTTCATGATAGGTTTTATTTTTATATAATTTTATGATAATTTTAAAGCTAATATACGTTTTTGGTCCTTGTAAAATTAGTGAGTTTTGCTTTTAGTCCCTATAATTTTTTCATTAAAGCGTCCTTCCAAAAGTTTTTGTTTGCAATTATTTTCTCCCCTCAATTGGCATGTGTCAGGTGTTGACGTGACACGTTTTCTTCTTTTTAGGTGTCAATTAGTGCGTTTTTGAAAATTACTCACAACATTGTTCCCCTTTTCCCCCCACTCCCACGTTTCTAGATCATCAACACCGCCAACAACAATTGATGAATTTAGGCTCAACAAGGTTCCGATCGACTCCCAGTTCATATTTTTTTTGAATATCATTGACCAAGAGTTTTACGAGCACGTCTTGAATCGCCCCTCAAGACCTGAAATAAAGCGAATTTTCCAATGGTTTGTGAATAGTCTTGGTGATGGTGACAGTGTTGCAGAGGATTCACTTGCTCAGAATCTCTCAACTGTTCAACAACAACAAGTTCCTGCAGTGAAGGAAGAGGTTAACCAGCAATCTCAGGCTATGCCAATGCCATCGATGAATAATGAACCTGTGGTTCTACACCAACAACAACAACCAAAAATAGGGGTGGAAGTAGGCCGAGCCAAGCTAGGTTTTACAGGGCCCAAACCTGGCCCGCATTATATTTTCTTGGCCTAAGTCTAATATGTTACCTGTCATAGGCAATTTCTTCTGGCCTAGTTTGTTTGAAAGCCTAGTTTGGCTTATTAACCTGTTTAACATCCTATTTCATATTTTGACCTTTAAATAGGTCAATAAGTATATCTCTAAATAGGCTAATATGTTAACGACCTAATAAGCTTAATTTTAATAATGTAAATTTGTCACTGACATATGCCTTTAAATAGGCCAACAAGTCTATCTCTAAGTGCTTGTTTGGTTTGTTGTTAGGCACAATGCAGAATCAATTCCACAAAATTGATTTTAAATCACTTTCGTCAAAACATGCTTCGTAAAGGGTGCATCACTCATTTTCAACCATTGATTTTAGAATCAATTCTACTCAATCGTAAATTAAACGATCATTAAATAGGCTAACAAGCCTATCTCTAAATAGGCCAACGAGAGAAATTAAAAAGTTGTCTATTATTATACTATTTACTATGTATAATATATTTATATTTTTATTAAAAAAATATTATTTTTAAATAAGCTAGCTGACCAAGCCTAATAGGCTTTTTTAAAAGCCTAAGTCTGGCCTATTTAGTTAAAAAGACTTATTCAAAAGTCTGTGATGACACACTGCTAGAAGCTTGGACCTGCAAGACCTACATTAGAGGAAATGCACCAGCTTTTGGCATGAGCTTCAAGCAAGGAAGAGTTAGAGAAATTAGTGTCCTACAAATAAAGGGTCACTGCCCTACAAAATAAAGGTCACTACCCTACAGAAGGACACCTTGACCTTGGATAGGACCCTGTTAGAACCACAGGCAACACTAGAAGGGGGGTTGAATAGTGTTTTAGACATTTTAAGACAATTTTGGAAATCTTTAAAATAAGCAATCACGTTAAGTGATTATTGTACAAAACCAATCTTAAGATCAGAGTTCCTTTAAAAACATGCGGAATATATGAAAGATTTAGATTAAAAACTTTTTCTTACACTTAAGATTGTTTTGATTTTAAACAAACTTTTCTTAGTGTCTTCTGAAGAATATTACAAAGAGTACCTTCAGAGCTGTTTCTGAAATACTTTAGATGATCAGAAACCATCTATATCATGTGTCTGAACTGTGTTCCTGTTGGGCTCACTTCAGACAGGTATTTCAGACATCCCTCTGAATATATTCTTCTATAATACTTCAACCTACACTAGAGATGTTTTATCGTTATGTTTGTATGAAAACTTGTTTTATTGAAATCATTGAGTTAAGCTTGTTATGAAAAATACTTTTCAATCCCCAAAAGTAAATGCATTACTGAAAATAAAAACAGTAAGTAAAAGAGATAAGGAATGAGAAAACTTAGGCACATAATTTATCCTGGTTCACCCACTACCCGTGAGCTACATCCAGTCCTAGTGGCAAACCACCACTAGCCTTTTTCATTAATCACAACAACAATAACAACAACACATATGTGCCACTCCGAATCCCCCAGACCCTTGCAGCCACATATGTGTTCCACTGAGTATTCTTTTACAGTCAAGCCTCTCCAGGCTCAGGATCACACCGATCCTTAACACATATATGCGTCACTCCGAATCCTCCAGACCCTCGCAACCACATATATGTCACACTGAGTCACACAGACCAACAATAGTATTTTCTATCAAGCCTCTTCAAGCTCTAAGAGTATTATTTTACAGTCAAGCCTCTCCAGGCTCAGGGAAAATAACCAAGTGTGAAGTTTACAACTTCTCAACCTAAGTTAGATGTTCGTTAGAACTTCTCAACTCGGATTCTTCTTGTACATAGGGATTACTGAGTACTACTCAGGATACAATCAATACACAACTAAATACAAGGAATAGACAGTGATATAGATATTTGAATTAAGCGCAATCCCTGTCCTTTTGAGGAATTCCATCCTCTGAGAGTAGGCTAACTAAGAATGTGAAATTAAGCTCAGCCTTATTCTCCAACCATTGAATTCCATGGGCTACATTCTCACCCACTAAATCCAAGGTATCATCCAAGCTTCAAACCGTACCCGGTTTGATAGTCATTTGTACAACACGATTGCCTTCCCGACAACCAACTGACTTGATCAACAGACTAACTGTACAATCCAACTAACTGACCAGCTGATCAGTAGCCCGATTGAGAATTCACTCTCTGATCAATCGTTGTTGACATTTTCATGATGTATTTTAGCTCGAGTCAACTCTTGTTAACTGTAAGACACTCAACCTAGTTAACAATTTTCATCCTGATTGATTTCAAGAACCTTCTTGAAAAAAAAATAATCCAATTGATCTATCTTGGTTGTACAGCAGCTGCATGGTTGTTTCCAACAACCTGATTGATCTTCTACCCAACCAGCTTGGTTGTGTGCTGCAACAACAACAACATGGTTGTATATTACAACTACAACATGGTTGTTTCCAACAACAACAACAACATCTTCAACTTCAATCTTGAGGCTATTTATATGTTCTTCTTGAATATAGCCGTTGAAGATAATTCATAATACCGTTGAGCTTCTGATGATGTGGCTCATATAGCCGTTGTGTAATAGCTTCTCAAACGGTTGCTTCTCCTTAAGCATATTGAGTGTTCAGAATACTCCCATTCTGACACTTCTGTTGACGAGCTCTGTTTTGAGAGATGTGATGATTATGTGTATTCTCTCTCTTGAATTCTTTTGCTTTCTTGCATCTGTTTTATCCAGCTTGCATCTGCTTGCTCTAGCTTGTATTATCTTGCATCTGCTTGCATCTGCTTTATCTGCTTTATCCACTTTATTCAGCTTGGATTATCTTGCATCTGCTTGCATCTGCTTTATCCAGCTTGCATTTTCTTGCATCTGCTTGCTTTCGGATTTCCTCTGATTCTCTTGAGAATATGTATCTGTTGAATTTGCCCTTTTTGCTTATTCTGCGTATACTCCTTTTTCACTTGCTTCTGACACCATTACTTCTTTGAATGAGATGTCTTGATCAATAGTCGTTGTTTGCAGATTCCTCTTTTGGGATTTAGATAAAGATGTTGAATTGAATATATTTTATTCAAACATCTTCTTTGTTGCTTCTGCTTAGTCTCCCGAGCTTTTCTTCTGCTTTGTTCCAGATTGCACAAATGAAGAAATGTCTCGTTGAAATGCTATCGTTTAGAGACAGCAAATAGTCTTCTTTTAATCCGTTGTGAGACACGCTTCTTGAGAGTTCTGACATAGTACAACGTTGATGCTGCAGTAAAGCTGCTACTGTTGTTGCTGCGAATGCTGCGTTGCAGAGATTTCCTCAGTGGTGTATGAAGTTCAAGTGCACCGGGAAAGGTCTCTGTGTTTGTTGCCACAAATGTGTTTCAAAACGTACGAGCAGCAGAGACTTAGAAAAGTCTTCACGCAAGGTTTCAGCAAAGATGCCACGTCATTATTAAAGCTTCAGACAGCTTCCAACCTTCAGACGGGTTCCAGTCTTCAGACAGGTTCCAGTCTTCAGACGGGTTCCAGTCTTCAGAAGGACTTGGCTCTTCAGACAGCTTCATTACTTGAGAAGGTTGCGTTCTTCAGACAACTTCAATTCTTCATACTGGTTATAGTTTCATTCTTCTTTGTATCTCTTCTTCTTCTTGTATCTTTTATTCTTCGTTTCTTCAGTTCATTGTTGTTCTTCAGACAGTCGTATATTTGAATCTGTACTTCTTCATATCTTTTGCCTTCAGTTCTTCAGATAGTATTCTTGATCTTCACTTCTTCAGACAGTCTTCTGGTCTTCACTTCTTCAGACGGTCTTCAAGTCTTCACTTCTACAGACAGTCTTCTAATCTTCGATTCTTCAGATAGTCTTCAAATCTTCACTTCTTCAGACGGTCTTCAAATCTTCACTTCTACAGACAGTCTTCAAATCTTCACTTCTACAGACAGTCTTCAAGTCTTCACTTTTATTCTTCAGTTGCTTCAACTCTGTTAAGGATTAATCTTCTTCAGATTCTGCACTCTTGTTCTTCTGATTCTGATCTTCTGATTCTGATTCTGTTCACAAAATCTTCTTCTTCTTCTAAAGAGTATTTTATCCTGAAACATAATTAACAAACAAATACCTTTCTCAGTAGAACCTGTTTATATAATCTAATTGGTTCTTTATATAATCTTATTTGTTCTTTATATAATCTTATTTGTTAATCATTAAAACTAACGGATGTTAAGTCTTATAATCATGTTTAATTACTTAACAGATTTATAGACTTCACAGACCCTTGTCCTATACACCACCCTTAATTAGGACTTTCTTGTAATTTCTTTTATTCTTGTAATTTTCTTTTAATTCCTCCTCCTTGGGAGATATCCTTAGTGGGTTTATTGGTTAGTAGGTTGCCTTACTATAAGGCTTAGGGAGTCATGGGTTCAACTCCTACATAGGATAGAAATTAATTCATCTTTTCTATTTCCTATGTAGAGTGGGGCGCATAACTCATGGGTTTAGTGGCTAAAAGCTTAGCTTAGCTAAAAGCCATAGGGGAGTGGGTTCAAATCCCACCTTGGATGAGTTTCCACTCATCTTTTATTTTCCTTTTTATTTTCCCCCTTGTAAGCCTCCATTTGGCCGCCCCCTCCCCCTCATTCTCCTATAAATAGGAGCCTCCTCCTCATGTAACACATAATCTTGAATTTTATGTAAAGGCATTATGCCAAATTTTCTCCTCTCTTGAGAGTTGAGTGAGGCTTGGTGGTTGTTGCTTAAACCATGGTGAGACTTATCTAATTCTCCTGAATTAGTGGCGTCTGGCGATTGAACTTATCTGCTGCAAGAAGGGACTTGCACCAGTGGCGTTCTCCACTTCTTTCTCCTCCACTTTTTCTTTCATTTTCCTTCATTTTCTTTCCTTTTCTCACGCCATATAGCTGCTGTTCCAGCACTATATTTCGTGAATTAATTGCTATTTCTTGGTGCTAATTGGTTTGTTTTGCTCAATTCTAGATCCTGTGCAATTCCCGTCATCAGTCTGGGTCTGACCTTTTTATTAAACGAGCCAAACCACACTAGGCCTTAAATAGGCTGGTCCGTAAGCCCGACGAGTGACTTGTCCTATTTCCTCCCCTAGCCATAAAGCAATATGAATAATTTTAATTCCTCTGCCCCACATAATTTTCACCGAAGCATTGGAGGACCACCTTTTGCCAACACGATGAAGACTAGTCGTGCAAAAAATTCAAATCTTATTAGACATGCTAACTCACCTGCTGGATTATTTTCAAACATTAACATTGAAAGCGGTATGTCCAAATTCTTTTCCTTTTCTTTTTATTAAACTCGAAGGTCTATTTGTGGATCCAACATGTGTTGTGGCCGAGGGTGGCTCCATTATATACGCTGCACAGTCAAGAATGAGAATCTCCCAAAATCATGTTTTCAAGTGAAAGAAGGGAAACATGTAAGGTGAGGTGGAGTAGCAACTGTAAGAAGAAAGGGGTGCAACAACAGTGGGTGGAAGGAGGGGAGGGTTAGTGGTGAGGGGAGAAGGGAAAACAGTGGGGTGGGTAATTCTCTAGCAGTTTAAAATCGCCAAAAATACACTAATTGACATCTAAAAGAAAGAAAACGTATCACGTAAGCACCTGACACATGTCAATTGAGGAGAGACTAATTGCAAACACTAGTGCAAAAAAACACAGTTGATCCAATTTTTAATATCTAAAAATCATCGTTCAGATCGGTGATACAATCCACCGATTTAAAGAAACTCAATTTATTTTCAAATTTGCCACCGTGCGTTTTTTAAATCGATTTTATGTAACCGATTTAAAATCTCTGTTGTAGAAAGCTATTTTTGCAATGAAACAAAAATAATTGGAAGGACGCTTTAATAAAGAACTAAAAGTAAAACTCACTAATTTTACCGGGACTAAAAACATATTTTACCCAATTTTAAAGTAACACACACATATATATATATATATATATTGTTTAACAATAAAATTTTTCTATTCTGACTATAACATCACTCTTTGAAATGTGATATATAATTGTCAATAATAAAATATAAGTTTTGTTGAATAAAATTTCACACAATTTAGTTATTGTCATTTGGCTACTTGCAATCATCTATTATAAAAACTACTTATGAGATTAAAAAATTTACATTTATGTTACTTTTTATGATTATTTTTATTGATCTAGAATAGCGGAATTGATAATTATTTTTTTAAGTTGCAAATAGTGTTTTAGAAATACAATTAAATTTAAAGTATTAAAAGATTTCAGTTGATGCATAAACGCTTATTAAACTTTTGATATAATGTAATTGTTATAATTCTTTTAAGAGTCATTAAAATCAAAATGACAACAACTAATAAACTAACATAACAAGGGAAAGACTTTTTTAAAAAATGAAAGATTAAATTGTTTGTGTTTGTTGATTATGAAGCTTAAAAATCTATATATTGATTATTCTTTGATCAAGATAATAATAAGATGATACATGTTAAAAATGTATGATACATCCTCAATAAAAACATCACGTCTCATCAGATTATGGTACAATTGAATGCACCTATATACCCCATTGTACATGGCATTTTCAAGCAAGCAAATTTTTAGTTCTCTCTTAGAAATCACATCTCTTCCTCTAACAAAGTGGTATCAAAGCTTGGTTTGATCTAGAGAGTTGAGAGAAGCATCGAGAGTTGAAAAAAATTGTTGAGAGTTAAAAAAAAAGTTGAGAGATTGCAAGCAATAGGTATACTGCTTTTCAATTTCCTCGTCTTACAAAAGAAAATTATGAAAAATGGTGTCTTCGCATGAAAGCATTGCTTGGCTTTCAAGGTGTATGAGAGATTGTAGAGAAAGGCTATGAGGAGCCACAAGATGAAGAAAGGTTATCTCAAAATGAGAATGAGGCATTGTTAAAGACAAGGAAGAAGGATCAACAAGCCCTTACTCTCATCCATAAATGTTTGGATGACCCCATGTTCGAGAAGGTCGCCTACACTACTAAGTCAAAGGAAGCTTAGGAGATTTTGGAAAAATCCCTCCAAGGCGTTGACAAAGTGAAGAAGATAAGGCTTCAATCACTAAGGAGTGACTTTGAAGCTTTGAAGATGAAGGAATCCAAATCAATTTCGGATTATTGCTCAAGAGTAAAGGTGATTGTTAATCAATTGAAGAAATATGGAGATAAAATAGAAGATGTTCGTGTGTTAGAGAAGATTCTTCGTTCTTTGACTCTTAAGTTTGATTATGTGATATGCGTGATTGAAGAGTCAAAAGATCTTGACTCCATGACCATTGAAGAGTTAGAAGGTTCTCTACAAGTCCATGAAGAAAGAACGAGGAGAAGACAAGAAGAGCCATTGGAGAAAGCTCTCAAAGCTCAAGCTTCTCTGAAGAAAGATGGAGGATTCAAGAGTCAAAGAGGACGTGGACGAGGAAGAGGATATGGTCATGGACAAGGAGGAAAAGGACATTGTCATTCACAAGGAGGAAGAAGAAATGGTAGCGGTGAATCAAACAATGAAGAAATGAGCTATTTATCATCAAGAGGTCGTGGAAGAGCAAGAGGACGAGGCCGTGGATATTTTCAAAATGAAAGGAGGTATGACAAATCTGAAGTTGAATGCTATAATTTCCATAAGTTTAGCCATTTCTCTTGGGAATGTCGTAGTTCTCTCAACGACATAGAGGAAAAAGCTAATCTTGTTAATGGAGAAGAAGAGCCAACTTTGTTACTAACACTAAAAGGCGAAGAGAAGGACGCCAATTGTTCGTGGTATTTGGACAATGGTGCTAGCAATCACATGTGTGTGTACAAGGAGAAATTTGTGGAGCTTAATGAGAATGTGAATGGAAATGTGTCTTTTGGAGACTCATTGAAAGTCCGTATTGAAGGAAAAGGTACAATTTTAATCTCCTCTAAATATGGAAGCCATAAGTTGATTAGTGATGTTTATTATGTGCCTAAACTAAAAAGCAATATATTGAGTTTGGGCCAACTTCTTAAAACGGATATGAGATTCTCATGAAAGATAAATATCTTTGGCTTAAAGATCAAAATGATAATTAGATTGCTAAGGTGCTTTTGTCAAGAAACAAAATGTTTATCCTGAATCTACAAACTATTGAAGCAAAGTGCTTGAAGGTGAATGTGCAAGTTCAGCATGGTGTTGGCACATGAGGTTTGGACATTTAAACTTTAGAGCCCTTAAAACTTTGGGAGAAAAGGACATGGTGACAGGGATGCCTGCAATTAATCACCCTAATCAATTCTGTGAAGCATGTCTTCTTGGAAAGCATGCCAGAAGAAGTTTTCCAAAAGTAGCCGCTTCAAGAGCAACCAAGCCACTTCAGCTTGTACATACCGATGTGTGTGGTCCGATCAATCCACCTTCATTCAGAAAGAGTAAATATTTCATACTATGTAAAGCCTCAAAATTAATTTAAACAATTAAATATACTTTGAGTCTCATTCCCTTAAAGAGTTTTAATGAACAACAAATATAAAATACAGATGAATTTATGGCAATATTCTTTCACAAGATTCTGTTTTGTTTCAGATTGTGAAAAGTGAGATATATCATCTGAAGCTTCAGATCGTCTGAAGACTCAATTCCGACTGAATTGCTTTTATCCTCTGAAAGAGTAAAGTTCATCTGAAGCATTCCTTGCATCTGAAAGTTGAAGACTTCAGGACAATGGTTTGACCTTTGAAAGACGTTGCTGAGTACGAGGAATGTTCATATCAAGATCTTACCTATTTCAGCATAAGAGTCAGAACTGCTTTCTTTCCTCGTTCAAATGTTTAGCATTTTTTAGGAAAGTCTGCAACGCTGCTGCTCCTGCCAGAATGCTTTGTGTGGGTAGACCTGCTGCACCTAGGTTTCTCAAAACGCCTTGGACAGAGTTGTGTAAAACATATTCTGAATTGCATTAAATGCTATTTGGTAACGGGTATTAATTCCATGAAGCCTATAAATACATCTCATACAGAGTTGAAGATATAGAGAAGCATTCAATCAAAGAAACTACACACTGCAAAAATATACTCTGATATTGTACACTTATTCTATTTCGTACCCTGAGAAATTCTCAGTTATCTGTACTACAGTTCAAAGCTATCATCTGAAGATAGTGAACTAAATTTCTTTTGCTTAAACTTAGATCAGTTTGGGTTTATAAGCCTGGAGAGGCTTTCTGTTTGAAAGAATACTTGGGTTACACTTGGATAAGTGTCTGAGAGCCTGAAGAGGCTTGGAGAAAGAAATAATACTTGGTGTTGAGCCTGAAGAGGCTTGAAAGAAAAGAATACTTGTAATCTTGCAAGATTAGTGGAAATCCAGGTGCTGGTTTTTGCCCTGGAACTAGACGTAGCTCACTGTGGTTGTGAGTGAACCAGGATAAATTCTTGGCTAAGTTTTCTCTTTCCCTTAAGCTATTTCAATTCTGTTTTTATTCTAACAAGGGGATTGAAAAGGTATTTAAGTGAAAACTTCTTCTCTGAATCAAACTAAGTTTTTTAATCAGTTTATTTAATCTGAACTTGATTCAGAAGATAACTAAAACCTTCAGACTGACAACCATCATCTGAAGATTTTCAGAAGCAATATTTTCAAAATAGTTGAAAAAAGAAAAAGTTTCCATTGAAACACTATTCAACCCCCTTCTAGTGTTTCCCTGTATTTCCAACAGTTGGTACCAGAGCTTATCCTCGGGGTTAGCACCTAATTAGTGCAGAGGACAAAGATCCAAATGGAAACTTCTACTAGCAACAGACAATACATCACTGAAGGAGCCTCCATCACGAGACCCCCAACATTCAATGGAGTGGATTACCACTATTGGAGGGATCGTATGAAGTTGTTTATTGAAAGCGACATCATTGATGTATGGGATGTGGTTACTGATGGAGACTATGTTCCCATGCATGCTGGATTACCCATACCAAAAGCTGAATGGACCTTGGAGCAGAAGGCTCGAGTTCAACTAAATGCCAAGGCCAAACTCTATATGATATGTTATCTGAACAAGTCAGAATATGAGAAGGTTCATGGTTGTTCATCTGCCAAGGAGATATGGGATACACTTGCAGCAACCCATGAGGGTACTGAGACTGTCAAGCAATCCAAGATCAATATGCTTGTACATCAATATGAGATGTTCAAGATGGAAGAATCTGAGACCATAGATCAAATGTTTGGAAGGTTTCAGACGATAACTAATGGACTCACGTCATTGGGAAGAACCTTTGAATCTGGAGATAATAATAGAAAGATTCTAAGGAGCTTACCAAAGTCCTGGAGACCCAAGGTCACTGCCATTCAAGAAGCCAAAGATTTAAATTCTCTTAGAATGGAGGAACTGTTGGGCTCTCTCAAAGTCCATGAGTTAGAACTTGGGGAAGATGACACCAAGAAGAAATCACTGGCATTGAACTCCAAGGCCAGACAGCTTAGGCATGGTGACATGAAATCCATGCAAGCAGAGGACACTTCAGATGGTGATACTGAATCTGGAGGTTGTTCAGAAGATGAGGATCTTGCTCTTCTTAGCAAGAAGATCAAGAAGATGCTGCAAAGAAAAGGGAGATTCAGAAGATCTCAACCTTTTAATCCCAAACAAGGTAAGTCAGGTAAAAAATCTTTTAACACTGACAAAATTACCTGTTTTGAATGCAAACAGCCAGGTCACATGAAGGCTGATTGCCCCAAACTAAGGAAACCAACCTTTCAAAAGAAGAAATTCTTCAAGAAAAAGAAAGGATTGATGGCAACTTAGGAAGATTTGGATGATTCCACTTCAGAAGAAGAGGATGATACTTCAGAAGAAGCCAACCTCTGTCTGATGGCAAGCCTACCATCTTCAGACAACTCAGATTCTGAGGTAATACCTCAAACTTTACAAGATCAGTATGATGACCTTGTTGAAAGTATCAGAGAGCTATTCAATGAGTTTAAGGAACTTTCAAGAGCCTTTACTCAAGCTGCTTTAGAAAATGAAAATTTACAAAAAGAAAACCTTGCTCTCAAAGAAAAGCTACTTCAGCAAGATCCTAGTAATTCTGATAATCTTGCAAAAGAGAATGAAAAGCTCAAAAACAAGATTAGAGAATTAACTCTGGATCTAGCCAGATTTGTCAAAGGAACTGATAATCTGAACAGATTATTGGGCTCTCAGAGGCATTCCTTAGACAGAAGTGGTTTAGGTTATTCAGACACATCTTCTTTTGAATCCTTAAATTTCAAAGTGCCTGATAAAGGACCCAATAAAGGTAATGGGTGTTCCAACAGTGGCAAACCTGGACATGTGGAGTCCCAGTGTAGACACAGAGGGAAAATATTACCCAAAACTAACAAGAGAGGACCCAAGAAAGTATGGGTACCTAAGAGTTTAATTGTTCCTGTTGCAGATGTGTTTAACAGAACAAAAGAAACACCATAAATGGTACCTGGACAGTGGGTGCTCGCGACACATGACAGGAGAAAGGTGTTTGTTCCAAAGCCTTAGACCCAAGGCAGATGGAGTGGTCACCTTTGGTGGAAATCAGCAAAGGAAGATCACTGGTATTGGGACAGTAGGTATGACTCCTCTTTCCCTGATTAAGAATGTGCTTCTGGTGGAAGAATTGCAACACAATCTTCTGAGCATAAGTCAATTGTGTGACAGTGGATATGTTGTATCTTTCAATAAAGAAGGCTGCATAGTCAAAGATGCTTCAGATCATATCCTCTTTTCTGCTAAGAGACACAATAATGTGTACAAGATTGATCTAGAGGAACTTGTAAGTCAAAATGTGAAGTGCTTTGTTTCAATTGAAGATGAAAAACAGATTTGGCATCAGAAACTTGGGCATGCCAGCTTGAGATTGATCTCAAAGCTAACCAAACACAATCTGGTTAAAGGCTTACCCAAGCTTTCATTCAAATCTGATATTTTATGTGAAAATTGTCTGAAAGGGAAACAAACCAGAAACTATTTTAAGAGTAAGAATGTTGTTTCAACCAGCAGACCTTTGGAACTACTTCACATGGATTTGTTTGGTCCTACTAGAACAGAGAGTCTTAGCAAAAAGAAATATTGATTGGTCATTGTTGATGACTATACAAGATTTACATGGGTTATATTCCTAAGAATAAAAGAGGAAACCTTTGAGAATTTCACAAAATTCTGTAAGAAGGTGCAGAATGAAAAAGGAATCTGCATATCTGTTATCAGAAGTGATCATGGTGGAGAGTTTGAAAACTCAAGCTTCAGACTGTTCTGTGATGAGAATGGGATCTCACACAATTTCTCTGTGGTCAGAACACCTCAGCAAAATGGGGTTGTTGAGAGAAAGAACAGAGCTTGTAAGAGATGGGGAGAACCATGCTCATTTCAAGCAGCCTACCTAGATCCTTTTGGGCAGAAGCTGTTCACACAGCCTGTTACATTCAAAACAGAATTTTGGTAAGACCAATTCTCAAAAGGACTTCATATGAACTGTGGAAAGAAAACCCAACATATCCTACTTCCATATCTTTGGATGTGAGTGTTTCATACTCAATACTAAAGATGATCTAGGAAAGTTTGATGCTAAGTCTGACAAAGGTTTCTTTATTGGATACTTTGAAACTTCTAAGGCTTACACAGTTTATAACTCAAGAACCTTAGCTGTGGAAGAATCTATTCATGTAAGATTCAATGATTTTAAAGAGACTGATAGGGAACTATCAGATCGTGAAGAGGATTTTGCAGGTATGCAGATAAATCCAGAAGTAAAATCTGAAGGATCATCTGAAGGACTTGCTGAGCAAAAGACTGAACCTATCTCTGAAGCTGGACCTTCTCAGACCAACATTGTTGAGTCTCAGACAGAGTGTGTATTCCCTCACAGTCGTGATTGGAGATACAGAACTCATCATCCAAGAGAGCAAATAATAGGTGACACTTCAGAAGGAGTAAGAACAAGATCAAGGCTCAGAAGCTTGAATAATCTTACACTTCTCTCTGAAATTGAACCTAAAAATATTGAGGAAGCTCTGCATGATGAAGGGTGGATCCTAGCCATGCAAGAAGAGCTGAACCAATTTGCTAGGAGTGATGTCTGGACACTTGTACCTAAACCCCATGGGAAAACTATAATAGGAACCAAATGGGTGTTCAGAAACAAGCTGTCAGAAGAAGGAAAAGTGATCAGAAACAAGGTCAGGCTTGTTGCTCAGGGCTACAATCTGCAAGAAGGTATTAGATTTTCGACCTGGGTCTAACTCAACCCCAAAAGTTTGCTTAATAGGGTGAGGATTGCCCAAGGCTTATATACCTATTAAATGGCCTTATCACTAGTCAATGCGGGACTTTCCAACACACCCCCTTACGCCCAGGGCTGGACATCTAGAGCATGGACACATCAATGGGTGGGGCCTCAATAACAACGGATCTAGGATAGGCTCTGATACCATCTTAGATTTTGGACCTGGGCCTAAATCAACCCCAAAAGCTAGCTTGTAGGGTGAGGACTGCCCAAGGCTTATATACCTATTAAATGACTGTATCACTAGTCAATGTGGGACTTTCCAACACACCCCCTCACGCCCAGGGCTGGACATCTGGAGCGTGGGCACATCAATGGGTGAGGGCCCAATAACAATGGATCTAGGATAGGCTCTTATACCATATTAAATTTTGGACCGGGCCTAACTCAACCCCATATCAGAGTCTATCCTAGATCCGTTGTTATTGGGCCCCCACCCATTGATGTGTTCACGCTCCAGATTTCCAGCCCTGGGCGTGAGGGGGTGTGTTGGAAAGTCCCACATTGACTAGTGATAAGGCCATTTAATAGGTATATAAGCCTTGGGCAGTCCTCACCCTACAAGCTAGCTTTTGACGTTGAGTTAGGCCCATGTCCAAAATCTAAGGTGGTATCAGAGCCTATCCTAGATCTGTTGTTATTGGGCCCCCACCCATTGATGTGTCCACGCTCCAGATGTCCAGCCCTGGGCCTGAGGGGGTGTGTTGGAAAGTCCCACATTGACTAGTGATAAGGCCATTTAATAGGTATATAAGCCTTGGACAGTCCTCACCCTACAAGCTAGCTTTTGGGGTTGAGTTAGGCCCAGGTCCAAAATCTAAGAAAAGGTATTGACTTCACTGAAACCTTTGCTCCTGTAGCTAGACTTGAAGCCATTAGGATTTTACTCTCTTATGCAGTAAATAATGGCATCACCTTATATCAGATGGATGTAAAGAATTCCTTTCTCAATGGATTTATTGAGGAAGAGGTCTATGTTAGACAACCACCTGGTTTTGAAGATACTACTTTTCCAGAACATGTTTTCAAACTGAAAATGGCTCTTTATGGTCTGAAACAAGCCCCAAGAGCTTGGTATGATAGATTGAGCAATTTTTTGATTAAAAATGATTTTCAAAGAGGAGAAGTAGATACAACTTTTTTCAGAAAAATGTCTAACAAATATTTCATTCTTGTTCAGATATATGTGGATGATATTATTTTTGGTTCTACTAATTCTTCATTACGCAAGGAATTTTCTGAGCTTGTGCAATCTGAGTTTGAAATGAGCATGATGGGAGAACTTAAGTTCTTCCTAGGACTTCAGATAAAGCAACAAGCTGATTGTATATGGATCCATCGGGAAAAGTATACAAAAGAAATGCTTAAGAAGTTCAACATGAGTAAGTGTAAGCCCATGACAACTCCTATGCATCCTTCTGCTGCTCTCAGCAAAGGTGAAGGGGAAGAACCAATGAATCAAACTTTGTACAGGGGAATGATTGGTTCACTATTGTATCTAATAACAAGCAGACCTGACATAATGTTCAGTGTGTGTCTTTGTGATAGATTTCAATCTGATCCAAGAACTACTCATTACAAAGTTGTAAAGAGAATTTTTAGATATTTAAATGGTATTACTAATCTTGGTCTTTGCTATAAGAAAAAAAAGGATTACATGTTAGTGGGATTTTGTGATGCTGATTTTGCTGGAGATAGACTTGAAAGAAAATCAACAAGTGGAGGTTGCCATTTCATTGGTGACAACATGATCAGCTGGTCCAGCAAAAGGCAAAGCACCATTTCTCTTTCTACAGCTGAAGCTGAATATATTGCTGCAGCCAGTTGTTTTTCACAACTGCTATGGGTAAAATATTAGTTAGAAGATTTTAATATTGATGTTAATTCTATTCCTGTAATGTGTGATAATACTAGTACAATTAACTTATCTAAAAATCCCATTCAACATTCTAGGGAAAAACATATAGAAATCAAGCATCATTTCATTAGAGACTATGTTTAGAAAGGAGTCTTTGATATAAAGTTCATTGATACTGAACATCAATGGGCAAATATATTCACAAAGTCTCTGACTGAAGATAGATTTAAGTTCATTAGAAATAATCTGAATATCTTGGCTTTGTCTGAAATGTGTATGCTTGCATCTGAACATGCACATCATCTGAATAAACACGTGCATCTGAAGTAACTGAGTCTGATGACGTTGCAAGCTGAAACATTTGGTCTCCTTCTCTGAGTAACTGCTCTCAGCATGACTGCATGTTCTCCAAGACTACAACTTCCATCATTACTACTGTGGCGGCTATTTAAGGGACGTGTTGTCAACGGTTACAGGCTACTGGTGTTTTCACTCTCTCTCTTCTGCAAGACTTTGCTTTGTGTTCCTTGTGCCCTAAGTTCTATGTGCTCTTCGTGCTCTCTCTCTCTCAAGTTTTCTTCAATGGCATCCAGGAAGTCTGCTGGTGGTCAGGTTGTGCCTTCCAGGACTGTAAACCTGGATGAACTCCAAGCTGGTGGCATCTATCTTTCTAAGATTTTTGAAGCTTGTGGTTGGACCAACTTTTTCTCTGCCATTGATTGTGCATGGCATTAGCAGAGTGTGGTAGATTTTTGGAAGAATGCTGAAGATATTTCATCTAAAGATGGAAAATATCAAGGTTGAAGACCATTGTGATGGGTGTGAAGATCATTATTGATGCTGACACCATTCCTGCTGTAACTGGTGTTCCTAACTCTAGAGAGATGTTCGTGCCAAAATGGGAGGTGAAGAATGGTGAAATCAAGAAGTTCACCACGAAGCTGTATGGGATTGATGATCCTAGTGAGTTGAAGAGTTCCCTCATGCATCCTAAGGCAAGGATTCTTCATGCTATTTTAGGTTGTTGTATCTTGCCCAAGCATGGAAGCAAAAACCATGTCTCTGAGCTAGAGAGGTTCTGTGTGATCAACCTTCTAGAGAAGAAGCCTCTGAACCTTCACAGAATCATTCTCTACAACTTGCTGAATAGGGTGAATGACTCAGCTGCAAGCTACACTCACAACACCCTCATTACAAAGATTCTGCTGAAGTTCAATGTTCCCATTGAAAGACTGTATGACCATAGAGGTTCTGCTCTCTTCTCTCTGGTGAATATCAAGAGGATGGGGATTGCTGTGAAGAAGCCTTCTCATGAGAAAACCCTGTTAGAAGAAGCTGTCAGAGACAAAGCTGGTAGAACTGGGAAAAGCACTGAGGAAGTTCTGGAGATTTTGGAGGATGAGCTGAAGGGAGATCCTCACAAACACAAGTTTGTCTCAGCACAAACTCCCACAAAAATCGTGAAGAAGAAAAGATCCAAAATGCTTCAGAAGGATGTTTCAGTTCAGAAGGAAGTTCCAACTCAGAAGGAAGTCTCAACTGAAAAGGAAGTTCAATTCAGACAGTCTGAACTTGCTCAGAATGTGCTTGCAAAAACCTCTGAGATTGTGGGTTAGGCTACTGAAAATTCTACTGTTGCTACTCAGCCTACTCTTGTTTTGGGAGGACAGGAAGAGGACAATAACAGAATAGAATCTGAACATTTGAGAGTTGAACCTTTTGATGTGACTCAGCCTATCCAATCTATTCCTCTTGCTACTAGTCTACCTGAAGTTGACATCAGGAAAGTTGCGGAGGAAATTGAAGAAGAAGAAGAAGAAATGAGAAATAAAGAAGAACACGAAAAGCAAGATTATGCTCTTGTTGTTGCTTCTCAACAAGCTCTGCTTGAAGATGAAAGAATTGAACAAGAAAACAGGCTCAAAAGAAAAAGAGCCAGTGCCAGTGCAAGGAGAATCAAAAGGAGAGGATTGTTGGCTCCTGCTGATAAGGCCGCTCAAAGAGTTACAAGAAGTAAAAGCATCCAACAAGAAGATGTTGTTGATTTTCAGAAGGTGGCTGAAGATCAGAGGAAGAGAAAGTTGAAGGAACTGAAGCAGAAGAAGAAAGTTGATGAAGGCTCTATGGCCCCTGCTAAAAGGCCTAGGGTTATTTTTGGCAATGTTTCTACTTCAGAGGATGAAGCCCCTCCTCCACCTAAGGTGATCGGCACAATAGAAGGAATACCTGTGAAGTCTATAAATCAGTTTAAGTATTTAAACATGACTATAAGACTTAACATCCTTAAGTTTTAATGATTAACAAATAAGATTATATTAAGGACAAATAAGTTTGTATAAGAACTTAATAAGATTACGTAAACAGGTTCTATTGAGAAAGGTATTGGTTTGTTGATTGTGTTTCAGGTCAGAATAATTATCTGAAAAAGAAGAGTAGAAGATCGAATCAGAAGGACAATGTGTAGAATCCTAAGAAGAGTAATCCATAACTAAGTTGAAGCAATTTGAAGAAGCAATCGACTGAAGAACTGAACAATTGAAGACGCAACTATCTAAAGAACAACTATCATCTGAAGAAATGAAGACAATATGAAGCAGTCTATGTATCTGAAGATTGAACGTGTCATAATCAAGAAATGATCTCTTGCAGACGTTGCAAAGCGTAAAGCACACTTCATCAAATGGAGTTCACTCATTTCAGCAGATAAAACTAGACATGTTTTTCTACCTCGATCAAAGTCTTACACAAATAAGGAAATACTGCAAAGACTTTCTGCAACGCCTGATGCACCTGCAACAAAAGGATTTGTGTGCGCAGACCTACTGCATCTACACCTACTGCTGTCCAGAATGTATTAGGAGACTGAACAAAAGCAAGCAAGAAAGATGGTTGAATAAAGTACATACAATTCAACATCTTTATTTATCTAAATCTCAGAAAAAGAAGATACAAAGAAGAATGAAGCTACAATCTTCTTATCAGAAGAAAGAAGCCTTCTAAAGTTTCAACCAGTCTGAAGTGTTGAAGTCATCTGAAGTGTGCAACCCGTCTGAAGGATTGAAGTTGTCTGAAGGGCGCAACCTGTCTGAAGTATTGAAGCTGTCTAAAGTATCAACCCGTCTGAAGTATTAAAGCTGTCTGAAGCATCAACCCGTCTGAAGTGTTGAAGCTGTCTGAAGTTTCAATCTGTCTGAAGTCTCAATCCGTCTGAAGTATTGAAGCCTTTTGAATTCTGACGTGGCACTCCTTGCTGAAGACTATGAAGACCTTTTGCTCTCTGAAGATTGCTGAGAAATATCGTTCTCTGCTACACGTTTCTTTTTCAACATATTTATGGCAAGAAACACAGATACCTTTCCTGGTGTTTTTGAATTACATACACCACTGAGGAAATCTCTGCAACGCAGTTCTTGCAGAGGAACAGTGTCAGCTTTTGTCATAATGAAATCCTGAACCAGTGTCAGAAGCAAATGAAGAAAAGGAGTCTATACAGAATAGGCTAAGGGACAAATTCAACGGATACTTCCTCATATACAAAACAGAAGAAAGCTGGAGAAAGCAGAAGAAATTCAAAAGAGAGAATACGCAGAATAATATCATGAAATATCTCTCAAACAGAGCTCATCTATAGAAGTGTCAGAACGGGATCGTTTTGAACACTCAATTTGTTTAAGGAGAAGCAACCGTCTGAGAAGCTATTACACAACGTCTATTTGAGCCACATCATCTATAGCTCAACGGTATTGTGAAACATCTTCAAACGGCTATATTTCATCAGAACATATAAATAGCCTCAAGATTGAATTTGATAAAGAGTTGGCATTACTGCCCAACCAAGAGTGGTTGTTGATGTTGTTGCAATTGAAAAGAACAACCATAGAAAAAGAGACATTGGCTATGCTTGTCATTATTGTTCGGGTGAACAAATAGGCAGTTGTTATGCTGGCCAAAATGACAGTCAACCTAGAATAGGTTGAAGCCATGAATACACCTTGGGTATTCCAATGATATGGGTGAGAATGTAACCCATGGAAACCAATGGTTGGAGAATGAGGCTGAAGCTCAATTTCATATCTTACCTAGCCTACTCTCAGAGATTTCACTTAGGCCAAATTTGTTGAGGGAGAAGTACCTCACTTATTAGAGACGAGATTGTACTTAACTTAAACACTTATGTCTCTGTCTTACCCTTGTACTTAGATTCATACATTGTATCCTGAGTAGTACTCAGTTAACCTCTAGTACAGGAAGAGATTAAGTTTATGTTTCATGGAAACTTAAACTTGGTTATAATTTGTAAACACTTTATGTGTCTGAGAGCCTGGAGAGGCTTGGTGGAAGAAAGAATACTCTACACTTAGTTAAGTGTCTGAGAGCCTGGAGAGGCTTGGTGGAAGAAAGAATACTTGTGAGCCTGGAGAGGCTTGTCTGTAAAAGAATACTCGTTCTTTGGTCTGAAGAGGCTGTGAAGAATACTTGTTTTTTGGCCTGAAGAGGCTGTGAAGAATACTTGTATCTGTGGTTTCAAATAGTGAAAATCCAGTGGTGGTTTGCCACTGGGACTGGATGTAACTCACGGTGATGTGGGTGAACCAGGATAATTTATGTGTCTAAGTCTTCTTTCCCTTGATCTTTTTTATTTACAGTCTTTACATTTACGTTGGGGATTGAAGAGCATTTTTCATAATAAACTTAACACAACGATTTCAATAAAATGAGCTTTCAAGGAAACATCACTTAAAACATCTCTTATGTTGTTTAAGAGTATTACAAAGAATGTTCTCTGAAGAACTTCTGAAATAACTGTCTAAAGTGAGTCTGAAAAGAGCTCAGTTCAGAAACCAGAAACAGACGATCTTTGATCATCTGCAGTATTTCAGAAACTATTCTAAAGATACTCTGTGTAATAATCTTCAGAAGATATTTTGAGAAGCCTTTCGATCAAAACAATCTTAAGTTTAAGAGAAAGATTTTCTATCTTTATCTCTCTTATCTTCCGCATGCTTTGAAACTAACCCTGATCTTAAGATTTGTTTTGTACTTTGATCGTTTCATACGATTGTTTTATCAAAGATTTTCGAAATGGTCTAAAAAGATTAAAACACTATTCAACTCCCCTTCTAGTGTTGCCTGTGATTCTAACAATACCCCCTCCTTCACCTTCATCTTCATCCCTTTCAGGTTACTCTGAACTCAACTCAGATGGTGACTCTGGCAGTATTTGGTTTGGAGGAAATTTAACTATGACTAGAGCTGAACTGTTGAAGGAGAAGCCTAGAGATCTCACAAGGAAACCAACTTATGATCCAAGCCTAACAGTTCAGAATGATCAGCAAATATTGTGGGCAGGTCAAGTGCCACATAGATTCTATAATGTTCCTCTTGAAGAAAGGCCCAGAGTACCTCAGTTTCCCAACCTCTATGAAGAGCTGCTGTTTTTCAAGGAAGCCGCACCACTGATTTGTCGTCCTCCTTCAACGCTTACTTTAGAAACTGCTTCAAAAGCAAGGCAAATGAGGCTTATCAGTTCAGGGAAGGAAGTCTTTCAGATTCATTGGAGAAGATAAGGCATGGAGTAATCAACCCTTGTCACAAATGGAGGGTACTATATCCTTTCTCTCAGGATCAACACTCCTTATCTTATGAAGAATGGATTTCTGTGAGAATGCTGTGCTTTGAGCCTGAACTGGTTTATAAGTACTCAAGCTCGTTTGGGAAGAAAGATTTCAGACCACCCAGAAGAGTGCACACCAAGCTATCCACTACTATCTTGGTGCAACCTGATAGGATAGTACCAAGGTATCCTTTTGCTGAGATACCTCCCAGAAAAGACAATGGTGTTCTTATAGAAGAAGATATTATACAATCCAGAATTCTTTCAGATTAAGAGTGGGAAGCATTGTCTGACCTTATTGCTGAACAACAAGGCATAGATCATTCTCTGTCTAACGCTATGTGGAACTATCACTGGAACCTAGTTGAGAAGGAAGGTAGTACATCTGGAGCTCAATGGAATGATGTTGATTCTTTGGTAAGAGCTGGGAAGAATTCTACCCTGGAAACACCTACTTTCTTCAGAGGGAGATTTCCTATGTCAGACTTCTCTGCCAGGGAATTTCATCCTGAATGGAGAGTAAGTTTTCCTTTCAAAAGACTAGAGTTTCTCTTTCCAGTCAAAGAGCCTCCCAAGTTCAATCTTCCATATGGATTTCAGTACTTTCGCTTCACCAACAGGCATATATCTCTGATTTTCTTTGAAGAGAACATAGAAGCTGAAATAGTTGCTCTTTCTAGAGAGCATTATGCTCTGAGCAATCAGAATGAAGCCTTCATACAAAGATCATATCAGCTAATCACTGCTCATGCACAGATCAAGGCTAGTCACAATGAGCTGAGAGAAGCAGTTGTAGCTGAACTGGACAGTCAGAAGCAAGCCATGCAGGAAATATTTGAGCAAGCTCTGAGAAGGCTACCAAGATATTTAATGATGTTGTCTTGTCATAGCTACCTTAGTTTCATTTTATGTTTTTATCTTTTGTTTAAAACAATTCTGAACACTTGAATGCATGAGATGTTGGTTGCATTGTCTTATATGCATTTATTGCTGATGTTTTTGTCTTAACTACATTTATTGCTCTGTCTGTTGCTTACCCTTTTTCATTGATGACAAAAGGGGGAGTATCAAATATGTTGTTTAAGACTAACGAAATTCTGAAGTGTTAAAGCATGAGTATCTTCAGAGAATGCCTCAGAACGATCATTTCAGAAGGAGAATATGTATCTCAGATAGAACATCTGGTTAAGGGGGAGAATTTTCTAAACTTAAAATCCTTTTAACCCTTTTTTAGATTTCAGAATATTTTATATTTGCCATCATTAAAAAGGGGGAGATTGTTGAGTCTCAAAATTAATTTAAACAATTAAATATACTTTGAGTCCCATTCCCTTAAAGAGTTTTAATGAACAACAAATATAAAATACAGATGAATTTATGGCAATATTCTTTCACAAGATTCAGTTTTGTTTCAGATTATGAAAAGTAAGATATATCATCTGAAGCTTCACATCGTCTGAAGACTCAATTCCGTCTGAAGTGCTTTTATCCTCTAAAAGAGTAAAGTTCATCTGAAGCATTCCTTGCATCTGAAAGCTGAAGACTTCAGGACAATGGTTTGACCTTTGAAAGACGTTGTTGAGTACGAGGAATGTTCATATCAAGATATTACCTATTTCAGCATAAGAGTCAGAACTGCTTTCTCTCCTCATTCAAATGTTTAGCATTTTTTTAAGAAAGTCTGCAACGCTGCTTCTCCTGCCAGAATGCTTTGTGTGTGCAGACCTGCTGCACCTAGGTTGCTCAGAACGCCTTGGACAGAGCTGTGTAAAACGTATTCTGAATGCATTAAATGCTATTTGGTAACGGGTATTAATTCCCTGAAGCCTATAAATACGTCTCATACAAATTTGAAGATATAAAGAAACATTCAATCAAAGAAACTACACGCTGCAAAAATATACTATGATATTGTACACTTATTCTATTTTGTATCCTGAGAAATTCTCAGTTATATGTACTACAGTTCAAAGCTATCATCTGAAGATAGTGAACTAAATTTCTTTTGCTTAAACTTAGATCAATTTGGGTTTATAAGCCTGGAGAGGCTTTCTGTTTGAAAGAATACTTGGGTTACACTTGGATAAGTGTCTGAGAGCCTGAAGAGGCTTGGAGAAAGAAACAATACTTGGTGTTGAGCCTGAAAAGGCTTGAAAGAAAAGAATACTTGTAATCTTGCAAGATTAGTGGAAATCCAGGTGCTGGTTTTTGCCCTGGGACTGGACGTAGTTCACTGTGGTTGTGAGTGAACCAGGATAAATTCTTGGCTAAGTTTTCTCTTTCCCTTAAGCTATTTCAATTCTGTTTTTATTCTAACAAGGGGATTGAAAAGGTATTTAAATGAAAACTTCTTCTTTGAATCAAACTAAGTTTTTTAATCAGTTTATTTAATCTGAACTTGATTCAGAAGATAACTAAAACCTTCAGACTGACAACCATCATCTGAAGATTTTCAGAAGCAATATTTTCAAAATAGTTGAAAAAAGAAAAGGTTTCCATTGAAACACTATTCAACCCCCCTTCTAGTGTTTCCCTGTATTTCCAACATACTATTCATTGATGATTTCAGTAGAAAAAAATGGGTTTACTTTCTTAAACAAAAGTCAGAAGCTTTTATTGCTTTCAAGAAATTCAAGGCTCTCTTAGAAAAAAGAGAGTGGCTTAGAAATCAAAGCTTTGAGATCCGATCGAGGAGGCGAATTCACTTCAAGGGAGTTCAATGACTTCTATGTGACTCATGGAATTCGTCGTCCATTGACGGCTCCTAGATCGCCACAACAAAATGGAGTAGTTGAGAGGAAGAATAGAATCATTCTCAACATGGCTAGATGCATGTTAAAATCTAAAAATATGCCTAGGGAGTTTGGGCTGAAGCTGTTTCTTGTGATGTCATTTGTCTACCCGCTCTCTAACGTCAAATCTCAAAAATCAAACTCCACAAAGCATGGAGTGGAAAGAATCCTAGTGTCAATCATTTGCGTATCTTTGGGAGCATAGCATATGCTCATGTACCACAACAAGAAAGATCCAAGCTTGATGACCGAAGAGCCAAACATGTCTTCGTTGGCTATGATACACATTCAAAAGGCTACAAATTATACAACTCGTGCAATGGCAAAGTGGTGGTAAGTCGTGATGTTGAATTTGATGAAGAAGCTACATGGAATTGGGAGGCACAAAAAAGAAGCACATATGATTTCCTTCCATATCTCGAAGAAGAATAAAAAGAAGAAGAAGACCAAGAGACTATGATTCAAGATGCAACTCCACCTCCTTCACCTCCTCCATTGCCTACATCTCATGCCCAAGAAGAAAGTACATGTGAAAGGCCAAGAAGGACGTGAGATATGTGTGACATCTATGAAAGGTCTAATGAAGTCACTCTTGATGTTGAAGAATTATATTGCCTTTTAATAGATAGTGAGCCATTGAATTTTAAGGAAGCTGTGAAAGATAAAAGGTGGAGACAAGCCATAGAAGAGGAGATAAAGTCAATCGAGAATAACAACACTTGGGAATTAACAACACTTCCCAAGGGTCATGAATCAATTGGAGTAAAATGGGCGTACAAGGCTAAGAAAAATGCTAATGGAGAGGTGCAAAGATACAAAGCACGACTTGTTGTAAAAGGCTATAAGCAAAAGCTTGGAGTTGACTATGAAGAAGTTTATGCACCCGTCGCTGCTTGCATGGACACGATCAGATTGTTAATTTCTCTGGTGGCTCAAATGAAGTGGAAGATTTATCAACTTGATGTGAAGTCTGCATTCTTAAATGGCTACCTAGAAGACACTATGCCAGAATAGGGCTTTTACCAAGCCCAAATTAACGCGGTTACAATTAGTAACCGGGGTAAAATGTAGTAGTGTGACCAATTACCGTGGTTCCGAAAAAGAACCGTGGTAATTGGAATAAAACTATTTTTTTATTTTATTTTTTTGACTATATTACCGCGGTTGGTAACCGGAACCGCGGTAAAAAAATTAAAGTTGTAATCAACTCGGGTGATTTTGGCACCCGCGGTAATAAGTTTGTTAATTTAAGTTTTTTTAAAATTATTTATTTGGTCTAACCCTTTAAACCCTATTCTATTTCAGAGAAACTTGTTTGTCTTTGTGCCGTCCGCCTTCTCCTTGCGTCCTGCTCCTCGTCGGTGCCGTCCGCCTTCTCCGGCCGTCTATGGCCGCTACGCCGTCACCTCTCTCCCTGCTCCAGGTCGCGACGTTGCCGCCACTGTTCCTGCTCTGTTCTGCAACTGAGATGCTGCTGTCGCCTCTGTGTCTTCTCCGTTCTGCAGCCTCGACGTCGTTCGTGGCTCCCACTTCTCATGGTGCTTCTCTTCGCTAGCCTCAATGCCGAGCTTGCCATCGTTGCGGAGAAGCTTTTGCAAATCATCATCGTGAGCGGCGGCACCAAGGTCACGCACGAGATCTTCGAGTTCTACACCGGGAGGCTCAAGGTCTTTGTAATGCCGGCTTCGGAATCAATAATGTGTGTTTCTTCTCTGCTTAAATAAGTCTAATTGCTTTCTCCACAATTTTTTTTCTCCCAATTTGTCTCATTAGGGTTTGATTCGCCTTTGATTTGTGTAATGCTGTTTGGTTTTAAGTTTTAACTCATTAAGGATCTACGCTAGGTGCAAGAGAGGGGGAGGAGACAATGAAATCTCTAAATATCATAATTGAAATGAAAAGTGAGAACTATTTGTTGAAAATTGACACTTCTGTTCTATAATAAAGCACTTAACTTTGTTAATTTCTCTTCTATGCTTGTTTTGTCTCATATATTTATCTGTTTGTTTCTTACTGCATGCTTGGACAGTTTGGTTTTGTAGAATTCAAGTGGTGGCAAATGAGGCAATTGGACGGGCAAGACGAGGAGAGGGACCAACTTTAGTGGAATGTGAGACCTATAGATTTAGAGGTCATTCATTGGTTGATCCTGATGAGCTTCGTGACCCTGGTGAGCATTTATGTAGACAGTATTTTGTTCCACTGTGTTCTTAATTTTGAAGTACATATTTTGATGTTCCTTTGCATTTTTGGTGGTATCTATCTTCAGTTGCACGATGCATAATCCTTATTTATTATGTCATATAGTTTGCTTAACTTCCTTTTGAATTCTCAAAAGGCCCAACTGTGTTTGAACCAGTTACCCCTTGGTAGTTGCTGTTGTTGTACAATTTACTTAACTTATTAGTTTCTTAGGAATTTGATCAATTGTTATGTCTACTTTATTAATAAAGTGTTTATTAGTCATTTTGTCAAACCCCCTCCCTCAAAAAGAAGAACAAAAGAGAAAGGTGATTCTTAGTCTTTAGATTAGCAATATAAGTCGATGCCTCAGTGGAACAGTCTTGCATTCCAATAGGATCAGGGTACTATACTTAATCAATAAGTGAGTTCTATAACCTAAGCAACCAATTTCTTAAACTTAAGTTATTACCCTCAAATTTGGAATCATTTTAAAAATTGCTTAGGCTTGGCTGTAATACATTTTGATCCCTTAGCTATATCTTTATTAAATAGATAATAGTCTTAAAAGCCAATGGTAGATAGAGTTGAGAGGAATATTACTGTATATATAAAGATAGTCTTTAGCACTGTTTCATTGATGATACCAAGCACATAAGGTTTTCCTTTATCTTGGTGTAACTTGTTATATCAGCCACATCAGCATTTGTCCAAGTCAGTTTCATATATCGGAGGGCACTTCATAAGAAAATGTCAAAGCCTCACTTCTATTCCATATTATTATATTGAATTATACTTGTTCATGAACTTAAATTTTTCACTGCTCTTGATTTCCTTTATTAGGAACATCTTATTAAGGAACATCTCTAGCTTCGTGTCATGTCTAATGAGGGGACATTCACTATGCCACAATAGGCCTTTTACCACGCCCCAATTAACCCGGTTACATTTGATAACCAAGGTAAAATGCAATGAGTAGACCAATTACCGCGGTTCCGGAAATCAACCGCGGTAATATAAATAAAGTTGTTTTAACATTTATTTTTTTTTAAAAAAATTTAGTCACAATTACCGCGGTTCCGGTTACCAACCGCGGTAATAAAACACACCTTGGTCTTCACCCCGGTTTCCTTTTCGGAACCGCGGTAATTGTGTATTAAACTAAACCCTCACCCCTTCCAGGAAAAACGTAACCATCTTTCTGCGCGAGAAACCCTTCTTCCTCCCTCAGACTTCTCCGTGCCGCCGTCCCGGCTGCTGTCTCCCTCTCCGCGCCGCTGCCCAAGCTTTCTGCGACGGCGCCCCTGCTGCTGTCTCCCTCTCGAACGTTGGTTGCTGTAAGGGACCGACGAACAAGGAAACCCTAACAATGGAAATACGTTGCAGAATCGGAGAGAGAGAACGAAACCCTAACGATGACGGGGGAGGGGGGTTGGGAAGAAGAGGGTAGTAGCCGAACTTAGAAACCCTTTTCCCTCTTTGTCTCTACTGCCATGGCGCTACGCGTGCTTCTTCTGTTGGGGATGTTGCTCATGTTGTGCCTTGCTAAGGTACACAAACACTACCACTGTCATTTTGTTATATATATGCATGGTTTAGTTTAATTAGCTTAGGAGCTTTACCAATTTGAAGAAGAGGGTATTTTTTCCCCTTTCTATTTTCTTTCTACTTTTCATTGTTTGGTGTTTTGTGGTTCAGTGTTCATTCAAGGTCGAACTTGTGCAAAAGGGCTTGCGGGTCATGCTGTGTGAGGTGCAAGCGTGTCCCACCTGGTACTTCTGGAAACAGGGAACTCTGTGGAACTTGCTATACTGATATGACTACACATGGAAACAAGACTAAGTGCCCTTAGAGTTAGGGAAACAAACCCATAGATTCATTGTAGTATTGTACCACTCCATCAACCATACTTTGTGGGTGGATTAATTTTTGTCTAATTAGAGGATGCTTGTGCACTTTACTTGTATTAATATTTTAGGGCTGTGTCTAATTTGTTCCTCTGTCACAATATGAATATTATTATGATATGTGCTTATGTTTGCTTATGTATTAATTCCCGAGATAATAAATTCATACAACAAATATGGCTTTGTGACTACCACTAATTATCTCTATGTCATGCATAATGTAGGACATTAGAGTAAATTTTGCTCTAATGAGAAAGGGGTTAACCCACTGATGGCTAATCTTTACATTTTAGATTCTTCTTTATTTCTTGCCTGTTATATTCCACCTTAGTACTTCACCAATAAATGGGCAGAGTAGCAGTGGTCATTGGCTTTTCTCACTGTTATATTCCACTTTACTGTACATTGGTATAACATATGTGTCATCTGCCCTTTTCTGTTGATCATTTTCTATAACTTTTGTTTCTATGTAGATATTCTCTGAGAGGAGGGGCCAATGGAGAGCTGCAACGCAGTCTCAGGAGTTTTTTAGGACTCTTCAACGTTATTACAGCAATCCTTACATGCCTGCTGAGAAACAAGGTGCAATCAATGTGTATGTGCTGCAGTCATGCATTTTCTTATTTTTATATATGCCTCTCAAGTTTTATTTATTTCTAGTGGTTAGACTTATAGCATGTCTGCTATCTTGTTTGTTTGTTGTTTCTGTTCTCTGCCTCTATCTCTGTTTTAGGGAGTTTTTCTTACACTTACACAACAATAATTTTTTTTATAATGGAAAGGAGGATAACAAAGTGGAATTCATCTTAAAAACTGCAAAAGAAAAAAAGTGACAATACAGCAGATTTTTCAATCCCAATGCATGTCTTGCTGTCCTCTGGCATTTTAGAAGCTTGTACAGTTGTACTTTTATGATACATTTCTGTTTGTAAAGATGTCTTTGTGGTCTTAACTGATTATTCTCTTCTACTAATGATTATTCAATCCCAATCCACAAGGACCACAACAGGGTAAGCCTGCTCTATAGGAGTTGGATTCAGATCAGCACTATGATACAGGGAGACATGGAGATGATGATGCAAGGTATTTGAATATAATATATGGGGAATAGAATACCTTTTGTTTTCCTAACCAATAGAGGGATGGTCTTTCAAATCAAGGGCAACCTGGTGCGATAAAACTCTTGCCATGAGAGGGTTTAGGGAAGAGTCAGATTGATTGTGGTCTATAGTAGGCACTTGGACATGTGACTTCCTGTGGTCTTCCAAATAGCAGCAAGGGAAATAGAAGATAATTATTTGTTATTAATAATTTGAGAAATCCGATTACACATTCAAAACCCCTTTATTATATAGGATAAAATCCCTAACATAAAACAAATCTGAACCCGAAAGGCATTTTCCTTGTCTTATTTGGAATTGGGTGGGTCTCTTACTCTCTTTCCATTTACACTGAAGTTTCCGTTTCAAAGCTCAATCATCCAATTCTTTTTTTCCACTTACAAGGAAATTAGAAGGGAAATTTCCAGTGAACTTCCTCGGAGATTGAAATAGGTTTCTTTTTCCTTTTTTTCCTTCTTGACTCTGACATATTATTTCATCAGCATATATAGTTTCTAAAGTTGTATTTTTTTTCTAGTAGAGGTAAATTCTAAGCACCTGATTTAATCAACTTTTCGCCACTGATGAGTTTTATCACTATTCCTTGATAGTTAGTACATTTTCCATTCCATTAATATGGAGAAATGAGAATAGTTAGTTTTGTTTGTGTGCTCTGATTTCTGGTATATCAGTATGCAAGCACAATGTCATCAATAAAAAATTCAATGCATTTCTAGATATTTGATGTCCTTTTATTCTGGTATCGATCAGTAACCTCGTTAAATTTACTCTAATTTCTATCTGCTCAGTGGTTTCTTAAGCAGCCAGCTGAATTTGGCTTCCTAGAGATGGCAGACAAAGATAGTTTGAATTCATCTGGAGATGGGAGAAGAATTCCAACTTGCAATTTATTTACGGATGCTAGGTACGATTTAAGAGCCCTTCTGGAACATATCTTCCTTCTTCTCCTTTTTATTTTGGTGCTAGGGATATCTTTTTTTTTTTTTGTTAAAATCCTAATGGAAAAGCAAAACCAGAGTAGTTGGTTTAGTTAGTTAGGAATATGTTTGGATGAAATACCTGGATCCTCTACAGTGGGTATCATCATAATTTTTAAATACTTTTATGGTGAAATGGAATAAATATCCATTTCATCATTTCAAAAATTGATGGGAATTAAAAAAAAACTTATCATACATGAAAATGCGTTAAATTTAACAAGTAGATGCTTGATAGTGTAATAGACAGATTTATTATAATATAGATATAGATTAGTTATAATACTGTTACAGTGTTACTACTTACTCTATTCACATTCCAATTAATCTTAAGAGTGTTGTGAGTACTAATAAAGAGATATTTAATATATTTTATCAAATACTTTTTATAATAAATGTTTTTCTTTTTACTAAATATTTTTTATTTTCTTAATCAGTACTTAACTCCTAACTATACTTAGTAGCATTTTCTTAATCTCAATTACTATTGTCTTTTTTTTAATCCTTAACAGCATATTAGAGCCCAATGTAAATGTTTTTCTTTTCGTCATTTGAATCCTTGTAAGTTATAAAGATGTCTTTACCTGAATCGTGAGTTGCAATTCATTAATGGGTTAGGATCTATTTGGCCTTTCATTTATGATTCAGGAAATTTTGATTCACTTGAATCATGAGTTGTGATTCATTAATGGGTCAGAATCACAATTCATTCTTCTTCAAGTCGTAAGTTTCTTTAATTTGCCCATAAATTGTTGATATATGTTGAAAAGGTACGTCACATATAAGCTTGATTTGAAATTGTGCATCTTTTCAGCAAGGTTTAATGTTTATACAGGTTCATCAAGGGTGATGTATGTAGTTGTGAACTGGGTTGATAGATGAATAATCAAATTCGGTGTCTAGTTTTTTCTTGCTTCTAGCCTTATGCAACTACTTGGTGATCCATTTTTTACGAGGTAAGGGGGAGTGGTGGTGAAGGTGGGAATATCATTTGCATTGAGTGGGATGCTGTGCTTCTATTTGGTAGTGTATATTCATTTGGATGCTAGGTCATTCTGTCATTAAGGTTCACTTAAAAGAATCATATCTGGCTTTCTATTTGGATTTTTGGGATTTTTAATATAACAGATAGGCATTAACTACGAAATAGCTAGGATTTTTGGGATTTTTTACCGCGGTTCACAAAGCCAACCGCGGTAAAAAAGTGTGCAGAAATTTCACGCTTCCAGACTTTTTACCACGGTTACTTTTCGGAACCGCGGTAAAAAGGCTAACTCAATTACCGCGGTTCCGAAAATTAACCGCGGTAAATTCCTTTTATCTCACTGTGGTACACCGCGGTCGTAACCGCGGTAAAAGGGCTTTCAGAACTGCGGTAAAAAGCCTTTTTTGGCATAGTGAGAAGAGGTCTACATTGAGCAACCTTTGGGGTTTGTGGTTAAAGAACATGAAGATAAGGTTCTAAAATTGAAGAGAGCTTTGTATGGGTTAAAGCAAGCACCAAGGGCATGGAACGGTCGCATCAACAAGTACTTCCAAGATAATGGGTTTGCTTGATGCCTTAACGAGTATGCTCTTTATGTTAAAACTCATGGTAATGGAGATATTTTGATTGTTTGCCTCTACGTGGATGATCTTATATTCATTGGCAACAACCCAAGTTTGTTTGAAGAATTCAAGAAGGCGATGTCAAATGAGTTCGAGATGACAGACATAGGGCTCATGTCATATTATTTGGGCCTAGAGGTAAAGCAATTGGATGAAGGTATCTTCATTTCTCAAGAAAGCTAAGAAGTTCTGAAGAAATTTAAAATGTTTGATTGTAATCCAGTGAGCACACCCATGGAGAGCGGGATAAAATTGTCAAAGTTTGAAGATGGTGAAAAAGAGGATCCTACTCTATTCAAAAGCCTCGTGGGAAGTCTGAGATACTTAACATGTACAAGGCCCGATATCCTGTATGCGGTTGGAGTAGTGAGTCGATTCATGGAGATTCCCACTTCCTCTCATATGAAAGTTGCTAACAGGTTACTCCATTATCTAAAAGGTACACTTGATTATGGGCTATTTTATTCTTCTTCTAATGATTTCAAACTCCTTGGATTTTGTGATAGTGATTTTGCGGGAGATATCGATGATAGAAAGAGCACCACTAGCTTTATATTTTTCACGAGTAGTTGTGTATTTTCATGGAGTTCAAAGAAACAACAAATTGTCACACTTTCAACATGTGAGTCAAAATATGTGGCAGCAACTTCTTTACTTGTCATGCCATTTGGATAAGGAGATTAATGAAAGAACTTCATTTGCCACAAGAGGAAGCTACAGAGATTTGCATAGATAACAAGTCTGCACAAGCACTGGCAAAGAATCCAATATTTCATGATCGAAGCAAACATATAGACACAAGATACCATTTCATAAGAGAATGCATTGCTAGAAAGGAAGTGGAGTTTAAGTATGTCAAAACTCAAGATCAAGTTGCAGATATATTCACGAAGCCACTAAAATTTGAAGAGTTTCAAAGGTTGAGAACAAAGCTTGGTGTGAAGAAGAAAATTTCAAATTAAGGGGGAGAAATGTTATATATAATTTGAAATAGAAATAACTAGAATCAATCTTAAATTCTCTAAGTAAAATCTAGAAAGAAAAGTGTAGAAAACTCTGTAGTGGGTTTTTAATTAGAGAAGTTCCTAGAAGAAAGTCTAGATCTCTCCATTGTACCTATAAATACCCCATTGTACATGGAATTTTCAAGCAAGCAAAATTTGAGTTCTCTTTTAGAAATCACATTTCTTCCTCTAACAGTTTTCTTAGGCCATTTAGAGTTAGCTCTCAAAAGTGGGATAAAAGAGCTCTTAAGTTCGATCCCCAAACTTTAATGATATGCAGTAGCAGATTTGAATAGAGTTTTCCAACGTCCCATATACCATCCTCACCAACTTTGGCCTCTGCCTCGGCAGCAGCATGAATGTCCATGCCTTTCATGCCATCATTTTGTCCCAAGAAACCCAGCCAGTACCAACATGAATAAATAAAGAAGACGGAAAGCGAAAAAGATAGTAATTTGATTATTAGTCATTGAGAAATGAGAACACTAATTTAATTGAAAACTTGTCTCACTTTCAACCTGCAACTTATTTCTTCAATCAAATCTCCACAGTTCAATAAATTATTATTATATCAGTTAGTTTAACTTGTGTGCACATATAAATTCATGTGGATATCACAGAAGCTGCCGAAAAGGTCAAATGATAGTACCAATCTAGCTTTAAACAAACAGACACTAAAATCACAGTAGTACATGATATTACAAGCTGCCGCTCAACAGATTCCATTTCTGTTGTTGGGTATTCACACGGACGCAAAGCTGGGCAAATGGCAATGTTGTTTACCAGAATCTTTGTCAATTGTCATGTTTGGCAATAGTTACTTATCACAGTCATGACATATACTTACATATGGTATAAGAAATTTTCAAATGCTTTGTAGCACTGGACTTTATTATATACCAACACCAAAAATTGAGATCGACACCTCTCTCGGCATCTTTCAAGTCATTCCATTTGGACAACAAATATACAGAGATAGGATCTCACGTTCTAGAAATATTCATCAATAGCCTAGTCAGTATCAAAACTAATAAAGAAATAACAAAAAATAACATAATGATAATAATAAAGGACGGCTAAATTGGCAGAGGTGTGTGTCTATTTGTGTGCTTATATATAGACACATTCAAACCTGGGTTGCAGCATCACATCACATTATCAATATGCATAAGCATCACCATTTCCTGTTCCTCTTCTTTATTGTGGTAATTGGAATTGCAATTCACCTTCTACAAATTTCTGGTATGCAACAAACCACATTAATGTCCTTTAATTTCACTTTATTAATATTAAGTTAAGATAAGAAATTTAATTTTTAATTTAACTAGCCATATGTTGGTATATAGTTGTCTAATTTTCAATTGTTACCCTTAATTTTTCAATTTTCAGAGGGGAAGGTAATGATGGAATACATAGGAGCAACGGGTGCTCCAGTGACATTTGATTCTGTCCCAATTGAAAATGGAATTGATTTCCATTTCATACTGACTTTTGCTATTGATGCAGACCCTTCAGGCAATGCCCAAAATGGCAAGTTCTCACCATATTGGGCAGAAACATTGACACCAGATTCCATAGCAGTCATTAAGGCACGCCACTCCAATGTGAAAGTCATGGCTAGCCTAGCAGGGTGGAGTTTACACGACAAAGAAATTCGTTGGTATGATCCAATAGACCCCAAGCTTTGGATACCAAATGTTGTTTCATCTTTAAAATCGTTGGCTTTCACTTACCATCTTGATGGCATAGACATTGACTATGAAATTTTCCCAAGGCGTGGCAATTCTACAAATTTTGCTTATTGCATTGGCGAGCTCATCACCCTTTTGAAGAACCATAGTGTCATTTCTATGGCCACTATTGCCCCTTATCATCTCACTGTCAATCCTTATATGGAACTCTTTAGTGGTTATGGTGAAGTTATTGACTATGTTAATCACCAATTCTATACTGATAAGGTTATGAGTCAAAATTAAACAAGACTTCTTTTTTGTTTAATTTGGGTGGAACACATGTGGTGTTAGGTATGGACTGGTTGGCTGACCTTGGTGACATTAAAGCTAATTTTTGAAACATGGTCATTAAATGGAGAGATGAAGGAGGCAAGAAGATGTTAAAGGGAGACCCTTCACTAAGCAAGGCACAAGCATCCTGGAAGAGCATGATTAAAGCCTTACAAGATGACGGAGTAGGCTACTATATTGCACACCAACAGTTGGAAGACACAGAAGGAAATCAACAGCTGTTATCTGATGAAATCAAGGTTGTCCTAGAGGAATATATGGATATTTTCCAGGAACCACAAGGGCTACCTCCAAGGAGAGAGCATGATCATGCAATCAATCTCAAGGAAGGTGTTCAAATACCGAATATCCGACCTTACAGGTACCCCTATTATCAGAAGAATGAGATTGAAAAGATAGTAGGTGAGATGCTGCATGCAGGGATTATTAGGACTAGTACTAGCCCTTACTCTAGTCTTGTTATTCTTGTAAGAAAGAAAGATGGTGGCTGAAGATTTTGTGTGGATTATAGAGCACTTAATAAGTTGACAGTACCTGATAAATTTCCCATCCCTGTAATTGATGAATTATTGGATGAAGTAGGGTCTGCTGTACTATTTTCCAAATTGGACTTAAAATCCGGTTATCACCAGATTCGAATGAGGGAAGAAGACATCCCGAAGACAGCTTTTAGGACACATGAGGGGCACTATGAATTCTTGGTCATGCCCTTTGGGTTAACCAATGCCCCCTCTACCTTTCAAGCTCTTATGAACAGGGTCTTAAAACCGTATCTAAGGAAGTTTGTGTTGGTATTCTTTGATGACACTCTAATCTATAGCCCTGATGAAGGAAGCCATAAAAAACACCTCAAACTGGTACTTCAATTATTGCGGGAAAATCAATTATTTGTCAACTCCAAGAAATGCAGTTTTGGACAGCAACAGTTGAGATATTTGGGGCACTTGATTTCGGGAAAAGGAGTTTCAGCAGACCCAGACAAGGTTAATGAAATGGTGGATTGGCCGATTCCAAAGGATTTAAAAGGGTTGAGAGGATTCTTGGGGCTCACAGGATACTATAGGCGATTTGTTAAAAATTATGGCAAGATTGCTTGGCCATTCACACAGTTGCTCAAGAAGGACAATTTCAAGTGGGGAAATGATTCTCAACAGGCTTTCGAACAGCTCAAGGCTGCAATGACCACTTTACTTGTCTTGGCTGTTCCGGATTTTGAGAAACCTTTTGTAATAGAGACAGATGCTTCCGGCAAGGGAGTGGGAGCAGTGCTTATGCAGGAAGGGAGACCTATAGCTTACATGAGTCAGTCATTGTCCGATAGAGCTCAAAATAAGTCTGTCTATGAGAGAGAATTAATGGCTATAGTGCTGGCTGTTCAGAAATGGAGGCATTACTTGATGGGTAGACATTTTGTGGTGCACACAGATCAGAAAAGTCTGAGATTTTTGGCTGACCAGAGGATTATGAGGGAGGAGCAGCAAAAATGGATTTCAAAATTAATGGGTTTTGACTTTGAGATAAGGTACAAACCTGGTTGTGAAAATAGGGCAGCAGATGCCCTCTCTAGGAAGCTCCAATATTCAGCACTCTCCACTGTACAATTCTATGAATGGGACGGTTTGGAAGATGAAATTCCAGCTACTGCTAGATTGAGGGGGATCATCCATGATTTATTGAGACAACCGGATTCGCATCCGAGGTTCCAATTAATAAAAGGAAGATTGTATTACAAAGGACGAATAGTGATACCAAAGAATTCCTCCAAAATTCCTCTAATACTCAAGGAATTTCATGATTCAGCTTTGGGTGGGCATTCTGGATTTTTCAGAACCTATAAGAGAATTTCTGGATTATTATTTTGGGAAGGGATGAAGAAAGAAATACAGTAGTATGTGTTGAGTTGTGCAGTTTGCCAACAAAATAAGTATCAAGCCTTGAACCCAGCTGGGTTGTTACAACCTTTGCCAATACCTACACACACTTGGTTTGACCTTTCGATGGATTTTATAGGAGGATTACCTAAAACCCAAGGGGTTGACACCATTTTAGTGGTCGTGGACAGGTTAACCAAGTATGCACATTTTATAGCTATTGCTCATCCTTACACTGCTAAGGACATTGCTGAAATTTTCATCAAAGATATTGTCAGGCTTCATGGTTTTCCCTCTTCGATTGTGTCTGACCGGGATAGAGTTTTTATCAGCAATTTTTGGACAGAGCTATTTAGAAAGGCTGGCACCAAGCTGAAATTCAGTTCTGCCTATCACCCTCAAACGGACGGGCAAACTGAAGTGGTGAATCGCTGTTTGGAGACCTACCTTCGGTGCCTCACAGGGACTAAACCTAAGCAGTGGCCTAAATGGCTCAGCTGGGCAGAGTTTTGGTACAACACTAACTACCACTCATCTACTAAAATGACTCCCTTTAAGGCTCTAAATGGGAGAAAGCCTCATGTATTAATTAGAGGAGATATGACATAGTCTTCGGTGGAGGAGGTCAATAGGCTGATGGCGGATAGGAATCACATGTTGGATGAGTTAAAAGAACATCTAGTCCAGGCCCAAAACAGAATGTGCAACCAAGCCAACAAGCACCGACGGGAGGTGGAATTTCAGGTTGGAGATGTAGTGTATTTGAAGATACAGCCTTATAAATTAAAGAGCTTGGCTAAAAAGGTCAATCAGAAGTTAAGTCCGAGGTATTATGGGCCTTACGAAATTGTGGAGAAGTTCAGTCCTACTGCCTATAAATTGCAACTGCCTACGAGAAGCAAAGTGCACCCTGTTTTCCATGTTTCTGCACTGAAGAAATCCATTGCTGCAACAATCACCAGCCAATCATTACCTCTATTTTTAGTAGATGATTGGGAATTGAAGGTTCAACTAGCAGAAGCGCTTGCTGTTTGAAGGAACCAACAAGGGGATCTCAAAATTCTTATTAGGTGGAAGGATTTTCCAGATTTTGAAAATTCTTGGGAAGCTCTATCTACACTCAAGGAGCATTTTCCTAATTTCCACCTTGAGGACAAGGTGCAACTTGTGGAGGGGAGTGTTGATAGGAACCCGAAAATAGTTAGGCCCAAACCCAAAATATCGAAGGTGTATGTTAGACAGAGAATGAATGACAAAGTAGGGGATCAAAATGACATGATAGAGAATGAGAAGAATCGTTCCATGTAACAAACTGCTGAGCTGGAAGAGTAGGAAAAGAGTGATTATGTTGTATGGGTATAAGGCGTGGGAAGAGAGTGGGGGAGAATAGGCTGGAATTGGCTGGGATTTGGGAGAGACTAGGCACTCTCTAACTGTCTAGAGATACTTTCTACTTTTCTTATTGTTCTTTATTTTCTTTCTTGGTTCAGGCACTGATATTACTCTGATACAGTCCTGATTTCATTACCAATACAGTGAATATTCAGTTCTATTGTGCTTTCTTATTTAGGGTATGTTTGTGAGTTTAGAGAGAAGGGAAAGGAAAGGATTGGAGGGAGAATGGGGGGGAGAAAAGGAAGGAAAGACTTTGTAAAATACTCAAATTCACAAACAGAAAGGGGAGAAGGGCTTCAAATAAACCCTTCCCTTCCCTCCCTTCCCCTCCAAAATTCAACTCACAAACATACCCTAAAGATACTTACAAGATTATAAGCTTCGTGGCGCACAGTTTGATAAGAATAAGATACTGCCTAGCTATGAAGTGAATGGAAGGGGAATTCAAGGAGATTCATTTTTTGAAACTTTAAGGCTGTTGGAGGAAAATGGATTTGAGATTACAGGCATCATGATCTTCTCAGCGGATGCTGCGTTATCTAACAATTATTACTATGAGAGGAAATCACAAGATTTCTTACTCAACTATACTACTACATAGCGAGAAGTCCTTTTATATGAAATCCTAGTGATATAAATACAACAACCTGCCCATGATTAAATTCTCAATATAAATTCTATAATCACATTTATTGGATCTTAAGGGCATACGATTCTTGGACGGATGATATATATATATATATATATCACTTATGACAGTTGAGAGTTTGGTTTGAGGTCTTGGGCAATAGCCTCAGCATCCATTTTAATTAATTCCAAATAAATTAAGTGTGTATTTAGTTTACCTTAAAATCACGTTTCAAGGTGTATCCAAGTAAACTCTATTGAGAATAGCGTTGACCTGAATCTACGTTTGAAACGTGATTTTATAGGAAACCAAACACTATATAAATCTCTTCTTGCTAGTCCTGCACAGTACAGCCCACGATCTCCCTTCAAGTGGCTTGGATAAGCATTCTTCGGCATCCCATCATCATTTAGAGCATTTTTGTAATCCTAAAAATTAATTTAGCGCATCTAGATTGCGCTTAATTATCCTTGACCAAACGAACATGCACATGTGTGGTCCTTATTAAGGTAGTGTTTGGTAGACACCTTGAAAGAACATGACATACAAATTCTATTATATTTTTTTTATGTATTTTAAAAGTAAAACAGAACATGACATATCATATAAAAATTGTGGAACACTTGATTTCTATAAAAAGAAGTGGAGAACAATTTGTAGGTTTACTCAAATATAAATGCGGAACCTATATCCAAATTTATGAGAAAGATTTATTTAATTCATAAGGAAGGATCACAAAGTGTGAGCAATTTCCTAATTATTTTTCCCCATCATTCATAGGTTTAAATTGAATTAACACCACACTTCAAAGCCTATGAGCTCATTTCCGAAACTCAAGTATAGCGAAAAAAGAATCAATATAGAAGGCACGGATATGAGGAAAACCAGCAGAAATGCCGAGTTGTTTGAACTCTTGTTCAGTCCTGTGCTTTCCCTTAGATCTATACATTGTCATTATGTATATGTCACCCCCAAGCAATGCTCTTGTTCTTTGACTCTCATCAGTTACCTCCGGTAGCACCGGCTCGCAAACAATCAATTTTCCGTCCACCGGAAGTGCCTCATAACAATTCTTCAACGCCTGCTTGCATTCCTCGTCTGTCCATGTTACACATACCCACTGCAAGTTCAATCAAAACGGAAAAAGAATACATGTATGTCATATTTTATATACGTTGATGTATTAGAATTTAGAATATATAATATAATCACAAGTTACGTTGATAAAAATTAAAAAAATTAAAAAATTACTGTGAAGTTACTTCTTGAATTGATAAAAATTAAAAAATCTGAAAATTGTATTTCATCCGTTAAAATAATTACTCTTTGTATATAAGTTGATATTACAGTTATTTTAATCCTTCTAATCCTAATATGTTAATTTAGATAAGTTGCTAAAGATTAATAATTTATTACCAAATTAGCTTTTACACGATTTTATTTACAGGGACTTTTGACAGACGAAATACAATTCTAGGGATTTAATTTTATTTTCTATCATTTTAATGACTAACTTAATAGCGAGCAATACTTATCAAATTGATTGTTTATTTTTTAAAAAAAATATTCAACTGGGCTAAAAGCCCGATTTTGTCGTTATTATTTTTCAATAATTTTTTCTCTTGTTACTTCTTTAATAATTAAATGGATACTACAAAAAAAGTGCATAGTCTAAGAATGGTACCAATGTATTTTAAAAAGAAAATGACGTTAATGTCATTTTTGGGCTATGTACCGTGGGACATTTCTCTCTTTGTCCAATCTTCTACTAGGCAATTCTTTGACATACTTTGATTTCAAAAAAAAAAAATTGACATACTTTTTTTTTTGTGCTATGTCTTTGACATACTTGGTTCAACTAACGTGAACCCTCTATTTGGTTTATATAGAGATACAGGAAAGAGAGAAATGGAGAAGAGATAAATAGGGAAGAGAGAAATAATAAAAAAATTAAGTAGAATTAGAGATTGTTTGATATTAGAGAAATAGTAGAGATGTAAGAGAAATTAATTTTTATAGTTATTTGGTTGTGAAGAATAGAAAAGAGAGATATTTGTAAAGAGTTAGAAAGACTAAAAAGTTAAAAAGAGAGATTTGCAAAACAGATTTTTATTCATACAGACAAAGGCAAAATAGTTAATTCATACAACTACCCTTCTCTCCCATATTTCTACGTTATAGTGAGAAGAAAAAGAATTCAACAGGACCCATTACAAACTCCAACTCAAACTCTCTCACTCAGTACAGACCAAACGCGGTGGAATAGGTTTGTCAACCCTATTTCTCTCTCTCCCACAACTCTCTCTTCTCTATCTCACTACAAACAAACGGAGCGGAAAGGCTACTCTTTTTTTTTAACAATAGAAACATTGAAGTTTGAATTTAAGACTTCATGTAAATTGAAAATTGTCCAAACCCCACTATTAGGCAGATCATAATAGATTAGCTAAAAATCAGGTTTGGTTATATCAAGGAGATTAAGGGAATTAGTAGTTGAATGTATGAAAGAAATAGTAGAGTGGACCACATGAGTTACTAATTGGATTTTTTTTGTCTTTGACCGGAAATCACCCACAAACATAGTTATAGGTTTAACTCTCAGGTCGGTGATGGTACTTTAGGATTCGAACCTCTGATCTTACAGATAAAGTTAACTTGGGTCACAATCCACTTACACTACGATCAACCACCGTTTAATTAGTATGCTTGGTACTAATAGGATAATTTACTAATATATCTTTCTCACTCTCACATATAAAGGGACTTAATAGATATACCTCATACATACATATACATGCATACATATATATATGTATATAATAAAGTCACTTGATTATTTAATTGTCTTTATAAAAAAATAATTTTAAATGTTATTTTATATTTTAATTTCAATTATCATAATACAATACATTTTTTCTCATTCTCATATAAAAAATATTTATCATTTAATATATCTTATATATAAATATAAATATAGACACACACAAAGCACTAGAGTAAGGTAGAGAAAAAGATATTTTATTATTATGTGAGGCTAAAAATTATTTTGGGGATATGGAATGAGAGAGGCACCTTCATGAAGATAGCATCCCCATGTGGAACATGCTTTAACGCGTCACCACCAACGTGGGTTACACCTACAATATATATGCCACAGTAAAAGAAAATCAATGCACATCCTAAAATGAGGTGCATGTAGGAAAAAAACAAGTAAAAATACAATAAAAGATAGTAAGTAATAAACAAGAGTTATAAGAAAGATTAGTATATAAATATGATGATTCATGTCACAAGCACAAATTATTCTAATGTAAGTGAGCATGTGTCTCTAGACACAACTAATAAAAAAGTATTAATATAATTTTTATTTTTTATTTTTATAAAAATCACAAGTATCTTTAATGAAAAATAATTATATTCAGAGTCCGGAATATTTAATGATAGAGCTACCTCTTCTAGCACACATGGACTTTTTCATACACATTGATTTTCTATTATTATTATTATTATTATTATTATTATTATTATTATTATTATTATTATTATTATTATTTTAATATATTTTAAGCTTTGTTAATTGATTGAGATTGGTAGGCATTTAAAAATATTGGTACTATTGCACGTAAAAGCAACAAACTAGGCCAATTGCCCAATTTTAGGATAAACCCATGCATCTTTTGATACCCGGTAATTTTTGCCACAGGTTAGTGTTTTTGAAAAGCGAATTTAATTAAAAATGTATCTCAAAAAGTAGTTTTTTTCCCCCATTTCTGCTACTCATTTTTGTTACTATCCAAGTTGCTCTCCAATTGTTGAAGCTCTAAAATACCTTTTTCTATTTGTTGCATTTTTTTTTTTTGGTAAGTCTATTTGTTGCATCTAAACGCAGCAGTTTGTGCTGCACCTGCCATTGTTGAAGCCCGAAAATGCCTTCCCATGTCCCAGCTATCTTTGACGAGATTTGTCACCTGGTTTGTTGTCCCCACGTAAAAGAAGTGTTTATTTAACGTCTTTTGATTCAGTTTTATTTTTAAATTTTAAAAAATTATTTTACAAAATCGTTTTTTAATAACTATTTTTTATATAAAACAGAAAAATTAAAAATCAATTTTCCAAAATCTCAAAATTATTTCATAATTTTAGTTTTTAAAAATAGAAAAATAGTTACACTATTCAAAACTGTTTTTAAAAAACTTTCTATCAAACTAAGTTTTTTTTCTGTTTTTTAATCGTAAACAATCGTCTTCATTTAGTAGGTATGTACGATTTCTTAGAGATTTTGATAGATTTATAGTATTAATACCAAGAAATTAATGATACACAATTTACTACAAGTGATTTAAAATTTCTATATAATTTATTTTAACATTTATCAAATGGAAACCAAACAAGCAAAGATATTCGTTAATTTTAATTCTGTGTTGTTTTCTCTGGTTATTCTTTGTCCTTTAGTTACCTGTCCACTTGATTTTTACATTTGGTCTCCATTTGAACCGAAATATGCTTTAG